>JAAAXO010000389.1:0-40885 GCA_011799875.1 Thinopyrum elongatum
GTTGAACCAATATCTCCAATGACGATCGCAGCTCAGTCCAAACACATATGTTACACCGTGTGCCATAGGTGTAAAGTGCATTAGCATTAACTAGATTATTGACTCTAGTGCAAGTGGGAGTCTGTCGGAGATATGCCCTAGAGGCAATATAAATGTTATTGATTATCCCCTTTCATAATTAGGTTTATGTTCCATGCTATAACTGCTATGGTTCTCGGTCTGCAAATAAAACGAGGCTCGAGGAAGACTCATATGCACGTGTGGAATAATAAACGGTAATATGTATTCCTAGTCTGGCCTCTAAGACTAGCTCAGTATTGCATGATGGTTCTGTTTTCCTGATCATGGGCATGTCTATGCCAGCAATTTTGAGGGCACAGGTTAGAAGAACATTTGTGTTGAATCGACCCCAAATTGATGTTATGCTATGAGTTACATTCGTCACATATTAATGGTTAATAACACAGAATGGTTAAGTTTTGCAAAATTCCTTAGACCATGAGAGTGTCGAGTTTCTTCATACTTGCTTCATGAACTTTGGGGTTTGTTAAACGTCATCCGTAAATGGGTGCTATTACGGCGGCTTACGGTTCATGGAAAAGTGTGTCAAGTAACTTGATGCTCGAGATTGGGATTTGCTCCTCCGACGATGGAGAGATATCTCTGGGCCCTCTCGGTGTTACGGTATCCATCATCGTCTGGCCAGACACTTTGTGATTTGACACAGGGATGCCGGAACACGGTAACGAGAAAAGAGAACAATACCGGTAACGAGGTAACTGGCATAGTGGACAAGTTGTTGATCCACGGAAATGCCTACATGTCTAACCTCGGGTATTTGTAACATATCGTGAAGCAACAGGAATAGCACACGGCAACTGGAGGTTCACTCGAATTTCATTCGTGTGGGTATAGGGGTCATATAGGGTGTCCACGGCTCCATGTTGATCATTGATCGGAAGGTGTTCCGTGTCATGTCTATACTTCACCGAACCTATAGGGTCACACGCTTAAGGGTCTCTATCTGCTGAATACTAGATAGGGAGTCTGAGAGAAAATCACCGAAAAGTTTCGGAGACAACGGAAGTTCCGGAGAGAGAACACTGAAAAAGTTCGGTAAAACCGAAAATTGTTTCAGATAAAACCATTGATCCAAAAGGTTTCGGCAAGCACCGGGAATGTTTTGGAGGTTGCCAGATTGGTCTGGTAATTTCTGGAATTTTTCTGGAGAAAAAACCGAAAAAAAAGTTTCGGAGCTGCCGGGGTTGTTTACCGGTAAACAAAGATGGTTTTAAATTAAACCACCATACTGGAAATGTTCCAGAGCGTGTACAGATAATTTTAGAGGGTGTCGGAAATGTTCTGGGACCTTTCGGAATTTTCAGAAGTAATAGTCGGCGGAAACATCTTGTCCCAGCGTGAGGGACAAGATCCCACGATACGTGGGGGCTGTTTTGGGGGCGCTCCCCTTGAGGGGGCAGCCCCTTGTGGCTGGACAAAGATGTTGGGGGGGCCCCCCATGGTGGGGGGCAGCCCCCACAAATGGTGAGAGTGTTGGGAGAAAGGTGGGGCCCCATGGGGGAACACCATGGACAGGACATGTTTTTCCCTTGTTTGGTGGGAACATGTTTCTCTTGTTTGGTGGGAACATGTTTTCCCCAGTTAGTGGGCTGAAATTTCAGCCCCCTCCACCCCTTCCACCACTATATAAGGAGAGGAGAGGTGCTCTCCAACTCCACTCCAACTCTCTCACACAACCATGCATGATCTGCATTCTCTCTCCCTCCCAAAATAGTTTCGTAGTGCCGAAAGGCGGTCTGGGTTCCGGTGGGAACTAGTTCTGGACGGCAAGCCCTGCCGATAGATGGCACCGTATGTGTGCAACCCCGTGAGAGGTCGTAGTTTCGTCCTTTGCCGAGGGGCTGTTCGAGTGTCCCCGAAGGGCTGTCCGAGTGACGGTCCGAGTTCTGTGAGTCCTCCCGAAGGGCTGTCCACGACACCGTCCGGGGACTGTCCGACCGCCTCCCGGAGGGCTGTCCGAGTGGCGGATGAGGGAGTACATCCTCGCGGTTGGGAGGTTGTAAATCCTAGCTGCGGGGATCTGCACCGACGATCGTCATCGACTCTACTTCCGCTGCGCTACGAGTCGGTAACGAAAATGATCAAACCTTGTATGCAGTCTCCATAGTGGTCCTGGGCTGGTGCGTAGGTCGGAAATTTTTTGTTTTTTGCTGCGTTACCCTACAGATCAACCCTATATTATGCACCCCACTCTCCTTTATATAGACCTCCCTAATGGGCTTCTACTTTAGAGGCCCATTAGAACTCTATGCCCAGTCTAATTTGGATCCTAATCCGAATTAGTCTCCAGCCCCTTAAGCATGCATGTACACATGGACACGACCCGACAGCGGCTCCTTGCAGAAAGTGCCAACTCCCATGTGTGCGCAAGGTCATATTGACGAACCTTCACAATGTATCATATGCAACTTTCCTTTTGCTTCACAATACTTGTTGTCGAGCTCAAGGCGAGTACTTGTCACTCTTGTTGCTAGCTCGACCTCTCTTCTCGAAACCGTGATACAAATTCCCGAACTGGGTTAACACTTAACCCAAGTCGTATGGTCATGTTTTCCGAATCTGATCACTTGAGAGGGCACAGAGAATATCTCTCCAAGTTGAAGGGGCAAATCCCATCTTGGCCAACCATGTCTCACGGCATGTTTCATGACTCACCCGAAACCTACCTTTATAACTACCGAGTTACGGAATAGTGTTTGGTAGACCCTAAGTGAGTCGGTCCTCATCCCGAGAACATGCGAGGACCTCAGGTCTTGGACATGTCATATACATTGTACCTGAGACTAACAGATGACAATATCTCGCTGAGTCTCATAGTGGGTCAGTCCAACTCGGTGATTCCCATCCCTGAGTCCATACTATCGGTTTAGCATCTCCATGCCCATGACTTGTGAAACATAGTCATCAACCGAATCGTATACTAGTCAAAGCATATGTGTCCGCATAACCTTGTTAAGTAGGGCCCATTAGAACAATCATCATACAATATATAGTCTCACAAACAAGTCACATACTTGTTGATACATATCAGTGATGATGTTCAATGATAATACAAATAACTCATAAATACATAAGGAAATAAGAGTCATATAGCACAATTTAAGAACGCACTTTAGTTTAACAACTCTCTTATGTTTAACTCTTACACATAAAAATATGATAACCGCATACAATTTATATGTTCAATGAAGTGATAGTACGATAGAACTACGCGTACGAACTCGGGATCAACACCGAAACTGCTATGGTGACTGGGGGTATTGAACCACAGATAGATGTCATCGTCGTTATCATCTACTTCGCAGCCACCATTGTCTCAGTCGAACTTGACCCGGCCATCCGCACCACCAGCCAGCATCACTAGAACTGCCGCCGCGCACCACCTCCACAGCGCCACATTGTAGGATCATCGTTACCCGCCGGCACGCAAGCAACCGGCGAAACCGCAATCATCCACCGGTACCGCCAGCCAGGCCCAGCTCCAAAACGTTGCCCCCAAGGGGAACACAACGCCGAGCACCGCCATCGTCCGATCTGGGTAGACCCGGATCTAGGGTTTCCCCTTGAAGCAAGGAGGGGGATCGAGGACTGCATGTCGACACCTCCTGCAAGGAAGTGACACCCGCAAGCACCTCCATAGTTGGCTCTGACCGTAATCGAAGCCAGGCTTTCGCCTGCAGTCCCTACCCACACCGCACAAAATAAGCCTGGCTATCCACCATGCCCACCACCATCGCCAGAGGACTACCAAGGCAGGAGGCCGTCCAGGCCCGCCGGGCCCGAGGCCCGCCATAACTAGCACCACGCCGAGATCTACACCACTGGAGGATGGCTGCTGCACCTGCCACGCCGGAGGATGCAACGGGGATGCTGCGTCGCCGCCTACCCAGGAGTCGACCACCGCTGCTGCCCGCCTATGAACAAGGAGGTCGAGCCCCGCCAGTGGAGCACCCGAGTGCCACCATCCTTGGCCCCTACATGAGCCTCGTCGGTAGTGGCTAGGACGCCCATGAGCCGCCAGATGCAGGTGACGTGGGCGTCAATTCCTTCCCAAATATTTTCCAATTAAGTTGCACTTAGTTGTGGTACGAAACTAATTAATGTGTGTTACAGGTGGCGTTTCACCAAGTAATTAGAGATGCAGATATGTAGATTATCCCGGTGTTGAACCAAATTCTTAGTACTCCCAGCAATCAAAGAAAAAAATCTTCGTACTCCGATGCGTTAGCACTTAGCAGCATTCATTAGTAACCTCAAATTCTGCATGTTACTCGGTGTACTCGTGGCTAATTTCGCTTCTTCTATTATTTATGCCTACTGTGAATATGAAAGGTAAACTCAACCCGCTATAACATGAGATCATGACCCAATGTAAACCACTCTAGTGAAGCATGGCTTGCTCTCGCTTGGTTGCTCTAATGTATGATGTTCGGACTGAATGCAACTTATTGGTTACTTCTCTTATGTTTATGCGTTCCCTTGGAATAAGACGCGTGCAAGAAAGAGCGACTTGCATGAGTGATAACAAGCATCCATAGGCTGCATTTTCTTCTCCAATGTTCGCTTGGATATTGCTCTTGTGTTCTCCACGGAGACGTGCATCAATAATATCTAGTATCTTATCTGGATAGTTCCTCTCCACAAAGTTGACTGTGTTGAGTTCATTCTCAAATATAGGATCCGTCGGTCTTTTGCCAATGAGCATCTCTAGGAGTACTATTCCGAAACTGTAAACGTCCCCACAGATTGATGCTTGGCCATGTTGAGCATACTCTACCAAGAGATAAAATTGCAGTAATTAGTACACTGTAAAGCTTATTTGTTAATGTAAATAACAAATGGACATAATAAACTGAAGTGTGGGAATTTACTATACCAGGATCTATGTACCCTATTGTTCCATTCAGTCTGATTGAGGTGTCTGAGCTTGAATGTCCAATGAGTCTTGCGATGCCGAAGTCTCCCAAATAAGCATTCATATCATCGTCAAGAAGGATATTTGTTGGCTTCAAATCACAATGTACAATCTGCCTTTCACAATCATTGTGTAAATAAGCCAATGCATCGGCTATACCAATAGCTATGCTGGCTCTTTGAGCTAAGCTCAAACATTTTGAAGAACTACTAGAAAATTTGTTATGCAACCATGTGTCCAAATTCCCGTTAGGCATGAATTCGTAAATTAGAGCTTTGAAAGCGTCACCTTTATTGTCTATTGTCGAACATGCAGTTAGGATAGGTACAAGGTTCCGGTGCCGAATTCTACTCAAAACCTCGCATTCTGTTACAAAACTTTTGTCTGCACATTTCATATCAAGGTCAAAGACCTTAATAGCCACTTGTATTTTAGCTTGAGTTAACTTTCCTCTATACACTGAACCATAGCTTCCTCTTCCGACAAGGTTTAACTCAGAGAACATCCCTGTAGCTCGAGCTAGATCATTGTAAGCAACTCTAGGGAACTTCTTACCGAAAGAAAGCAAAATTGAGTATGTTCTTTGTGACGTCTTCTTGCCATAGAATATAATGTAAGTCAGCATTACAAGTGACGTGAAGCCAAATATTGGAATCAATGCTCTGACCAAATAGTACTGTGTCTCTAACCTCCGAGAAACAGCAGGACACATGGGCAGGTGAAGATCCATCGCACCTCCACAAAGCCCCCAATTACCCTCAACTGAAACAGCTGTAGAATTTCTGAATACTCCATATCTTGGTATTTCACCTTGTAGATTGTTATAAGACAGATCCAGTTGGGTGAGATACGACAAATTACTTAGTTCTATTGGGATGAATCCTGACAAATTATTATGCGATAGATTGAGCATGATCAAACTGTTTAGACCACTCACGGATCTCGGAATGTTTCCTGAGAGAAAATTGTTGTCCACTAGGAGGATCTCCAACCCCTGACACTCGCCTAAAGTGACAGGGATTTGGCCAAAGAGCTTGTTCGATGGCATGTTTAAGATTGCTTATCTCCGGAGGTATTGGACCTTCTAAGTTATTGTAGGATACTATACATGTGATCATTGTGGAGACCGGACTAAATAACTCTTTAGGAATATGACCATTCAAATTGTTTTGACTAAGATTCAACACAGAGATATATGGAAGGCTACCCAAACTGGGAGGTATGGGACCGTCAAATTCATTTTGAGCTAACTACAAGAATGCTAGCCCAGTGAGGTTGCCAAAAGAGGGTGGAATGGCCCCGACGAAGTTATTTTCATGAAGATATAAAGATTGTAGATTTTTAAGACCTCCTACCCATCCTTCGATTGTACCATTGAAGCTGTTTCTGCGAAGATCCAAACTGATTAAGCCACCAAGGCTTACTAGGCTTAAAGGAACTATTCCTGATAGATTGTTTCCATTCAGTCTTAGATGTTCAAGTTTAGGGGACAATTGACCATCCGAATTTGGTATGGCTCCTTTTAGATGATTGTTTTGGAATAAGAGGTATTGTAGAAGGCTACAGTTTGTTAGTCCATATGAAGAATCCCATCTTTGGTTGTCACTTGATTCAAGCTTATTATGCCCAAGGTTTAGCTGAACAAGGTTTAGTAGCTTTCCGAAACTAGGAATTTCTCCAGTGAAACTGTTATTAGATAAATCTATTAATTGCAGCCCTGAAATGTTGCCTAGCGAAGCTGGGATAGGACCTTCAAGCATGTTTTGGCCCAAAGTTAAATGTGTGAGATTAGGGAGCCAATCTCCAATGTCAAGTGGCAGTGCCGCTATTTGTAGGCTATTTGCGTACAAGCCTAGTGCATGAAGCGAAGTCAGATTAAAGATTGATGGTGGTATTTGCCCTGAGAGTCTATTGATACCAACATCCAAGCCGGTTATGTCAGACAATTGTCCAAGCTCATCGGGTATGCTTCCCCCTAGTTTATTATCTAGAAGATTAAGTGTTTGTAGGTGGGTGGCGTTGCTGATGGTTGGTGGGATGACCCCGGTGAGACTATTCTTGGAAAGATCTAAACCTGATAGATTGTAAAGAGAACCTATTTTCACGGGGATTGGACCTTCTAGCATGTTTCTAGAAAGGTCCACCACCTTTAGGTTGGAACAATTCATGAGTGAGTCGGGGATTAACCCTTGGAATAAATTGGATCCCAATAAAAGCTGCCCCAGCTCATGGAGCTGGCTCAGGGGAGGTAACTGGCCGGAGAAGCTATTGGAGGACAAATCTAGGACCTTAAGGAAAGTTAAGTTCCCAAGAGAAGGGGTGATTTGGCCTGCCAGGCTTTGGCCCGGGAGTTGCAAAGCTGCGACGCGCCATGGATTCCTTGAGCTACATGTGACTCCCTTCCAGTTGCAGTAGTGGATGCTTCTGTTCCATGATCTCAAGGCATGTGTCGGATCTTTGGTTGCCATTTTGAAATCAAGCAACGAGAGCATGTCTGAGCTGTTCCCATGAACGGTTGAGCAATGGACATTGCCAGCTCCATAAGACAGCAGCAGAAACGCCAGCAGAATGAGCATGTTGAGCTTCACGGATTGCTCAGATATGAGCCCCGTTTTACCTGCAAAAATATAAAGGAAAAACAGGGTAGCTTATTTATCATTCTTCACCGGCGGAGCTACATGGCGTCCGTGACAAAACACGGCAGAACGTAAAGTACTATCGAATTCGCCAACGTGATACAGCCATCACGTGTGCCCACCAAGGTTTTGGTTACCGCTCGAAATTTCGAGATTCGAGCGGTTACCGAGTATTTCGGTGCGGTAAATGGGTGTTTCGAGCAAAAAAAATCTAAATTTTTGAATTTTAACGCTGCATGTATAGTTAACTAAGGCGGAAACTTCTGTATGACAAGGAAGCAACGATGGTCTCCTGGCCACTGCGGCCGTCCTAAGCACGCAGACCTTTAAGGATTTGTGCAGTCACAGGCGTGAAGATTACCACTGAGACACTAGCAAATTGCTGACTGAAATACTATACACGTCTCTATAACTAGCTCCAATAAATTTGAAGTTGAAACTCGTTAAAAAAATTGAACGACCGCTCGGTATTTTTGGTATAGGAACTTGCATCCGTTCCCCCTCGTCAAGTGCATCGAATTCGCCAACGCGATACACCATCACGTGTGCCCACAACTAAAGTTTTTAAGGCTATAGTAGCGCGTACTCAACCTCATCTGCAGTCTGCTCGACAGGAGCGCACAAAACGGCAGCTTTTGCAACAGGCTTTGCGGCTGGTTTGTACTTGGATTCAATGCCAGCTTGCTCAAGCCCCCGGCGGTTTAAATGCAGTTTTTCAGCAGGTTTGCGCCACACACTGTATTGTCAGCGCTCACGCCTATCTTGACGGCTGTCCAGACTGAGTCCTCGAGTACCTTCACCACTTGAGTGCTCTAGTTTCTTACCGCTGCCGTCGCTTTTTTTTCTCTTTTCGAAAAGGAGGTTGAAACAGCCATTTTTATTATATATTCAACAAAGCCTGACAAAACAAATACAAGGATCAACCCAAAGCCACCTTCCTGGCGACCTCCTCTACGCTATACCTAACTGAGTCCCGACCGCTAAGCTGCACATGCCCTACATCATCTATCACTCGCCACTCACGCACTACCGTGCGCACGCACTGACGATCAGTAACCGCACGCTGCCATCTCCGCCATCCCACTCAGGAGAGATCAACGCATTGACCTGGCAGGCCGCTCTGCCGTCGACGCCACCATGGGCCAGATAGCGCCACCATCTCTGCGCGCGTCCATCAACAAGCGTCCAACGCCGAGGCTCCACTGCGCCACGCCGCCGAGATCCGTCGCGTCAAGCGTGAAGAGAACACCGCACCACCTCTGGGCCCCTCCAGTCAGCACCTACTCCAAAACAATGCCCCCAGGAGGAGCATGGCATCGAAGGCGCTGTCATCGTCTGATCCGGGAGATCCGATCTGGGTTTCCCCGGAGCAGCCGAGATCGGAGGTGACGACGATTGCAACAACAATGCCTTGGAGAGGAAACGAGCTTTAGACGCCGCCATCATCCGCCATGACCGAAGTCGCCCTATTTTCACCGGCATTCGCGCCACTCCAACCAGCAGCTGACTGGATCGTGCTTAGCTGCGCCGTGAAGGCTGCGCCACTGCCGGAACCCGGCAGGGAATCAGCATCCTCCCGGCCCCTCTACGTGCCGCCGGCCGGCCACAGGCCACACCAAGGACGGTTCTGGGGGGGACCAGATCCACGGCACACCGCCACCAATAGTCTCACCGTGTTTTTACGAATAGCTAGTTATTGAAGATAAGACTAAGACATAACCCACTGTAGGCTTGTTTATTGTCATATCTAAATTACATGTAAGATTTAAAATAAGACTGCCTATCAATCACTGTAAATGCCTTAGTTGTTGGGGTTAAAAATCAATCAGGTGCAGAGTACCACAAGTACCACGGCTTGAAGGGTAAAATCTTAACTTTGGGTGTGCCACGTAACGTGAGCCTCATGTGTGGTGACGCCGCGGCGTCCGAGGATGCTGATCTGGTGCCGGCGCACTGTCGAAACCATTTCTTCAGTCTGATGGCGTTGGTGGACAGGGTAGACTGCTGAACATATATGATATATCAAAGACACCCAAACGATCGATCTTTCCTTTTCTCTTAATTCATGGCAAACACAAGTATCGATCTATCCATTGATGTACTACAACTTACAACACATGCAGCACACAATACATGTCAAGCAGTCGTAGCAGGCATACTACTCGATCTACTCTCTGTTCCTTCCTAACGATGAACTTGTAAATATGTGTGGACTGGTTGTCGTGCCGCAGCCAGGCCTGCGCGAATGTGAAGATTAACTATGACATGGGGAATAGGCGGCGAGCATGCCAGGCAAGCCGGTTGTGACTGGGAGGAGACGGCAGCGACGGCTGCGGACGACGGTGTCCACCATGGTTGACGTCGTTAGTTAGTTAATTAGATTAGATCTGGCGAATTAAGGATAAAATATCTTTTAATAGCAAGAGAAATGACTAAGATAACCCTTAAAATAGATGACCGGTTTTAGTCAGTGAAAAATTAGCGCGCTATAGCGCCGCTAATACACGCTATAGCATATTGAGAATCGTCTCGCTAAAGATATATATACAATGTTCGCTAATAGCACGCTATAGCACGCTAATAGCATATTTTTAGGGGCGGCGCATTTTGTATAGCGCGCTATTTTTTTCCTTGGTTTTAGTGGGTTTCTAAAATTCTCATCTGAAATTTTCATGCATTATCTTAAGCTTGACCGCCGATGGAGCCAAGACCTCAAGTCCGTCAACCGTGTCAGTTACCGTTCCAGTTTTTATCTCGCCACCCACCGCTGCCGTTGCTGTCTGAGCCGGACAAGTTCGTTGCGGCATGCCCAGCTCGAATCCCAGGGCGCAGCTTGTTCTACTCAATATTTTCAGCCGGAATCGGACAGAGATTTTCTGGCACGTGTTGCGACATGTCTCGGCGATTTCAACGCGGACAAACATGCACGTGAAACAGTTTACTGATCGAAGATTCTCGTTCTCGATTGTGTTCGGTTTTTTGTGATGACCGTGCTTCCAATGCATGTGCGGGCATGGCTCGTTTCTTTGAGTTTCCTCGATATGCATTTGTAGAGTGGGTCAAGTAGACTCGTTGTATTCGAGTGGACAACAAAATAATATGGAGATGGCGTGCCTTGCAGGGTTATGCTGATGGTGAATACGAGTACCATATTACCATTCCAACAGGAACGAAAAATCTACATTCGGAATGTTCGCTTTTGGAGTAATCATTCAGGAGGCTTCAAGTAAGTGTCACGTACAAACAACCCTATCACAATTTTTTTTTCTTCAAAAAAGAGGGTTTCCTCCCGGCTACTATCTTTTCAAAATGAAACACCAAGGTAATCATTCAGGCGCTCAGGTCAAGACCAGAGTAGCCGACCAGAAATTATTACAGTGCACGGAATGAAACCTGACAAGTGCAAAAACAACGCCGAAGAGCTACTGGCCATCCACACAATTTTACAGAGAGTACATCAGACATTGCACTGGAACCCATTAGTGTTGGCGAGGAGTAGTTGGAAACGTTGCTCATCAGATGCATCCAGCAGAAGGATCAGCCGCATGCGATCCTTAGGAATTCCCCTGCAGGCAAAGGCAGTGGGACATCAGCACTGATTGCGCATTGTCGCAGAGAACCTTCCACTGATGCAGAAAAGAGCTGAGTTTTCCCAAGATGCAATTTGCTTAGATATAGGCTGCATTTTCTTTCCAAGGTTCACTTGGATATAGCACTGTTGTTTTCGTAGAGACGTGTGTCAATAATATCTAGTATCTTATCTGGAGAGATGAAAGATTCAAGATGGCATGTGGGAGTTCACCTGAAAGCCTATTCACGCCCAGGAACAAGCTCTGCAATTTCGGCAATTTTCCAAGCTCATCAGGAATTCTTCCGTCTAGTTTATTTGATCCCAAATTGATGTATCTAGATTTGAAAGAAAGCCTAACTTCGGAGGAATTTGACCCACTAACAAGTTTACAGAGAGATCTAAGGAGGCCAGATTGAAAGTCTAGTTTTGGAGGAATTTGACCCAGTAGCAAGTTTTAGGAGAAATTTAAGTAGAACAGATGTGCAAAAAGTCTAATTTTGGTGAATTACACCAACGAGCGAGTTTAGGGGGATATCTAAGTTGGTCAAGTTGGAACAGTTGGTAAGTGAATCAGGAATAATCTCATTTAAATAGTTGTTGTTGTTCAGATACATGTCTGCAATCGTTGGAAAATTGTTGAAATCCGGTTATCTCAGATGTAATGTTGTATTTGAACTATTATTGTACGAGGGATACTTGCATGTTATCTATGGATGAATTGAACTATTTTCTATAATTATATTGATTGTGTGGACTTGGAAAAAAAGGGGACGGAAGTTTAGAGGACAGGGTTGGATGAACGTTGGCAATGGACGTTGCCAACTCCATTACAGAGCACATAAGGCAACACTCGTCACCTGCAATATGTAAACTTGATGGGAAATGGTTACATTTCACCCACGCCTGACAGTAAGACACAGGCCAAAAAGAGATGCACTACAGGTGGAGCCGTTCCCGTGAGGTTTTGCCGGGTGGTAGTGGTGTATGAGCTGTGAAGTGGGAGTTGGATGCTGAGCTGGCCGGGACCTTGCTGTGGCCAGGTGCAGTCAACGGATGAAGATGATGACATGCCAACCAGAGCGATGGGAATCCACCGTATGACCAGAAATGAGATATGCATTTTATGACAATCAGAAATGCCGACCTATGTCTAAATGCATGGAACTTGGTATGTATTGAATGGTATGTATCCTAGCATTTGATATGTTTCCCGAACCAATTGCTATGTATTGAATGGGCGTGCATCATTACAATACTATTGATTCAACTACGTTATGCTTTTCTTATATTATACAATGTTTTTTTGTGGGGTGCATATATTTACAATGCTTTAATTACCGGGTTGGATATAACGATACCGGGCAGCGGTCGCTGCCGGGTGCGGCAAGCCACACTTCCTACCTAGTGCATTATGCATGCACTGGTCGAAAAAGGCCCATTTGTCCCGGTTCCAGAGGCCCATTTGTCCCGGTTCTGGAACCGGGACTAAAGGGTCGGGACTAAAGCCCAGCACCTTTAGTCCCGGTTCGCTTACGAACCGAGACAGATGTGCCTCCACGTGGCCGCTGCGGCGAGCCCAGACAGGAGGGCCTTTAGTCCCGATTGGTGTTACCAACCGGGACCAAAGAGCATCCACGTGTCAGCAGCTCAGGAGCTGGGTTTTTTTTTTGAAAGGGGGGTGGGTTTTGGGTTTTGGGGCTTTTGTAAGGTAATTTAGGGGTTTGATATATTGTGTTAGCTAGCTAATAGCTAGAGAGAAGTGTCCTCTCTTATCTCCGTGCTTGGTCGAGCGTACGTACTATACGTATAGAGAGGACTCGACACGCTAGCTAGTAAGCAAATGAAGGAAATCATTAAGTACACAAGATCGTCATGAAAATATACAGAGAGAAGTGATCGACCTCCTCCTTCCGAGAGAGTTGTCGAACAACAAGTTTTCGTATATCTATCGACGCTACAGCTACATATATACAATATAAGATCCCTAACATCTAATGTCAAGTTCACATGGTATTCTCCGGCTGGATTGATGACGTGGTCAAGAAAGAATCCAGCCAATTCCTCTTGAATTGCCTTATGCGATCTGTGGTAGGAGTTCATCCCGATCTGCCAAATCTAATTGAAGAAGGGGGTCAATACATATATATGAATGAAACTCAACACAAATGATGGTAATAAAATAAAATTATGAATATTATTGCTTATGCACTTCATATTGTTTTTCAGAGTAGCCCCGCTTAGAGGTCGTCGCGGTGTAGATGTACTCGCAAACGTAGTATCCACAAAAATTTTCCCGCCTTCCTGCCACAACCACTTTATGAGAAATAGGGTCAATCAAACTAATAATCAGACATTATAAATGGTATTGATGAAACTAGTTAGAATCAATGGGAGATGCGCGGAACTAGTAGTAGTACTTACTTTCGGGTGTGTAATAGCAGCCCCCGGCAGTCCCGGAGCTTCTGCGGTGAACAGTTTTCAAACCCTGCGAGACAACGAAAATATTACTTGAATCAGGAAATGAACAAAGTTGCCGATATGGTGCGATAATGATCGATTGAAATTACTTCTGGAGCATTTCAGTCATGTCCGCATACTCCTTGGGATCTTTCTTCTTGAGTCTAAGACGGTTACTAGTCCCTGCTCAAGCTTAATCTCTAGGAGAATAAAGTGGAAGCTGCGCACGCATGCATAACTCCTCAATTACATTACTATAACCTCGAGTAATAAGGGAAACCGAATATGCACAAGACAGTAACACTCACTGAAGTTGTAAGGAAAGAGTATTTATCTTGTTTGTTTTTAAGCAACGAGTTTAGCAAGTTGGCCTCGGTTTCTTTCGCATTATATTAACCGTTTATTCATCTATGAGATTTGTGTTAATGAACCCAATATCATAGATTTGTGCATTTCTGCATTCGACGATCTTCAATCTGCATAATATAGTGAGGATAATATATATACATGCAATGAAAGAACTGAGTATATATAGAGACTTAATTACAGAAGTATAGTACTTACAGACAGTAGCAAGTCATGATTATTTTATCGAGGTCCTTTTGATTGAAAAACTGGATGAACTCCTCAAATGGAACAGACAACAGATCAATTCCAAGAGGTCGTGCTCCTCTTTAACTCTCAGCGTCAAAATATCCTTCCCAGACTTGCAGGTGTCCATGTACCACTTATGGAATCTTCACATCATCGTTGTTAGAGGAGGATCACCAGGTTGACGAGAGGCTTTCCGTACGGTATTTGTGTTCGTCCACCTCCATTGTATCAAAATGTGCATCGTCGGGCAGGTAATCACCAGGATTGGTACCGGGCAGCATCCCCGGCATTTGCGATGATATCGGTAGACACCTTGACGGGGGGCATGATTGGTTTGCCTATTCGCCGAGCTGGGGAATTTTTTTCCCACTTCTTCGTTCTGTAACCTTTTGTCACTTGAAGTAGTTCCCGAACGGCGCGCTCCTTCCACTGCCTTTTTAGAGCGCGGACATGGTTGTCATCCGGAAGGTGGTGGTGGTCGCTTCAGGTTCTTCACAGTGCGCTTCAATTTCACCGGATCCATCTTCTCCTCCGGAGGTGGATTTTTCTTTGCAAAAAAGTCCCTCACTTGGGCTTTACAGATCTCCGTGTTTTCCTCGTCGGTCATCTCGTATGATAACTTCTCTAGAGGCGTGAGAGTCGGACCGAATCTGTATTGCCTCCCGCCTCTGGCTGTACTGCTAGACGCCGGAGCAGCCGGAGCTGCTGCGGCTGTCTTCCTTCATTGCTTACGAGGCGGAGAAGGAGGCGGAGTGCTACGACGCGCCGGAGCACCTGGAGCGGCGACGGCTGTCTTCCGCTGTTGCTGATGAGGTGGAGAAGGAGGCGGGCTGCTCGGATGCGCCGGCGCAGGCGGAGAAGGAGGCGGGCTGCTCGGACGCGCCGGCGCAGGCGGAGAAGGAGGCGGAGTGCTGCCACGCACGGAGCAGCGGAGAAGGAGGCGGACGCCCATACACTCGCCGGAGGAGGAGGCGGAGGAGGAGGCGGAGTGCCCTGACTCGCCGGAGGAGGAGGAGGAGGAGGCGTCCAGTTCGGAAGGTGATGAGCTCCTTCCGCCATAGACATGGAGTCTTCAGAGCAAGACCCAGCTGAGTCTCCCCTTCACCGGTAGGGTGGTCAAGCTCGAGCTCCTCAAATCCCTCCGTTATTTCATCGACCATCACAAAAGTATAGCCTTGTGGAATCGAGGCAAGGCAGTGAAAAGTTGCGCGGGTTGAGGAGGTGCAAGAGCCGACAGCCGCCTTGACTTTGAGGTGCTGCCATTGTGTCATAAGGGGGCAATCTTGAGCCTCCGTGATAGATCCACGGGGTAGCTGGGAGCCGTGAAGTCAGGCTGCTGAAGGAGCTCGGTGGAAGCCACGCTGCTTCTCCGCTGAGATGGTGGGGTAGCTTCTGGGGTAGCTCCGGCAGGTCGCTGGCTCTGAACTAGTAGTGCTGCCTCTAGCGCTCGTACCCTTGCATTCAGCTTCTGCATTTCGGTCTGCTCCACTTCCTCCTCCTCTCCTGGTTTTGTAACCGCCTGCGCTGGGAAACCCAACCTTACACGCAACAGAGCCTGGCGTGCCTCGTGTTCGTCCTGGGTGCTCAGGATCCCGAGGGCCTGTGTGAGCTCGTTGTTCTCTCTGTCGGGAACGAACGTCCCTTCGCCGCTGTGGCGATATACTTCTGAAGCTTCTTGACGGGTATTTCAAGTTGCTCCTTCGTCCAATGGCAATTCCCGTTTCAGGGTCCAAGGTTCCCCCGACCCCGAAGAACCAAGTCCATGAACGGTCTGGCCAGTTCAATGTCTCTGGTTCGACCCCTTTATCAAGCAGGTCATTCTCAGCCTTGTCCCACAACGGCCGGGCTTTGAGGTAGCCACCTGACCCCGTGCGATGGTGATGCTCCTTCTTTGCAGCATTTAACTTGTTTTTCGCTGACATCTTCTTACTCTTCTCCGATGTCTTGTGGACCACAAATGCGGGCCAGTGATCTCTTATCTTCTCAAATCGGCCGGTGAATTCTGGAGTCTTCCCTTTGTCGACAAACGTTGATTTCAACTCATTCTTCCACCTCCTGAATAGATCTGCCATCTTCTTAAGAGCATGAGCCTTGACCAATGGCTCTATAACTGGCTTATCCGGATCCTCCTCTGGCGGTAGGATGAAATTTGCCTTCAGCGCGGTCCAAAGATCATCTTTCTGTCTATCGTTGACAAAAGACATTGAGGGTCTTCGCTCTTAGGCTTATTCATTGGTGGATGCTGATCGGGATCATGTCCCTACACAGAACCCCGCACTGAGCAGAAAATGCTTCCTTGGTCCGGCTGGGTTCAATCGGTTGGCCATCGCCCTGATTGCTGTGATCGTGAACCTTTCATCCTGGCGCAACCTTTTCTTCGGGCCTCGTCTCGTTACTGAAGTTTGGCTCGATCCGGAGGGCTAGAAAATAAGAAAGAAGAGATTTAATATGTGTACATACAAAACAATAATGCATCAATTAGCTAGTCAGCACGGGCTTAATTATATATATACCTCGCCGGACTTTGCAACATCTCCTTCCTCCGTTCGCTCACCGAGCAGAGCAGTCATCACGGTCTCCTTCTTCCACTGGCATTCCGTCACCGGAGCCATCATAATCATGTCCTTCCACCTCCATTGTCGATACCGGAGCCTCTTCACCCTCTCCTTCCAGACCATCGGTGTCGTTGAGAAACGACAAGACATCACCCCCGCCGAGGATTATGTCCCAACAACGGTTTCTGCAAATATTACAACATGGCAATTAATATACAAACATGACAGATGGATAAATTTCACCCTCTCGACGCTTCTACGGTTTGGGGTGGCCTCGACAACGCTCTTAGGGTTTGGGGTGGCCTAGGCAACGCTTCTAGGGTTGGGGTGGCCTCGACAACGCTTCTAGGGTTTGGGTCGGACCGCTCTCTCATGAATGTCCGACGTCCGGACCGACAAGGGATTTACCAAAATGACGCCATTCTGGATGTGCAGAAAATGGTCCATATTTTTTTGATCTCATCTTACCTTCTATTGTCACGTTGTCTAGTGTCAGAATTCAAGAAAACCATGACTTCATCATTAGCCGGAAATGACAGGCGTATAATGGTACGAAGCTCTTCAAAGTTGTTTTGGAACGGAGTTCCGATAGAATAATTCGCTTTTTGGTACAAAATTCAGCAAGAGCCTTCCGAATATCGCTATTTGGAAGGCCTTTGCTGAAATTCATACCAAAAGGCGAATTATTCTATCCGGAACTCCATTCCAAACAACTTTGAAGAGCTTCGTAGCATCATAGCCTGTTACTTCCGACTAATGATGAAGCCATGGATTCTTCAATACTTTGACAGACAACGTGACATATAGAAGGATATATATAAGATGAGATCAGAAAAAAAATTGGATCAACTTGTGCACATCCATAATGGGGGCATTCTTGATAAATCTATATATGTCAAAATTCAAACTTTAACATATGATCAAACTTTACATATGATCAAATGTTGCATATGTCAAAATTCAAACTTTGACATATGATCAAACTTTGATAATGTCCACCGCGATATAAAATAATACATAGACTTGTTCGGGCAGAGGGGAGGGATTAGATCGATTTCTTGCTGAGACTACCTCCGTTGAGCAATGGACATTGCCAGCTCCATAAGACAGCAGCAGAAACGCCAGCAGAATGAGCATGTTGAGCTTCACGGATTGCTCAGATATGAGCCCCGTTTTACCTGCAAAAATATAAAGGAAAAACAGGGTAGCTTATTTATCATTCTTCACCGGCGGAGCTACATGGCGTCCGTGACAAAACACGGCAGAACGTAAAGTACTATCGAATTCGCCAACGTGATACAGCCATCACGTGTGCCCACCAAGGTTTTGGTTACCGCTCGAAATTTCGAGATTTCGAGCGGTTACCGAGTATTTCGGTGCGGTAAATGGGTGTTTCGAGCAAAAAAAATCTAAATTTTTGAATTTTAACGCTGCATGTATAGTTAACTAAGGCGGAAACTTCTGTATGACAAGGAAGCAACGATGGTCTCCTGGCCACTGCGGCCGTCCTAAGCACGCAGACCTTTAAGGATTTGTGCAGTCACAGGCGTGAAGATTACCACTGAGACACTAGCAAATTGCTGACTGAAATACTATAACACGTCTCTATAACTAGCTCCAATAAATTTGAAGTTGAAACTCGTTTAAAAAAATTGAACGGTAACCGCTCGGTATTTTTTGGTAACTGTGGTAACTGCATTTCCCGTTCCCCCTCGTCAAGTGCTATCGAATTCGCCAACGCGATACAGCCATCACGTGTGCCCACAACTAAAGTTTTTAAGGCTATAGTAGCGCGTACCTCAATCTGCAGCTCTGCTCGACAGGAGCGCACAAAACGGCAGCTTTTGCAACTAGGCTTTGCGGCTGGTTTGTACTTGGATTTCAATGCTCAGCTTGCTCAAGCCCCCGGCGGTTTAAATGCAGTTTTTACAGCAGGTTTGCGCCACACACTGTATTGTCAGCGCTCACGCCTTATCTTGACGGCTGTCCAGACTAGTAGTCCTCGAGTACCTTCCACCACTTGGAAGCCTCTTAGTTTCTTACCGCTGCCGTCGCTTTTTTTTCTCTTTTCGAAAAGGAGGTTGAAACAGCCATTTTTATTATATTATTCAACAAAGCCTGACAAAACAAATACAAGGATCAACCCAAAGCCACCTTCCTGGCGACCTCTGCCGCTATACCTACAAGCTTGATGATGTACCCTGACCTCGCACCAACGCACACCATCTAATCCGGTGGTCTCACCAAGCCGCCCAACGGCACGCTCTAGAATCCGCCGCTGCCATCTTCCGCCATCCCATCTTCAGGAGAGATCAACGCATTGACCTTGGCAGGCCGCTCTGCCGTCGACGCCACCATGGCGCCAGATAGCGCCACCATCCTGCGCGCGTCCATCAACAAGCGTCCAACGCCGAGGCTCCACTGCGCCACGCCGCCGAGATCCGTCGTCGTCAATGCTGAAGATGCAACACCGCACCACCTCTGGGCCCCTCCAGTCAGCACCTACTCCAAAACAATGCCCCCAGGAGGGAGCATGGCATCGAAGGCGCTGTCATCGTCTGATCCGGGAGATCCAGATCTTGGGTTTCCCCCGGAGCAGCCAGATCGAGGTGACGACGATTGCAACAACAATGCCTTCGAGAAGGAAACGACGCTTAAGACGCCGCCATCATCCGCCATGACCGAAGTCGCCCTATTTTCACCGGCATTCGCGCCACTCCAAACCAGCAGCTGACTGGATCTGTGCTTAGCTGCGCCGTGAAGGCTCGCGCCACTGCCGGAACACCGGCAGGGAATTCCAGCATCCCTCGCCGGCCCCTCTACGTGCCGCCGGCCGGCCACAGGCCACACCAAGGACGGTTCTGGGTGGGGACCAGATCCACGGCACACCGCCACCAATATGTCTCACCGTGTTTTTACGAATAGCTAGTTATTGAAGATAAGACTAAGACATAACCCACTGTAGGCTTGTTTTTATTGTCATATCTAAATTACATGTAAGATTTAAAATAAGACTGCCTTATCAATCACTGTACATGCCCTTAGTTGTTGGGGTTAAAAATCAATCAGGTGCAGAGTACCACAAGTACCACGGCTTGAAGGGTAAAATCTTAACTTTGGGTGTGCCACGTAACGTGAGCCTCATGTGTGGTGACGCCGCGGCGTCCGAGGATGCTGATCTGGTGCCGGCGCACTGTCGAAACCATTTTCTTCAGTCTTGATGGCGTTGGTGACAGGGTTAGACTGCCTGAACATATATGATATATCACAAGACACCCAAACGATCGATCTTTCCTTTTCTCTTAATTCATGGCAAACACAAGTATCGATCTATCCATTGATGCTACTACAACTTACAACACATGCAGCACACAATACATGTCAAGCAGTCGTAGCAGGCATACTACTCGATCTACTCTCTGTTCCTTCCTAACGATGAACTTGTAAATATGTGTGGACTGGTTGTCGTGCCGCAGCCAGGCCTGCGCGAATCGTGAAGATTAACTATGACATGGGGAATAGGCGGCGAGCATGCCAGGCAAGCCGGTTGTGACTGGGAGGAGACGGCAGCGACGGCTGCGGACGACGGTGTCCACCATGGTTGACGTCGTTATGTTAGTTAATTAGATTAGATCTGGCGATATTAAGGATAAAATATCTTTTAATAGCAAGAGAAAATGACTAAGATAACCCTTAAAATAGATGACCGGTTTTAGTCAGTGAAAAAATTAGCGCGCTATAGCGCCGCTAATAACACGCTATAGCATATTGAGAATCGTCTCGCTAAATTGATATATATACAATGTCTCGCTAATAGCACGCTATAGCACGCTAATAGCATATTTTTAGGGGCGTCGCTATTTTGTATAGCGCGCTATTTTTTTCCTTGGTTTTAGTGGGTTTCTAAAATTCTCATCTGAAATTTTCATGCATTATCTTAAGCTTGACCGCCGATGGAGCCAAGACCTCAAGTCCGTCAACCGTGTCAGTTACCGTTCCAGTTTTTATCTCGCCACCCACCGCTGCCGTTGCTGTCTGAGCCGGACAAGTTCGTTGCGGCATGCCCAGCCTCGAATCCCAGGGCGCTGCAGCTTGTTCTACTCATACTTTTCAGCCGGAATCGGACAGAGATTTTCTGCGCCAGTGTTGCGACATGTCTCGGCGATTTCAACGCGGACAAACATGCACGTGAAACAGTTTACTGATCGAAGATTCTCGTTCTCGATTGTGTTCGGTTTTTTGTGATGACCGTGCTTCCAGTATGCATTGTGCGGGCATGGCTCGTTTCTTTGAGTTTCCTCGATATGCATTTGTTAGAGTGGGTCAAGTAGACTCGTATGTATTCGATGTGGACAACAAAATAATATGGAGATGGCGTGCCTTGCAGGGTTATGCTGATGGTGAATACGAGTACCATATTACCATTCCAACAGGAACGAAAAATCTACATTCGGAATGTTCGCTTCTTGGAGTAATCATTCAGGAGCGTTCAAGTAAGTGTCACGTACATAACAACCCTATCACAATTTTTTTTTCTTCAAAAAAGAGGGTTTCCTCCCGGCTCTATTTCTTTTCAAAATGAAACCACAGAGTAATCATTCAGGCGCTCAGGTCAAGACCAGAGTAGCCGACCAGAAATTATTACAGTGCACGGAATGAAACCTGACAAGTGCAAAACAACGCCGAAGAGCTACTGGCCATCCACACAATTTTACAGAGAGTACATCAGACATTGCACTGGAACCCATTAGTGTTGGCGAGGAGTAGTTGGAAACGTTGCTCATCAGATGCATCCAGCAGAAGGATCAGCCGCATGCGATCCTTAGGAATTCCCCCTGCAGGCAAAGGCAGTGGGACATCAGCACTGATTGCGCATTGTCGCAGAGAACCTTCCACTGATGCAGAAAAGAGCTGAGTTTTCCCAAGATGCAATTTGCTTAGATATAGGCTGCATTTTCTTCTCCAAGGTTCACTTGGATATAGCACTTGTGTTTTCTGTAGAGACGTGTGTCAATAATATCTAGTATCTTATCTGGAGAGATGAAAGATTCAAGATGGCATGTGGGAGTTCACCTGAAAGCCTATTCACGCCCAGGAACAAGCTCTGCAATTTCGGCAATTTTCCAAGCTCATCAGGAATTCTTCCGTCTAGTTTATTTGATCCCAAATTGATGTATCTAGATTTGAAAGAAAGCCTAACTTCGGAGGAATTTGACCCACTAACAAGTTTACAGAGAGATCTAAGGAGGCCAGATTTGAAAGTCTAGTTTTGGAGGAATTTGACCCAGTAGCAAGTTTTAGGAGAAATTTAAGTAGAACAGATGTGCAAAAAGTCTAATTTTGGTGGAATTACACCAACGAGCGAGTTTAGGGGGATATCTAAGTTGGTCAAGTTGGAACAGTTGGTAAGTGAATCAGGAATAATCTCATTTAAATAGTTGTTGTTGTTCAGATACAATGTCTGCAATCGTTGGAAAATTGTTGAAATCCGGTTATCTCAGATGTAATGTTTGTATTTGAACTATTATTGTACGAGGGATACTTGCATGTTATCTATGGATGAATTGAACTATTTTCTATAATTATATTGATTGTTGTGGACTTGGAAAAAAAGGGGACGGAAGTTTAGAGGACAGGGTTGGATGAACGTTGAGCAATGGACGTTGCCAACTCCATTACAGAGCACATAAGGCAACACTCGTCACCTGCAATATGTAAACTTGATGGCAAATGGTTACATTTCACCCACGCCTGACAGTAAGACACAGGCCAAAAGAGATGCACTACAGGTGGAGCCGTTCCCGTGAGGTTTTGCCGGGTGGTAGTGGTGTATGAGCTGTGAAGTGTGAGTTGGATGCTGAGCTGGCCGGGACCTCTGCTGTGGCCAGGTGCAGTCAACGGATGAAGATGATGACATGCCAACCCAGAGCGATGGGAATCCACCGTATGACCCAGAAATGAGATATGCATTTTATGACAATCAGAAATGCCGACCTATGTCTAAATGCATGGAACTTGGTATGTATTGAATGTGTATGTATCCTAGCATTTGATATGTTTCCCGAACCAATTGCTATGTATTGAATGGGCGTGCATCATTACAATACTATTGATTCAACTACGTTATGCTTTTCTTATATTTATACAATGTTTTTTTGTGGGGTGCATATATTTACAATGCTTTAATTACCGGGTTGGATATAACGATACCGGGCAGCGGTCGCTGCCGGGTGCGGCAAGCCACACTTCCTACCTAGTGCATTATGCATGCACTGGTCGAAAAAGGCCCATTTGTCCCGGTTCCAGAGGCCCATTTGTCCCGGTTCTGGAACCGGGACTAAAGGGTCGGGACTAAAGCCCAGCACCTTTAGTCCCGGTTCGCTTACGAACCGAGACAGATGTGCCTCCACGTGGCCGCTGCGGCGAGCCCAGACAGGAGGGCCTTTAGTCCCGATTGGTGTTACCAACCGGGACCAAAGAGCATCCACGTGTCAGCAGCTCAGGAGCTGGGTTTTTTTTTTGAAAGGGGGGTGGGTTTGGGGGTTTTGGGGCTTTTGTAAGGTTAATTTAGGGGTTTGATATATTGTGTTAGCTAGCTAATAGCTAGAGAGAAGTGTCCTCTCTTATCTCCGTGCTTGGTCGACGCTACGTACTATACGTATAGAGAGGACTCGACACGCTAGCTAGTAAGCAAATGAAGGAAATCATTAAGTACACAAGATCGTCATGAACATATACAGAGAGAAGTGATCGACCTCCTCCTTCTCCGAGAGATTGGTCGAACAACAAGTTTTCGTATATCTATCCGACGCTACTAGCTACATATATACAATATAAGATCCCTAACATCTAATGTCAAGTTCCACATGGTATTCTCCGGCTGGATTGATGACGTGGTCAAGAAAGAATCCACAATTCCTCTTGAATTGCCTTTATGCGATCTTGGGGTAGGAGTTCATCCCGATCTGCAAATCTAATTTGAAGAAGGGGGTCAATACATATATATGAATGAAACTCAACACAAATGATGGTAATAAAATAAAATTATGAATATTATTGCTTATGCACTTCATATTGTTTTTCAGAGTAGCCCCGCTTAGAGGTCGTCGCGTTGTAGATGTACTCGCAAACGTAGTATCCACAAAAATTATTCCCGCCTTCCTGCCACAACCACTTTATGAGAAATAGAGGTCAATCAAACTAATAATCAAGCATTATAAATGGTATTGATGAAACTAGTTAGAATCAATGGGAGATGCGCGGAACTAGCTAGTAGTACTTACTTTCGGGTGTGTAAATCGCAGCTCCCCCGGCAGTCCCGGAGCTTCTGCGGTGAACAGTTTTCAAACCCTGCGAGACAACGAAAATAATTACTTGATATCAGGAAATGAACAAAGTTGCCGATATGGTGCGATAATGATCGATTGAAATTACTTCTGGAGCATTTCAGTCATGTCCGCATACTCCTTGGGATCTTTTCTTCTTGAGTCTAAGACGGTTACTAGTCCCTGCTCAAGCTTAATCTCTAGGAGAATAAAGTGGAAGCTGCGCACGCATGCATAACTCATCAATTACATTACTATAACCTCGAGTAATAAGGGAAACCGAATATGCCAAGACAATACACTCACTTGAAGTTGTAAGGAAGAGTATTTTTCTTTGTTTTGATTTTTAGCAACGATTGTAGCAAGTTGGCCTCGGTTTCTTTCGCATTATATTTAACCGTTTATTCATCTATGAGATTTGTGTTAATGAACCAATATCATAGATTTGTGCATTTCTGCATTCGACGATCTTCAATCTGCATAATATAGTGAGGATAATTATATACATGCAATGAAAGAACTGAGCTATATATAGAGACTTAATTACAGAAGTATAGTACTTACACAGTAGCAAGTCATGATTATTTTATCGAGGTCCTTTTGATTGAAAAACTGGATGAACTCCTCAAATGGAACAGACAACAGATCAATTCCAACGAGGTCGTGCTCCTCTTTAACTCTCAGCGTCAAAATATCCTTCCCACTTGCAGGTGTCCATGTACCACTTATGGAATCTTCACATCATCGTTGTTAGAGGAGGATCACCAGGTCTGACGAGAGGCTTTCCGTACTGGTATTTGTGTCTTCCACCTCCATTGTATCAAAATGTGCATCGTCGGGCAGGTAATCACCAGGATTGGTACCGGGCAGCATCCCCGGCATTTGCGATGATATCGGTAGACACCTTGAGCGGGGGGCATGATTGGTTTGCCTATTCGCCGAGCTGGGGAATTTTTTTCCCACTTCTTCGTTCTTGTAACCTTTTGTCACTTGAAGTAGTTCCCGAACGGCGCGCTCCTTCCACTGCCTTTTTAAGAGCGCGGACATGGTTGTCATCCGGCGAAGGTGGTGGTGGTCGCTTCAGGTTCTTCACAGTGCGCTTCAATTTCACCGGATCCATCTTCTCCTCCGGAGGTGGATTTTTCTTTGCAAAAAAGTCCCTCACTTGGGCTTTACAGATCTCCGTGTTTTCCTCGTCGGTCATCTCGTATGATAACTTCTCTAGAGGCGTGAGAGTCGGACCGAATCTTTATTGCCTCCCGCCTCTGGCTGTACTGCTAGACGCCGGAGCAGCCGGAGCTGCTGCGGCTGTCTTCCTTCATTGCTTACGAGGCGGAGAAGGAGGCGGAGTGCTACGACGCGCCGGAGCACCTGGAGCGGCGACGGCTGTCTTCCGCTGTTGCTGATGAGGTGGAGAAGGAGGCGGGCTGCTCGGATGCGCCGGCGCAGGCGGAGAAGGAGGCGGGCTGCTCGGACGCGCCGGCGCAGGCGGAGAAGGAGGCGGAGTGCTGCCACGCACCGGAGCAGCCGGAGAAGGAGGCGGACTGCCCTTATCACTCGCCGGAGGAGGAGGCGGAGGAGGAGGCGGAGTGCCCTGACTCGCCGGAGGAGGAGGAGGAGGAGGCGTCCAGTTCGGAAGGTTGATGAGCTCCTTCCGCCATAGACATGGAGTCTTCAGAGCAAGACCCAGCTGAGTCTCCCCTTCACCGGTAGGGTGGTCAAGCTCGAGCTCCTCAAATCCCTCCGTTATTTCATCGACCATCACAAAAGTTAGCCTTGTGGAATCGGAAGGCAGTGAAAAGTTGCGCCGGGTTGAGGAGGTGCAACAGAGCCGACAGCCGCCTTGACTTTGAGGTGCTGCCATTGTGTCATAAGGTGGCAATCTTGAGCCTCCGTGATAGCATCCACGGGGTAGCTGGGGCCGTGAAGTCAGGCTGCTGAAGGAGCTCGGTGGAAGCCACGCTGCTTCTCCGCTGAGATGGTGGGGTAGCTTCTGGGGTAGCTCCGGCAGGTCGCTGGCTCTGAACTAGTAGTGCTTGTTCCTCTAGCGCTCGTACCCTTGCATTCAGCTTCTGCATTTCGGTCTGCTCCACTTTCCTCCTCCTCTCCTGGGTTTTGTAACCGCCTGCGCTGGGAAACCCAACCTTACACGCAACAGAGCCTGGCGTGCCTCGTGTTCGTCCTGGGTGCTCAGGATTCCCGAGGGCCTGTGTGAGCTCGTTGTTCTCTCTGTCGGGAACGAACGTCCCTTCCTGCGCTGTGGCGATATACTTCTGAAGCTTCTTGACGGGTATTTCAAGTTGCTCCTTCGTCCAATGGCACTTCCCTGTTTCAGGGTCCAAGGTTCCCCCGACCCCGAAGAACCAAGTCCATGAACGGTCTGGCCAGTTCAATGTCTCTGGTTCGACCCCTTTATCAAGCAGGTCATTCTCAGCCTTGTCCCACAACGGCCGGGCTTTGAGGTAGCCACCTGACCCCGTGCGATGGTGATGCTCCTTCTTTGCAGCATTTAACTTGTTTTTCGCTGACATCTTCTTACTCTTCTCCGATGTCTTGTGGACCACAATGCGGGCCAGTGTCTCTTATCTTCTCAAATCGGCCGGTGAATTCTGGATGTCTCCCTTTGTCGACAAACTTTGATTTCAACTCATTCTTCCACCTCCTGAATAGATCTGCCATCTTCTTAGAGGCATGCCTTGACCAATGGCTCTATAACTGGCTTATCCGGATCCTCCTCTGGCGGTAGGATGAAATTTGCCTTCAGCGCGGTCCAAAGATCATCTTTCTGTCTATCGTTGACAAAAGACACTTGAGGGTCTTCGCTCTTAGGCTTATTCCATTGGTGGATGCTGATCGGGATCATGTCCCTAACAAGAACCCCGCACTGAGCAGAAAATGCTTCCTTGGTCCGGCTGGGTTCAATCGGTTGGCCATCGCCCTTGATTGCTGTGATCGTGAACCTTTCATCCTGGCGCAACCTTTTCTTCGGGCCTCGTCTCGTTACTGAAGTTTGGCTCGATCCGGAGGGCTAGAAAATAAGAAAGAAGAGATTTAATATGTGTACATACAAAAACAATTAATGCATCAATTAGCTAGTCAGCACGGGCTTAATTAATATATATACCTCGCCGGACTTTGCAACATCTCCTTCCTCCGTTCGCTCACCGGAGCAGTCATCACGGTCTCCTTCTTCCACTGGCATTCCGTCACCGGAGCCATCATAATCATGTCCTTCCACCTCCATTGTTCGATCACCGGAGCCTTCTTCACCCTCTCCTTCCAGACCATCGGTGTCGTTGAGAAACGACAAGACATCACCTCCGCCGAGGATTATGTCCCCCAACAACTGGTTTCTGCAAATATTACAACATGGCAATTAATATACAAACATGACAGATGGATAAATTTCACCCTCTCGACGCTTCTACGGTTTGGGGTGGCCTCGACAACGCTTCTAGGGTTTGGGGTGGCCTAGGCAACGCTTCTAGGGTTTGGGGTGGCCTCGACAACGCTTCTAGGGTTTGGGTCGGACCGCCTCTCTCATGAATGTCCGACGTCCGGACCGACAAGGGATTTACCAAAATGACGCCATTCTGGATGTGCAGAAAATGGTCCATATTTTTTCTGATCTCATCTACCCTTCTATATGTCACGTTGTCTAGTGTCAAATTCAAGAAAACCATGACTTCATCATTAGCCGGAAATGACAGCGTATAATGGTACGAAGCTCTTCAAAGTTGTTTGAACGGAGTTCCCGATAGAATAATTCGCTTTTTGGTACAAAATTCAGCAAGAGCCTTCCGAATATCGCTATTTGGAAGGCCTTTGCTGAAATTCATACCAAAAGGCAATTATTCTATCCGGAACTCCATTCCAAAACAACTTTGAAGAGCTCGTAGCATCATACGCCTGTTACTTCCGACTAATGATAAGCCATGGATTTCTTCAATACTTTGACAGACAACGTGACATATAGAAGATATATATATAGATGAGATCAGAAAAAAAATTGGATCAACTTGTGCACATCCATAATGGGGGCATCTTGATAAATCTATATATGTCAAAATTCAAACTTTAACATATGATCAAACTTTGACATATGATCAAATGTTGCATATGTCAAAATTCAAACTTTGACATATTCAAACTTTGATATATTCCACCGCGATATAAAATAATACTAGACTTGTTCGGGGCGAGAGGGGTTGATCGACGTCCCCCTCATGTCGAAGTTAGCGGAGTTATCTTCTAGTGGTTTGGGTGGCTCGAGAGTTTGTCGGTAGGGGCGGGAGGGGGTAGGAGATCGACAACGCTTTTTTTCTAGGGTTTGGGTGGCCTCGAGTGTTGGTCGCCCGGTATATCGAGAGGGGGTGAACATTTTCCCTTAGTAACTTAGAAAAAAAATATTATCGGGGAGGGGGTATATCGACCCCCCCCCTCATGTCGAAGTTATCGGGGAGGCCTATATCGACAACGACATACATATAGCCACATACATATAAAAAAAATTCTATGAACATCCATACATACATATAGCCACATACATATAATGGCTATGAAAAAAATTCATCATATAAAAAATGTTATCGGGGAGGGGTATATCGACCCCCCCTCATGTCGAAGTTATCGGGGAGGGCTATATCGACAATGACATATACATATAGCCACATACATATAAAAAAAATTCTATGAACATCCATATATACATATATATGGCGATGAAAAATGCTATGAAAACAAATTCATCATATAAAAAAATGCTATGAACAAAACAATTAAACTATATGAACAAAACATTTTATGAACATCCATACATACATAGCCACATACATATATATATACACATTATATATGAACAAAACAATTTTCATCATATACAAAATATCAACATTATACATTATTTGTGAACTCCACCATTTCTCTAAAAAAAATTCTCTATGCAAATTTCTCTAAAAAAATGACTTTAAAAAAAATGATATCCATCTATACATACATATTTCATGGAAAAAAATGATATTTAAAAAATACAAATATGACAAAAAAATGCTATGAACAAAAAATTAATACACATATGAACATGGCGGCGGCGGCTCACAGCGAAGGCCGGCTACGGACGGCGGCGATGGCACGGCGACGGCGACGGCGACGGTGGGGGCGGGCCGGGCAGGGGCGCGCTCGGGGCGGGGCAGCAGGGGCGGGGGCAGGGCGGCGGCTCGGGGAAGACGACGGCGACGGCGACGACGGGGCGCAGCGACGGGACGACGGCGACGGGGACGACGGGGCACGGGCGACGAGGATCGGGCGGCGACGGCGTAGGGCGCGGGACGGCGGCGAGGAGCGGCCTGGCGGCGTCGGGGGAGAATGGGAGTACTTGGGGAAATTTTCCTAATTGTTGGCTTATATAGCCACACCTTGGTCCCGGTTCGGGGCAGCAACCGGGACCAATGCCACCCTTTGGTCCCGGTTCGTACCACCAACCGGGACCAAAGGTCTCTTTTGGCCAGCCCAAAGGGCGGAAACAGAGGCCTTTGGTCCCGTTGGTCCACCAACCGGGACAAAGGGGGGCATTGGTCCCGGTTCGTGCCACGAACCGGTACCAATGCACCCCTTTAGTCCCGGTTGGGTGTCCCCAACCGGGACCAAAGGCCTTGTGCTGCCCGCGGCCAAAAGTTTAGTCCCACCTCGCTAGTTAGAGGGGCGCGGAGTGGTTTATAAACCAACTGCCGCCGCCCTCTCGAGCTCCTCTCAAATCAGGCTTACGGGCCTAACCTGACTCTGTTCTGCCTGTGGGCCTACTGGGCCTTCTGCGGCCTGAATCCTGGCCCGTGGTTGGGTTTCTATCGTACTCAGCCGTGGTGGCCCAGTAGGCGGCATTTTTTTTCTATTTTTTCCAGTTTTTCTGTTTTGTTTTTTGCTTTATTTATTTTCTTTTATTTTTTAATTCTTTTTGCTTTTAGGTAATAATATTATAAACTTTCTGTTAGTGCCATTAGTTTTCTAATTCGAATAGTTTAAATTTGAATTCTTTGAAATTTGTGTGAACCGCTAGTTTGTGATTAACTTTACTATAAAAATAGTTTTTTGAGTGATTCTTTTTACTGCTATTTAATATTACTGTGTTTTATCATTATATTCAAAAACAGTTTTTTTATTTTAGTTTCTAACAAAAAAAATTTTTGCTTTTTGTTATTTTTGAATGATTCACACAATTTTTTTTTTTTTTCCATTTTTTTGTTTTGTTTTTTCTTTATTTATTTTCTTTTGTTTTTTTCTTATTTTTTAATTCTTTTTTTCTTTTAGGTAATAAATATTATAAACTTTCTGTTAGTGCCATTAGTTTTCCAATTCGAATAGATTAAATTTGAATTCTTTGAAATTTGTGTGAATCACTAGTTTGTGATTAACTTTACTATAAAAATCGATTTTTGAGTGATTCTTTTTACTGCTATTAATAATACTGTGTTTTTATCATTATATTCAAAAACAGTTTTTGTTATTTTAGTTTCTAACAAAAAAATCTTTATGATAATTCTTTTTGCTATTAAAGTTTCTAACAAAAAAGTTCTTTTTGAAAATTCTTTTTGCTTTTATGTTTTGAACAGAAATACTTTCTAACTTTAGTTGCATAAATTTTAGTTGATTCCTTTTGCTACTAGAGTTTCATTAATGTTTTTTAGTTCATTCTTTTTTCGAAGATTTTTCCTCCCCGGGATTGGATGTATCACAAAGTATGCACCATGTCTTGAGCTGAGAGTGGGCAATGCTCGATACCGAAGAGGCTAGCAATTTAAGATAAATGGAAGTGCATCAATTTCAAACTTGGATTAATCATAAAGAACTCAAGATACTACACAAGTGCTTTGTGGCATTAACATAGACCATGCAATCAAGTACTCTGAGGGGTAGTTTTCTGATAGGAGTTAACCATCTTGCATCCCGGCCTAACCAAAGTCAATGGTTTACTTACAACACACCACTTCAACACTCTGACTTTTACTCTCCAGTTTCTACTTAAATTCCCAACCTTTTGTTTATTAGGTGAAAGAATGATTAGCTTCAAGTCAACTTTAATAAACTAACCACTTCTCTATATGCACCTCATCCATCACAATGCCAGTCTATTGTTATCAAATTGTCTCAAACAGCTGCAAAAAAATCTGTTCTCAGTTTTAAAATTTGAAAGATTGTTCATGGATTTTTAATCATGCCACTTATGCATACTTATCATTTCAGTACTACATATTAATGCCATGCCACCATTTGCAAATTAATTCACAACCAATTGTTATTTCAACTCTCCAAAAGATATTGACAGTACGAAGATTTTTAATGTTTGCTACTTTCGTGCATGCTCTAAAAGATATAAGTGAAGCAATAGACATTCTAAAAATATGTAGCCATGCATATACTCTCCCCATTAAGAATATTTCAGATGTGATGATTGTATGATTAAAAAAAATTAAAAAAGACCCTCCAAGAACAGAACATAATGTGTGAACAATAAAACATAGGTCCAACCGAGACAAACCGATAGTTGTTGAAAGAAGGGAGATGCCTTGGCATCCCCAAGCTTGAAGCTTGACATCTCTTCTTTGAATTTCTTAAGGATGACTTGGGCATCCCCAGTTTGAGAACTTGCATCTCCAAATTTCTCTCATATCACTGTCTCCCCTGGGTCTTAAATTTTCATTCACACAAAACGTTCACACAGACTTTCTGATATAGGTTAGTCCAAATTGAAATTATATCTAATGCCTTGTCTGTGAACAAATTATAAAATTGTAACTAATTCATGAGCTATTGTATGCCTACATATTTTAAAATTCCTACGCGCACCCCCATAAGAACAATAAAAAGCAAACATCCTAACCAAAGACAACCTAAACAGAAATCTACTCAAAACAAAGTAGTACGTAAAGATGCATTTCTTAAACATAATTTCATGTAACACACAAATTCTGAAAAATTAACATAACATATAACTCATAAATGTAAACTGTGTTAAAATTTCATGATTTTATCATGTACTGTTTGATTTTAACAATTTCTACAGTAGCAGAAAAATTTGTGCCTCTCACGAAAGAAAAAAACGCTTTTTTTCTTTTCCGAGAGGCACAGTTGTGCCTCTCACAGAAGCAAACATGTGCCTCCACGGAGAGCAAAATTATGCCTCTCGTGGAAGAAATAAACGTAGTTATTTGTGCAAAATTTTTGGTTTTTTTCAGAAAACAAATTGTACAAAACCTAGGGAAACCCAGACAAAACCCGAAAAGCAAAAAAAAAATCTAAACCTGAAAAAACTACAGAAAAATAAAAAAATAAAAAAATCCCGAGGGAGAGCCCAGCACGCAACACGAGGCAGCGCTGAGAGAAGTGCCAAGTGGCCGCGCTCTCAGACCACCAAAATTGACCCTTGAGTATCTCTCGCAAGGGTACCCCCAATTAGTTGCTCTCCCAAATGTCGGGGATCGCACAGTTGTGGCGCTCCATGGGCCAATCTATTTACAAACACGTTTTGCTACTGGTTTCTTACGTTTTTTTTTGGTTTTGGATTTTAATCTCCTTTTTTGTTTCTTCTTCATTTTTTTGTGGTTTTCCTTTTTCTGTCATTTATTTTTTGGTGTTTTTATTTTCCATTTTTTGGGTGGGGGTTCTTTTTTTTTTCTGTTTCTTTTTTCTTTTTAATTTTATAGATACAATTTTTATTCATAAAAAAAAAATAGAATACATGATGAATCTTTTTGGATAACAATGAAATTTCAAGTACAACAGTGAACTTTTTACCATACACTGACGGACGACGTTTTTTTTTTATAATTATACATGTAATTTTTTTTTTAAAATCATGCATTTAAAAAAAAATCACGCATTTACAAAAATGTTGACACATTTAAATGAAATGTTCATGTAATTAAAAAACAGTTCACATTGTTTTAAATGTTTGTAGTTTTAAAGAAAACATATAAAAACTGGCTGAAAACTGGAGCAGACCGAAAAAAACCGAAAAAAAGAAGAAAAAACAGCGAAAACAAATGAGCGCTCCCATAACTGAGAGCGCGCAGACGCCGAACTACGCCAGCCCACCATGCCCGCCCCCTGCGCCTCGTCTGGTAATAGGACCCCTCGGGTTTGACGGACCTAGAGAGGTCTGTGAGATGCTGTTCCAACAGAATGTGCGATTTTTGCGAGGAGGTCCGTAAACAAAAGCATGGGCCGTCAGCTGCAATTTTGAAGATTTGCTGTGATATGTAATTGTGCCGTAGCCCGTGACCGTTGTCTTCTCCGGCTTGCATCTGTCGTGGTCATAGTACCTCCATGTGGCTCTCTCTGAAAAACAAAATGTATCCCATGTATGTACCTCATTTTGACATGTCTATTACCGGGAACGCTGATTCTGTTTTGGCAATACATGTGTTTCGGGTTTTTTTTTTCCTGTTTTATAGTGTTTTTTTTTACATTATGTGTTGACAGTTTTCAGTTCATTATGGCATCTAGTTTTTTGCATCTTCTTCCGCACTCTAATGAAGCAGTTTGCCTTGTAAGAACTGTGTTTTCCACTAGTTTATGTTGGTTTCGAATAGGGTTCCACCTCATCTCCTACCTCTCTCTCTCGAAAAAAACGGCTACGGTTTCCACGTAACTGCGCTGGCCGCGCCGCCGGTTCCCCTCGCCTCTGGGTGCCTTCTGATGCCACCAGGTGGGGTAGTCCTGGTTTGGGGTTGACTATTTTGCGTCATCCTAGCTCTAGCTAGGCTTAGTTTAGGTGTCTACCTGACGGTGCCGAGGTGATGGCATCGTTGATGGAGTGGAATAAGCCCCCCCCCCCCCCCCCCCGGGCCAGATCTTTTGCCCCGTTTTGTCTACTTTTCATCTAGGTGGTCTTGGATGGCGTCGTTCGCCGGAAGCGACGACGTTTCTACTTTGGTCTTTTGGCTTCTTCTCCGCTTGGCGATGCACGGCTAGCTTCAGCTTCCTTGGGAAGCTATTGAGGTAAGGCCTCCCCGGTTCTGTCTGGCCGAGCTGGGATTGTTTGTCCAGCCCTCTTCGTCGCTTCTTTTGCAAGCGGGAATCTGATATTCAATTTGCTAGCGTCGGCTTTCTTCTGGGCTTCCGATCGGCAATTTTCTGGCCCCTGCGTCAACAACGTTAACCTGGTTCCGAGGGTGTTCCAAAGATCCAGATGCGACGTCCAGCTTTGCTCACGGCGCGCCCCAACGGGTGTTCCGAGGGAGTTCTTTACCCCGGAGCTCGAGACCCGGTACTGAACAGCATCACCTTAATGAAGTCACCCTTGTGTTGGCGCCACCATTGCCGAGAAGACGATGCTGCCACGGGGCACAACCACACCAAGGTCACGGTAATTGAAATCCACACCTTCCCTGGCATGCATGCCCTGCAACAAACCGGTCGCGTGGCATATCCCTGATGGACAGTAACATGCGACGAAATCAATGCCTGCGTCGTACATGACTTCCTAGCCGTTGCTTCTACAAGCTCCTGCATTTCAACACATTTTGCTTCGTAAACAGAGGCCCAGAGGCGGCAATGAGCTCCTCTCACGACGTGCCGTCGGTGGATGCAGAAGGAAGACGACGCTGATTTTTCTTCAAGGACTTACCTGTAATTTCATATTCTCGTAAGAAAGCTCTTGTAAGGGCTGATTTTATTTAATATATGGCCTCGGGCCTTTTTTCGCAAAAAAAAAAAAAAAACCTTCTCCTCAAGAATGGCTTGGCCTTAATGTTCTTTTTTTGTCAGATTATACAGCAATGCTCCTCCACCGACCTCCAATGACCAATTAACCATTGTCCAGCCACCGGATTGCTGTTATTATGAACGAACAACGCCCGTTTAGTTTAACCACGAGATGCTACCTTCTATGGCCACAACGAAGAGTTCACATTCTGGCTGAAGGATCCATCAATACCAAAACTTGGCCATTATTTTTGCAATTCAAAACTTAACCTTCAGAAAGTACCCACTAAACTACAAAGTACAGGCAAGGCTCCTAATCTCCCAATTCGATAGCAGCGGTTGTGATGCCCCTTTCGTGCCCCGCCTAGCCCGAGCTGTATCTGCATGTTCTCCGCCACGGCACCACTCCATTATTGCCCTTCGAGCTTTGTGAGCACATCCGATGATTCAAACAGTTTGGTCAGCCACAAGAGGACATACTAGGTACAGGACACAACGGGATCGTCCATGTCTCGTGCCTAGCCAAGCCAAAATGCACATGGGTCACTCTCCTGCCACAAGATGGCGTTGCATCACTAGTAGAAAACAGGGCTTTGATCCAGGCCAGCCCAGCCCATTAGTCCCGGTTCAGTCAGGAACCGGGACACATGGGGGCGTACGTCCCGGTTCGTGAGCCCAGGTGGCCAGCCGGGGCTCGTGGGGCATTGGTCCCGGTTCATCTGGACCCTTTGGTCCCGGTTCCAGACCGAACCGGACCAATGGGCCTTTGGTCCGGTTCCAGACACGAACCGGGACCATGTTGTGCCTATATATACCCCTGCCCGCGAGCAGAGCACTCCACTGCTCTGTTTTTTTTTCTTGGCCGGCGAGGGGAGGGGTTTGTGGTGCTCTAGCTCACCTCCTATGCACATGAGGTGTTCGATGAAATGCCCGAGCAACACTACTTAGCTTTTCTCCTCTCCAAACTCGACCTTCAAGCTTCATTTTTTCCTCAAGATTTGTCTAGGTTTAGCGGTCCGTCACGTCCCGTCCCCGTCTTCACCGCCGTCGATCGCCCGCCGCCGATCTCGTCGCCGGCATAACCGTGGTGAGCCTCTTGTTCTTATCTTCTTCTCTTTCTGAAAGAAAAATTCTTACTTGTATGATTTGATAGATACTTGTCTAATTTTCTTACTTTTATTATTGTTTGTTATTATATAGTGCGATGGTTTTGGTATCAAGCCCCCTTCGGCTCTCGTCCTGTCTATGATTCGGATGTGGTATATATTATATTTTATAACTATTTGGTTCATTTATTGTTTATGACAATTATGCCGACCAACGTGACATAGATTTTTTTTATCTAGGAGGTATGTGAACCGAAAATCCATCCAACACCCTATTGTTGAGAGGTTAAATTTAGTTGAAGAGAAAAATTACTTGAAGGAAAATTGAAAAAAATGAGGAGGAGAAGATGATTTGGAGTTGCATGTTGCGGATGTCGTCGATGATCACAAGATCAAGATGGATGCAATGCCTTCAAGATTAGAAGTATAGAAAATATGCCCATTCATACCGAGGCTTGGTATCATTATGCCGTTGGATCATTATTACCTTGGTTGCGATTATGATCGCATTTGTTGTTGCATTGAAATGTTTTACATAGTTTCAATGTATGGTTTAATTAGATGCTCTGGAGAGCTATATGTTGTTTAATGAGAACTATGTATGTACTTTGGTTTTAATTGATGAATGAACTTCTATTATATTTGGTCACTTATCTATTCATGATGTTTTGTAATGGTTTTTTACACACTTAATTATAATAATGCACGCAGATGAACCGGCATGGATGTACGGTGACAGACGCATCTCCGAGTACATTAAGGGCGTGCATAATTTTCTCGAAGTGGCTGAGGCAAACAAGCAGAATGGTTTTATGTGCCCTATATGTGGGAATACGAAGTCTTCACTCTGACCAGAAAATCCTTCACACCCACCTGCTTAAAGGGTTTCATGCCACACTATAATTTTGGACCAGGCACGGAGAAATAGGGGTTATGATGAAGACAGCGAAGAAGAAGAGGACGGTGACAACTATGTGCCCCCTGAATACGGTGATGCTGCAACGGGGGAAGCTGAAGATCAAGAGGAACCAGACGATGTGCCCGATGATGATCTCCGCCGGGTCATTGTTGATGCAAGGAGACAGTGCGAAAGTGAAAAGGAGAAGCTGAAATTCGATCGCATGTTAGAGGATCAACAAAAAGGTTGTACCCCAATTGCGAAGATGGCAACACAAAGCTCGTACCCGTACTGGAATTGCTGCCAGTGGAAGGCAGAGAATGCTGTGCCTGACAAAGGTTTGAGAAACTACTGAAAATATTAAGAAGAAGCTTCCAAAGGATAAAATTGCCCGACAGTACGTAGCGCAGCAAAGAAGGTCGTATGCCCTCTAGAATTGGAGGTGCAGAAGATACATGCATGCCCTAAAGACTGCATCCTGTACCGCGTGCGTACGGGATTTGAAGCATGCCCGGTATGCGGTGCATTGCGGTATAAGATCAGACGAGATGACCCTGGTGATGTTGATGGCGAGCCCCCCAGGAAGAGGGTTCCTGCCAAGGTGATGTGGTATGCTCCTATAATACCACGGTTGAAACGTCTGTTCAGAAACAAAGAGCATGCCAGTTGATGTGATGGCACAGAGAGGACCGTAAGAAAGACGGAAGTTGAGAGCACCCGCTGACGGGTCGCAGTGTAAAAAATCGAGAGAAAGTACCGGGCTGAGTTTGCAGGTGACCCAAGGAACGTATGGTTTGGTTTAAGCGCGGATGGCATTAATCCTTTCGGGGAGCAGAGCAGCAATCACAGCACCTGGCCGTGACTCTATGTATCATAACCTTCCTTCTTGGCTGTGCATGAAGCGGAAGTTCATTATGACGCCAGTACTCATCCAAAGCCCTAAGCAACCCGGCAATGACATTGATGTGTACCTAAGGCCATTAGTTGAAGAACTTTTACAGCTGTGGAATGGAAACGGTGTACGTGTGTGGGATGAGCACAGACAGGAGGAATTTGACCTGCATGCGTTGCTGTTTGTAACCATCAATGATTGGCCTGCTCTCAGTAACCTTTCAGGACAGACAAACAAGGGATACCACGTATGCACGCACTGTTTAGCTGACACCGAAAGTATATACCTGGACAAATGCAGGAAGAATGTGTACCTGGGGCATCGTCGATTTCTTCCAACCAACCATCAATGTCGAAGAAAGGCAAGCATTTCAAAGGCGAGGCAGATCACCGAAAGAAGCCCGCCATGCGTACCGGTGATCACGTACTTGCTATGGTCATGATTTAACACGTAATCTTTGGAAAGGGTCCCGACGGACTATCTGTTCCGAATGACGCTGAGGGACGCGCTCCCATGTGGAAGAAGAAATCTATATTTTGGGACCTACCCTACTGAAAGACCTAGAGGTCCGCTCTTCAATCGACGTGATGCACGTGACAAAGAACCTTTGCATGAACCTGCTAGGCTTCTTGGGCGTGTATGGAAAGACAAAAGATACACCGGAGGCACGGGAGGACCTGCAACGTTGGCACGAAAAGACGGCATGCCTCCAAACAATATGAAGGTCCTGCCACTACACTCTTACCAAAGAAGAGAAGGAAATCTTCTTTGAATGCCTGCTCATGTATGAAGGTCCCGTCTGGCTTCTCGTCGAATATAAAGGAAATAATAATATGGCAGAGAAAATGTTCCAGAACCTAAAGTCTCATGACTGCCACGTGATTATGACGCAACTGCTTCCGGTTGCATTGAGGGGGCTTCTTCGCGTGCGTCGGGGGAGCGATGTGCAATCTATATCGATCTCAGATGACAAACGTCGTTAGCCATTGTAAGCTATGTCATTCCTCAATGCAATCTTCAGAAGTGATCGTCCAGAATCATCCAAGCTAAGGAGTGATGTGCGTATGCTTGTCAGTTCGAGCTGGTGTTCCCACCATCCTTCTTCAATATCATGACGCACGTCCTAGTTCATCTAGTCGACAGATTGTCGTTCTGGGCCCGTATTTCTACACAATATGTTCCCTTTGAGAGGTTCATGGAGTCCTAAAGAAATATGTCCGTAACGGCTAGGCCAGAAGGAAGCATCTCCATGGGCCATCAAAGAAATGTCATTGGGTTTTGTGTTGACTTCATTCCTGACCTTAAGAAGATTGGTCTCCCTCAATCGCGGTATGAGGGGAGACTGACTGGAAAAGGAACGCTAGGAGGGACTCAATAATATGCAGGGACGGGCATTCTTGGTCTCAAACACTACATAGTTCTACAGAACTCTACCTTGGTGACCCCGTATATCGATGAACACAAGAACATTCTGCGCTCCAAACACCCGGAGCAGTGTGACGACTGGATTACATGTGACACATCAGGATTTTCGGCAGTTGGTTGGAAACCGTCTCAGAGGTGACAACACTGTTTCTGAGAGCTGTACTCGTTGTCCAGGGGACCATCTTCGACTGTATTGACTTACAAAGGATACAGATAAATGGGAATACATTTTACATGATCACCCAAGATCAAAAGAGCACCAACCAAAATAGCGGTGTCCGCTTTGATGCAGCACCAAGAGGGGAAGGACCACTATTATGGTTACATAGTGGACATATGGGAACTTGACTACGGACATGATTTTAAGGTCCCTTTTGTTTAAGTGCAAATGGGTCAATCTGTCAGGAGGTGGGATACAGGTAGAGCCACATTACGGAATGACAACAGTGGATCTGAACAATCTTGGGTACACAGACGACAACCATTCGTCCTAGCCAATGATGTGGCGCAGGTTTTCTAGGTGAAGGACATGTCTACCAACCGAGAAAAAGAAAAGATAAGGAAGCGAATACATCATACGATGAGCCAAAGCGCCACATATTTCTTTCAGGAAAAAGAGACATCGTGGGAGTGAGGGTAAGACAGACATGTCTGAAAAATATAAAAGTTTCATGAAATTCCTCCCTTCAAAGTCAAGGCTGACCCAGCACCCTGTTAAGCGATGAAGAATATCCATGGTTACGGCCCAATAAGCAAGGACACAACGAAGAAAAAGTGAAGACAGATGAAGTTAGAAAGGGTTGAAAATTGATGATGTGGCTTTGAATGGTTCATTTTGAGCACACAAAAAGTCTGGAGTTCAAATTAGTTCAAAAAAAAATGAAATCCCTTTGTAAGATGAGTTTTTGTCCGAAACCCTGATACTTCGAAAGAGATTGTCCATTTTGTACACGAAGTGCATCCAGTTTTTGCCGTAACCCTCTCAACTTTTTAGCACATGCTTTGTTGGTGAATGATGATATCATCATGCCAATTTTCACAACCTCTTCAGAGTTCATTTGAAGTGCTTTTCAATTTCAGGGTCATTTAGCTCAAAAAAAATCATAAATGCATGAAAAATAACAGATGAACTCAGAAAGGGTTGAAAATTGATGATGTGTGCTTTGAATGGTTCTTTTGAGCACAAAAAAGTGTGGAGTTCAAATAAGTTCAAAAAATGAAATCCCTTGTAACAGATGAGTTTTCGTCCGAAACCCTGATACTTCGAAAGAATTGTCCATTTTGTACACGAAGTGCATCCAGTTTTTGCCGTAACCCTCTCAACTTTTTAGCACATGCTATGTGGGTGAAATGATGATATCATGCTAATTTTCAACCTCATCAGAGTTCATTTGAAGTGCTTTTCAATTTCAGGGTCATTTAGCTCAAAAAAAAATCAGTAAATGCATGAAAAATAACAGATAAAGTCAGAAAGGGTTGAAAATTGATGATGTTGCTTTGAATGGTTCATTTTGAGCACACAAAAAGTCTGGAGTTCAAATAGTTCAAAAAAATGAAATCCCTTTGTAACAGAGAGTTTTCGTCCGAAACCCTGATCACTTCGAAAGAGATTGTCCATTTTTTATACGAAGTGCATCCAGTTTTTGCCGTAACCCTTTCCACTTTTATGAAACTCTAATATAAAAAATATAAACTAAAAGAATAAACTAGAAAACTTTAATGAAACTCTATA
>JAAAXO010000390.1:0-40815 GCA_011799875.1 Thinopyrum elongatum
TCGGGTGTCGTCTCGGTTAGTGTATTTGCACATTCTTCTACTCTGTTTATGGATGGGTGTGTTTTTGTGTTTTAATTAGTGTTAGTGCCAAGTAAGATTTGGATAGCTTTGGGATGTTGATTTGATCTTGTTGAAAACAGAAAATGTTTGCGTCCAGAAAAAATAATTGTTTAAGAATTACAGAAGCAACGAAATTCTGAAATTTTTTATCCAAAATTGATAACACGTTCCTCTGTTTCCTAATGTTTCAGCAAGTTTTGGCGTATACCATAGTATGATCCAATTCGCATCTTTCCGACTGTTCTGGTTTTGGTTTTTAACAGATTTATTTTCTTTCTCTTGCATTGTGTGGCTTATTTTGATGATTCGACATGGTTTTCCTTTGAAAAAGGTTTTTTGCCATGGAAAAAGTTAAAATACGTAGATATCTGCAATAACAAAATTTGAATGGGTTATTTCCTAAGTAACTAAGAGTAAGAATTGTTTTTCTTATCTAGATAACGGACTCACCGAAGGTTTTGTTGAGTTTTTGTGTGACTTGAAGTTTTCAAGTTTTGGGTAAGATTACGATGGAGCAGGAATAGAGAGTAAAGAAGAAGCCTAAGCTTGAGGGATGCCCCGAGTGGCATCCCCTGCTTTCTTCTAACGACCATCGGTTTTTACTTGGGCTTTTTTTATTCGTCACATATCATGATTTTTGCTTGGAGCGTCCTTGTATGATATGAGTCCCTTTGCTTGTTTTATTTTTTATTTTTAGTCATAATCCTTGCTAGAACACACCTATTGAGCGATCCAAATTATGGCTATGACTTGTTAGAATTTCTCTCTATTGCTATCACTTAAATCTTTTTGAGCTATGAATTGCTCTAGTGCTTCACTTTATCCTTTTTGAGCACGTGTGCTTTAACTATTTTTTGAAGAAATGCTCTCATGCTTCCTTAGATTTATTGAGAGTTAGTATTTTTAAGAAATTCCTCTCATGCTTTCCTTATAATATTTTGAGAGAAGAAATTTTGTATCTCATGTCTCACATTAGATTTTTTGAGCTATCAAAAGCAACATATTAATTAGTAGTCCCAAAGTGATAGATATCAAGCAGAATATCATAAATAACTTTCATGAAGACATTGGACAAAATAAACTTATTCTCTGTAATAAGTTTTTTGCGTATGTCCGATGTAATATGTGAGTCATGTTATGAGTTGAATTAAAATGCTTTATAAGTAAGAATATTGGTGTTAAGTTTTGTGATTCCCTAATGCAAGAACGAAAGTCAATAGTTATTGCCTGAATTTACATCCTATTGTGGTGCATTATCGGGGTTAGTTTATGCTTAATGCTCGCTTATTATGAAGAATTTTTCATTTCTTGGTTGGATGCTTCTCAATCCTTTTTGCTAGCCTCATTGCACTAAGTAATGATCACTACTTTGCATCCAAATCCTTTAAAAAACCAGTTTTTGGCCACATGCGTTCCACTATACCCACTATCTGTGGTATTCTCTTGCCGTTCTAAGCAAATTTTGGGTATGTGCCATCTCTAACTTCAAATAAATTTCTCTTTAGTGTGCCGTACCGCGCTCATGAAACGGTAGGGGTGGCTGATATTTTTCCCATGCCTAGATGTGTTAATCTCAAAGATGAGTGTTTATTCACTTGTCATTGCGAGAGTACTGCAAAGTATTAGGGAATGCACTCAGTCCCGAAATGAAAAATGAATTTTACTCTTATGTTGTTCAAATAATAAATTCCTTGAAAGTGTTTGTAGGAAGCACCCGTGGATACGGTTAGCTTGAAATGTGAAAATATGGGGAAAAGGATAAACTTTATTTTCTGTTTGGAAACCGCCTATGATTATATCTTAGGCATGGAAAGTAATTGGGACTCTCGACATCGTTTCATTGACTGAACAGCATTCCACCCCAAAATGTTTTTATTTGTCGCTTTGAGCGCTAGCACTCTACAAATCCCTACTTCCCTCTCCGAAGGGCCTTTCTTTAATACTTATGTGCAAAAAACATTATTTGAGGGTCGCCATCTTCTCTTATAAAGCACCACTAAGTCGCACTAGATCGTACTTGAGCATTGGGTGTGCTCTTATGCGAAGTGTTTTTATGAATGGATCAATGATTGAGCATATATGGGCTAGGGATACTTGCTTTGCGTTGATATTTTGAAAGACATGGTTGCTTGTTATATGCTTTGAGTATTTAAGAAGTCTCATGTCAAAACTAGCTATTGCTTTGAAGAAAAACCATATCAAAGTCCCAAATGTGTCCTGTCCCCCTTTACCAAAAGACAGAATGTTTGATAAAACTGTAGGGCAGCACTCCACATCAAATTCTGTTTTTAATAATCATTTACCTACTCGAGGACGAGGAGGAATTAAGCTTGGGGGATGCTTACGTCCCAACTATCTATAATTTTTGATTGTTCCATCGCTGTATATTTCATTCTTGGATTGTTTAACAAATCATTTTATAACCAACTTATGTCATTTTTTTGGGACTACCTATTGACATAGTGCCTAGTTCCGTTCTGTTTTTTGCTTTGTTTTAACTTCGCAGAAAATCAATTACAAACGTAGTCCAAATGCAGCTAAACTTTTTTGTGATTTTTTTTGGACCAGAAGAAACGCAGATGTGTCCATGAGAAGCTCCCTGGGGGGCCCCCGCGGGGGGCAACAACCCCCAGGGCCCAAACCTGGGCCCCGGCGCGCCCATGTGGGTTGTGCCACCTCGGTGGCCTCCCCCTGCACCGCCTCTTGCTCTATAAATACCCCAATATTCCAGAAACCCTAGGGAGTCGACGAAAATCAATTTTCCAGCTGCCGCCAGTTCCAGAACCCCCAGATCCAATCTATACACCAAAACCATCACGGAGGGGTTTCATCATCCTTATTGGTGCCTCTCCGATAGGCGTGAGAGTTCATTTAGACCTTAACGGGGTCCCGTAGTTAGTAGCTGATGGCTTTCCTCTCTCTCTTTTGATTCTCAATACAATGGTCTCTTGGAGAATTATTTGATGTAACTCTTTTGCGGTGTAATTTGTTTTGGGATCTTCGATGAACTTTTGAGTTTACTTGATCAGTCTTATGTTTTAATCCATGAAGTTCTTTGAGGAGTCTTTTTATCTCTTATATGCATGATTAACTTATAGCCTCGTATTCTTCTTCAAACTTTGGTTTGTTAGAACCAACTAGTCGATTTTTTTTTCCTTGCCATGGGAAAAGGTTGCTTTTTTGATGGTTTCGATCTTAATACGTGCTTGATCCAGGACATGAAGGGAACCGACACGTATGTATCGTTGCTATTAGGATTAATAAGATGGGGTCCTATTTCTTACAACATAGCTTCTTGTCTACCTCATGCATCGTTCGTATTGCCTTACTTACTTACTCCGTTTCTCCATAACTTAATACAATAGATGGCAATGCCTGGATAGGCGGTGATGTTGTGGAGTTAATAGTAAGTTAGATGCAGCAGGAGTCCCTTCTACTTGAAGGAAATATGCCCTACGAGGCATAATACAAGTTTATTATTTATTCCTTATTGTCATGATAACTGTTTATATTCTTGCTAGAATGTATAATACCGTACACATAATACTCTGTGAATACATCACTACAAACAGGTTGTCACTAGTTATGCCTCTACTTGACTACTCGTTCTCAAAGATGGTTATGTTCCTAACCATAGACATGAGTTGTCATTTGATTAACGGATCACATCATTAGGATGAATGAATGTGATTGACTTGACCCATTCCGTTAGCTTAGCACTTGACCGTTAGTAGGTGTTGTCTATTGCTTTCTTCATACTTATACATTGTTCCTATGACTATGAGATTAATGCAACTCCCGTTACCCGAGGAAACACTTTGTGTGCTACCAAACATCACAACGTAACTGGGTATTATAAAGTTGCTCTCAGGTGTCCTGAAGGTCTTTGTTGAGTTGGCGTATTTCGAGATTAGGATTTGTCACTCCGATTGTCGGAGAGGTATCTCTGGGCCCCCTCGGTAAATGCACATCACTATAACCTTTGCAACATTGTAACTAATGAGTTAGTTACGGGATGATGTATTACGGAACGAGTAAAAGAGACTTGCCGGTAACCGATTGAACTAGGTATTGAGATCACCGACGATCGAATCTCGGGCAATAAATACCGATGACAAAGGGAACAACGTATGTTGTTATGTGCGGTTTTGACCCGATAAAGATCTTCGTAAATATGTGGGAGCCAATATGAAGCATCCAGGTTCCGCTATTGGTTATTGACCGGAGACGTGTCTCGTCATGTCTACATATTTCTCGACCCGTAGGGTCCGCACGCTTAAAGTTCTGTGACATTTGTATTATGGTTTATGTTTTTTGATGTACCTGAGTAGTTGAGAGTCCCCCGGATGAGATCGGGGACATGACGAAGATTCTCGAATGGTCGAGATGTAAAGATCGATATTGGACGCTATATTCGGACTTCGGAAAGGGTGTTCCGAGTGATTCGGCCTATTTTTTCGAGTACCAGAGTTTTACGGGGAATTCGCCGGGGAGTATTGGGCCTTATTGGGCTTTAGGGGAAAGAGAGGGGAGGCTCGCTCCCCCCAAGGCTTGTCCGAATTGGACTAGGGAGGTGGGTGCGCCCCCCTCCTTCCTTCTCTTCTCTTTTCCTTTCCTTCCTCTCCACTCCTACATGGAGGGGGGGAATCCTACTCCCCGGTGGGAGTAGGACTCCCCAGGGCGCGTCCATAGAGAGGGCCGGCCCCTCCCCTCCTCCACTCCTTTATATACGTGGCCAGGGGCACCCCATAGACCACAAGTTGATCATTGATCTCTCTTAGCCGTTGGCGGTGCCCCCCCCCCATAATCCCCTTGGTCATATCGTCGCGTGCTTAGTAGGCGAAGCCCTGCGTCGGTAGCATCATCATCACCCGTCATCACGCCGTCGTGCTGACAGAACTCTCCCTCGAAGCGCTCTGCTGGATCGGAGTTCGTGGACGTCATCGAGCGACATGTGCTGAACTCGGAGGTGCCGTGCGTTTGCGTACTTGATCGGTCGGATCGTAAGAGTACGACTACATCAACCGCGTTGTGGCTAACGCTTTCCGCTTTCGGTCTACGAGGGTACGTGGACACACTCTCCCCTCTCGTTGCTATCATCACCATGATCCTGCGTGTGCGTAGGAATTTTTTTTGAATTTACTACGTTCCCTCAACAGTGGTATCCAGCTTGGTTTTAATGCGTAGATGTTATTGCACATAGAACCCCAGTGAGTTGTGGCGATACAGTCATACTGCTTACCAGCATGTCCCAACTTTGGGTTCGGCGGTATTGTTGGAGAAGCGGCCCTGGACCTGACATTACGCGTACGCTTGACGCGAGACTGGTTTTTAAACCCCGTGCTTGCACACCGGTGGTACTCGCGTTGTCAGTTTCTCCAACTTTAGTTGAATCCTTGAAACTTGTGGTGCTACGCCCTGTTCCTTGTGAAGGTTAAAACAGCACTACTTGCGACTATCGTTTGTTCGTTTTGATGCGTTGGTAAGAACGGTCTTTTCTCAGGCCTGTAGCAGGCCACGAAAACTTTGCAACTACATTAGATGGAACGTCTAACTGTTTTTTGCAGGGCATGTTGGGTATGTGATATGGTCAAGACATATCCTATATTTTTATTGTATGAGATGATCATGTTTTGTAACTGAGTATCGGCAACTGGCAGGAGCCATATGGTTGCCGCTTTAATTGTATGCGATGCGATCGCCCTGTAATACTTGTTTTTACTTTATCACTAGCGATAGCGATTGTCGTAAAAGCATGAGTATGGCGAGATGACAACGATGACTACGTATTGAGACCAAGTGGTCGCGCCAGTGACATGGTGTCATGACAGTGCTTCGGAGATGGAGATCACAACACAAGATGATGATTGCCATATCATATCATTTATATTGATTGTCATGTGATTTTTATCCTTTTTCATCTTATTTTGCTGTTGTTTGACGGTAGCAATAAGATATCTCTCACTGAAATTTCTCAAGGTAATGTGTTCTCCTGAGTTGCACCGTTGCCAGCAGTTCGTCGTGCCGAGACACCACATCGTGATGATCGGGTGTGATAAGCTGTCCTCGTTCATCTAACAACGGGTGCAAGCCAGTTTTGCACATGCAGAATACTTGGGTTAAACTTGCGGCCCTAGCCATAATGCAGATATGGTCCTCGAACACTGATACCCGAAAGGTCGAGAGTGAATCATATCGTAGATATGATCACTAAGTGATGTTTCACCATGAAACTTACTCCATTTCACGTGATGATCGGTTTATGGTTTAGGGTTCTTTTTGGATCACGTGTCAACTTAGATATTAGAGAGTGTCTATCTAAGTGGAGTTCTTGATAAATATGAATTAATTGAACCTTTAATTTTCATGAACTTATACCGAAACCTTGATAGTTTTTTTGCTTGTCTATGTTGTTTAGATCAATAGCTTCGCGTTTAGCTCCTCTGTTTTATTTTTGTTATGTTCTAGAGAAACTAAATTGAAAGATTTATTAGCATTGATACAGGATTGGATCCATGGATCTGAGGATTTCCTCATTGCTGCATGCACCGAAAGAATATGTCCTATGATTGGCAGCACCGCTAGGTGACGGACCATTGGCAGGAGCTAGGCAGACGTTATGAACTTTGACAAGCTCGGTATGATAACTACTTGATAGTGTAGTGCACCATTGCTTTACGGCTTAGAACCGGGACTTTCAAAATTTGTTTTGAACGCCTACGGAGCATATAAAGATGTTCGCCCATAGTTGAAATTTGTAATTTCATAACTCATGAGTTACCCGATGTCGACGGTTGAGACCTTTGATCAAGGCTACTAACTTTTGCCTACAAGATGGCGGAGAATAGCTCATCTCGTAGCATGTGTGCCTCCTAAGTCTGAGTACTCTACCTCACTTGAATCACTGGGCGTTAATCTTCCGATAAGAATAGTGATTGACAGAGTTTCTCTAGTCACTATCTCCAGTTTACTTGAACTTCCGTGTGAACTATATATTCAAGGGATTAACGGAAACGATTCCCCAAGCTCTTCGTGAGATGCTAAAATCGACGAAGGTAGAAATCAAGAAAAAGCATCAGTGTTGAAGCTGACAAGACCACTATTTTCAAAGAAAAGGGCAAGGAAGAAGTGGAACTTCAGAAGACCGGCGGCAAGCAAGTTGCTGCTCAAGTGAAGAAGCCCAAGTCTGGACCTCTCCTTAGACTAAAGGCTTCTACTTCAACTGTGCAAAGGACTGGTCACTGGTAAGTGGAACTGCCCCTAGATACTGAGGTAAGAAGGATGGCAAAGGAACAAGGTTATATTGGATATACATGTTCTTGAGGTGTACTTTACTATGTTTTATGCAACCCCTCCGGCATTTGTACTGGTTCAGTTCTAAGAGTAGAACTCGAAACGGGAGTTTGCAGATGAACAGAAACCTAGTTAAGGGCTCGGGGTGAACAATGTGTGTTGGAAATGTTTCCAAGATTGATATGATCATCATCGCACACTCCCTATACTTTCCGGGATTAGGTGTTGAACCTAATAAGTGTTTATTTGGTGTTTTCGTTGAGCAGATATGATTTGATCAATGTTATTGCAATCGGTTTATTATTTAAGTTAGAGAATAATTGTTGTTTCTGTTTACATGAATAACCGTCTATGGGTCATACACCAATGAAAATGGTTTTGGTATATCTCGATCGTATTGATACCATATTCATAATATTGAAGCCAAAGATGCAATTTTAAAATAATATAGTGCACCTTGTTTGTGGGCACTGTTTGTTTAGGTCATCGTATTGGTGTAAAGCCATGAAGAAACTCCATGCTGATGGATTATTGGAATCCTTGATTATGACTCACTTGATACTTTTCGAACCAGCCTCAGGCAAGAGACTAACGTCCGTTTCTCCGAAAGAAATGGAGGCGAGCACCAGATTGTTAAATCATACATCTTGATGTATGTGCTCCCATGAATATTGGAGGCTCGCATCGGGTACATTTTTTCTCACCATTCACAGATGAATTTGAGCAGATATGGGTATATCTACTTGATGAAACGATAAGTCTGAAACATTTGAAAGTTCAAAGAAATTTCAGAGTAAATGGAAAATCATCGCAACAAGACTAAATTAAACCGTTTTCGATCTGATTGTGGAGGAGATATTGATAGTTACCGACGTGGTCTTCATTTGAAAACACATGCCGGAATAGTTCGAAAAACAACTCATGTAGCACCTTGGAACACCACAGCGTAATGGGTGTTGGGTCCGAAACATCAATACCGTATAACTTATTAGATATGGTGTGGCAATCTATGATTCTCTTTTACGATTTACCACTATCGTTGTGGGGTTGGCATTAGTAGACAGCTGCATTCCACGGTAATAGGGTACGATACTCAAAAATCCATTGAGACGGACGCCTATATGAGCTGTTGGTTTAGCAAGAAATCCAAAGTTGTGTTTCTAAAATTGGGCTGCATGCTTATGTGAAAAGCTTCACTGATAAGCTCGAACCACATCGCCAAATGTATCTTCATAGGATACCCAAAGGAGACTGTTGGGTACAACTTCTGATCACAATCCGAAGGCTCAAGCCATCGTTGCTAAGAGGATCATTCTAGAGAAGGATTTTTCTCTCGAAAGAAGTGAGTGGGTAGGAAAGTAGAACTGAGAGGTAACTGTACCTGCTCCCTTATTGGAAAGTAGTTCATCACAGAATCCTGTTCCTGTCGACTCCTACAACCAATTAGTGAGGAGCTAATGATTGATGTCATGTAATTCAGATCAAGTTAATACGAACTCGTAGGTCAACCGGACAGATAAGATCCGGGCAACCAGGTGGTACGGTTAATCCTGTTTCTGGAGGTCATGTTACTATTGGCCATGACACAACCTACGAACTATGAGAAGCGATGATGAGCCCAGATTTCGCGAAATGGGCTTAGGCCATGAAATCTGATATGGGATCCATGTATGAGAACAAAGTGTGGACTTTGTTGACTTGCCCGATGATCGGCAAGCCATAGAAAATAAATGGATCTTCAGAGGAAGACGGACACTGATAGTAGTGTTTACTATCTACAAAGCTAGACTTGTCGAAAAGGTTGTTGACAAAGTTCAAGGAGTTGACTACGATGAGACTTTCTCACCCGTAGCGATGCTTAAGTCCGTCAAATCATGTTAGCAATTGCCACATTTTATGTTATTATGAAATTTGCAAATGGATGTAAAGACTGCTTCCTGAATGGATTTCTGGAAGAAGAGTTGTATATGATGCAACCTGAAGGTTTTATCGATCCATAGGATGTAACAAAGTGTGCAAGCTCCAGCGATCCATCTATGGACTGGTGCAAGCATCTCGGAGTTGGAATATACGCTTTGATGAGTTGATCAAAGCATATAGTTTATACAGACTTGCGGTGAAGCCTGTATTACAGAAAGTGAGTGGGAGCAACTCAATCATTTCTGATATATATGTGAATGACATTATGTTGATCGGAAATAATGTAGAATTTCTCTGGAAGCATAAAGGAGTTTTTCAAGGAGTTTTTCAAAGAAAGACCTCGGTGAAGCTGCTTACATATTGAGCATCAAAGATCTATAGAGATGGATCAAGACGCCTGATAAGATTTTTCAATGAGTACATACCTTGACAAAGATTTTGAAGTAGTTCAAAATGGAACAGTCAAAGAAGGATTCTTGCCTGTGTTTTAAGGTGTGAAATTGAGTGAAGACTCAAAACCCGACCACGGCGAAAATAGAAAAATGAAAAGTCATTCCTATGCCTTAGTATAGTTCTATAAGTATGCTATGCTGTGTAACATAATTCTATGTGTATACCCTACATTGAGTTTGGCAAGGGAGTACAATAGTGATTAGGATAGATCACTGAACAGCGGTCAAACTTATCCTTATGTGGAATAAGGATATGTTTCTCGATTATGGAGGTGCCAAAAGGTTCGTCGTAAAGGGTCACGTCGATACAATTTGACACTGACTCCAGATTGACTTTAAGTCTCAATCCGGATATATATTGAAAGTGAGCAATTAGCTAGGTAGTCCGTGCGGAGCATTGTTGACATAGAAATTTGCAAAAATACATACGGATCTGAATTTGGCAGACCCATTGACTAAACTTCTCCACAAGCAAACATGATCACACCTTAGTATCTTTGGGTGTTAATCACATGGCGTGTACCTAGATTATTGACTTTTTACGCCCTTGGGTGTTGGTCACATGACATGTGAACTCATGGAATTATCACCCATGGTGAATGTGAACTGTTGGTGTTTAATCCACTGGCGCTGTGAACTGGATTATGGACTTTCTAGTGCAAGTGGGAGCTGAAGGGAAATATGCCCTAGAGCATAATAAAGTTATTATTTATTTCCTATTCATTCTGATAACTGTTTATATTCTTGCTAGAATTGTATTAACCGGAACACCTAATACATCCTGTGAATACACTAGACAAACAGAGGTCACTAGTATGCCTCTACTTGACTAGCGTCGTTCATCACAGATGGTTAGCTTCCTAACCATAGACATGAGTTGTCATTTGATTAACGGGATCACATCTTAGGAAATGATGTGATTGACTTGACCCATTCCGTTAGCTTAGCACTTGAACGTTTAGTATGTTGCTATTGTTTCTTCATGACTTATACATGTCCTATGACTATGAGGATTATGCAACTCCCTTTTTCCGTTTACACGGAGGAACATTTGTGTCTACCAAACGTCACAACGTAACTGGGTGATTATAAGGTGCTCTACACAGGTGTCTCTGAGGAACTTGTGAGTTACTTGTTGAGTTGGCGTATTTCGAGATTAGGATTTGTCACTCCGATTGTCGGAGAGGTATCTCTGGGCCCACTCGGTAATGCACATCACTATAAGCCTTGCAAGCATTGTAACTAATGAGTTAGTTACAGGATGATGTATTACGGAACGAGTAAAGAGACTTGCCGGTAACGAGATTGAACTAGGTATTGAGATACCGACGATCGAATCTCGGGCAAGTAACATACCGATGACAAAGGGAACAACGTATGTTGTTATGCGGTTTGACCGATAAAGATCTTCGTAGAATATGTGGGAGCCAATATGAGCATCCAGGTTCCGCTATTGGTTATTGACCGGAGACGTGTCTCGATCATGTCTACATAGTTCTCGAACCCGTAGGGTCCGCACGCTTAAAGTTCTGTGACAATTTGTATTATGAGTTTATGTGTTTTGATGTACCGAAGGTAGTTCAGAGTCCCGGATGAGATCGGGGACATGACAAGAAGTCTCGGAATGGTCGAGACGTAAAGATCGATATATTGGACGACTATATTCGGACTTCGGAAAGGTTCCGAGTGATTCAGGTATTTTTCGGAGTACCGGAGAGTTACGGGAATTCGCCGGGGAGTATATGGGCCTTATTGGGCTTTAGGGGAAAGAGAGAGGGGAGGCTGCGTGCCCCCCAAAGGCTTAGTCCGAATTGGACTAGGGGGAGGGGTGGCGCCCCCTCCTTCCTTCTCTTCTCTTTTCCCTTTCCTTCTCTCCTACTCCTACTACATGGAAGGGGGGGAATCCTACTCCCGGTGGGAGTAGGACTCCCCAGGGCGCGCCATAGAGAGGGCCGGCCCCTCCCCTCCTCCACTCCTTTATATACGTGGCCAGGGGGCACCCCATAGACACACAAGTTGATCATTGATCTCTCTTAGCCGTGTGCGGTGCCCCCCTCCACCATAATCCACCTTGGTCATATCGTAGCGGTGCTTAGGCGAAGCCCTGCGTCGGTAGCATCATCATCACCGTCATCACGCCGTCGTGCTGACAGAACTCTCCCTCGAAGCTCTGCTGGATCGGAGTTCGTGGGACGTCATCGAGCTGAACGAGTGCTGAACTCGGAGGTGCCGTGCGTTCGATACTTGGATCGGTCGGATCGTGAAGATGTACGACTACATCAACCGCGTTGTGCTAACGCTTCCGCTTTCGGTCTACGAGGGTACGTGGACACACTCTCCCCTCTCGTTGCTATGCATCACCATGATCCTGCGTGTGCGTAGGAAATTTTTTGAATTTACTACGTTCCCCAACACTACTAATCTTGGACGTGATGCCTATATAATGATCATTGCCTGGATATCGTCATGATTATTAGAAGTTCTATCAATTGCCCAACAGTAATTTTTTTACCCACCGTATGCTATTTTTCTTGAGAGAAGCCACTAGTGAAATATATGGCCCCCGGGTCACTTCTTTATTATATTTGTCTTCTCGATCTATTTTTATTTTCTTTTATTTTAATAATATCTATTAAACCAAAAATACAAAAATACCTTGCTGCAATTTATCGTTATTTATTTTATCTCGCGTTCCCGCGAGATCTATTTATCCAATCTACTACAATTTTACCTATCTTTTTACCCGTGAGGGATTGAAAGGATCGATATGGTTGAGACTAGAGGGGGGGGGGGTGAAATAGCAACTAACAATTTTTATCTTTTCTTTACCAATTTAAACTTTGCATCAAAGTAGGTTGTCTAGATATGCAACTAGGTGAGCAACCTATATGATGCAACAATAACAAGCACACAAGCAAGCAAGGAATACAATACAAATTAAGCTTGCACAAGTAAAGGTAAGAAATAACCAAGAGTGGAGCCGAAGGAGACGAGGATGTGTTGCCGAAGTTCCTTCCCTTTGAGAGGAAGTACGTCTCCGTTGGAGCGGTGTGGAGGCACAATGCTCCCCAAGAAGCCACTAGGGCCACCGTATTCTCCTCACGCCCTCACACAATGCGAGATGCCGTGATTCCACTATTGGTGCCCTTCGAGGCGGCGACCAAACCTTTACAAACAAGGTTGGGGCAATCTCCACAACTTAATTGGAGGCTCCCAACGACACCACAAAGCTTCACCACAATGGAATATGGTTCTGCGGTGACCTCAACCTTCTAGGGTGCTCAAACACCCAAGAGTAACAAGATCCGCAAGGGATTAGTGGGGGAATCAAATTTCTCTTGGTGGAAGTGTAGATCGGGGCCTTCTCAACCAATCCCTAGAGAATCAACAAGTTTGATTGGCTAGGGAGAGAGATCGGGCGAAAATGGAGCTTGGAGCAGCAATGGAGCTTAGGGGAGGAAGAGGTGGTCAACTTGGGGAAGAAGACCCCCTTATATAGTGGGAGGAAAGATCCAAACGTTATCCACTGATTCAGCCCGCGACACGCGGTACTACCGCAAGCTCTCACGGTACTACCGCTCCCGCGGCAGAGACCAGACGAGGCCCTGTTGTGTTGAAACAGCGAGCGGTAGAACCGCCGGAGCGGTACTACCGCGCGCCCTTGCGGTACTACCGCAACGCAGTGTTCGACTAGGCTGGGAAGGCGCGGATTAATAAAATTACATCCGTGGCTACTTCCGCTGAATCTCGGTCTGTGCAAAAATCCGACACGGTACTACCGCACGCTCAGAGCGGTACTACCGCGTAGGGCGCGGCTGTAAAAAATTACTTCCGCTCCTACTTCCGCGCATGCTACGGTTCTGGGCTAGAGGTCACGGTACTACAGCACCCGAGGAGCGGTACTACCGCATGGCGCGGTACTACCGCTTCCCTGGCCGATACTACCATGAGCCGCTGCGGTACTACTGCTCCTTTGAGCAGTACTACCGCACGCCACAGAACATAGCACTTGGGAGCCTTCATTTTGTGAAGACCCGGATAGACGGACGGTGTTCCAACGAAGCAAAGGAAAGGTGGTGCAAAGGAACAGACGTGTACGTGTTGATTCCACCCAAACCTTTCCGACGCGGACCCCCACTTAATAGTACGGCTTTCCTACGACTCAAATCCACCGAAAAGAAACGTAGAGAAACGCCGTCTTCACTAGGCTCCGAGGGGCACCGAATCGTCTTGTGCCTAGACATCAGATATCTGAAATGCTCAAAGCACACGATTAGTCCGCAAACGCATTGTCATCAATCACCAAAACCACATAGGGAAGAATATGCCCTTACAATCTCCCCCTTTTTGGTGGATTGATGACAATACAGGATTTGCACATAAGGATATAAAATGAACATAAGCAAACTCATCATCTATAAAATATAGACAGGCTCCCCCTAGATGTGTGCACTCTATAGATATGCTTTGGACTGCATGGCACACATACTAGGATCAACACTCCCCCTATATTTTATAGACATGGCAATCCTTACAACAATATAAACTAAACTAAGCATGAATGCGAGGTAAATTGCGAGCAACTAAACATACTAGACAATAAGATAAGATAAGCTTGAGTGCATATGTCTTACACCATATGAAAAGACTCCTGGACTCACACAAACACAACCACAAATGAAAGCAACGAGAGATCAACGAAAGCAACACGACACAAATCGAAAGACTCGCAAATCCTACACTCTCTCCCCCTTTGGCATCGAGACACCAAAAAGGCAGAGAGGACACCTACGACACAGGTGGTAGCTCCCTCAGCAGAGATCACCCATCAATCTCCTCATCGGTCTCGGCAGCGGGAGGGGACTCCTCCTCTGACTCAGTCCACTGATAGCCTTGCTTTGCTATCCAGTCAGCCTCAGGAGTGATGATCGTCTCTGAACCGCTCGACACGTCCTCGTCGAAAGTCCTCAAGATCCTCTTGTCGCGCTGACGAGCCTCCTTCTGAGCAACATGTGTCTTGTACTGCCCCTTGGCCCCGCAGAACTGTCCTCAGCCTCCTCCTCCTCAAACTCATCCTCATCAACATCCATCCGTGCAGCCTCAGCCTCAGCCCTGGTTGTGGTATTAGCCCACTTGTTCTTCTAACGCAGTTTGATAGGCTCATGACGAACCCAGTTTGGAGCAAGGAATTCTTCATCCGGAAATAGCTTCTCCCAAGTCTTCGAGATCAATAGGTGCAAATATGGTCCATTGATGGGAACTTTGCGATTGAAGACCGCAAACCGGAGCTCACACCACATGATGTGAGAGATATCAAGTGGTTTAGGAATTTGATGACGCGCCTCCTCACAAAGAAGCATCATGTCCACGAGATAGGCATGCACCTTGTCCTTGTCACCAATGCGCGGAAAGAGAGTGTTGCGGAAGATCCGATGCATGACGTCAAGAAAAGGGTTGAGCACCCAAGTCTTCTTGCCATTGGCTAGCGTCTTCTCCACAAGGAATGGTTGAAGCTTGTTCTTATTGGCGGACTCTTGGTTGGCATGAGGGCGGACACCAACGGGTACATTGAGCCCCTCATCATGAACGTGCAGCAAGTCCATGAAATCCTTCCACTTAGCAGTCAGCCTCTTCCCATTGGTCATCCACGTCAAGGTCCGCTCCTCATCCGTGTGGAAGTGGACGGAAGCAAAGAACTGAGCCACAAGCTCCACGTCAAAGTCCATGTGGAACGTGATTAAATCTTCAATGCCAAACTGCTCCACTAAATCCAATGCCTCGCCAAAGTATGCCCGGTCCTTCTTCAGATGACCCATATCAATCCACTGAACTGGAACATAGATGTTGTGCTTGGACTTGATCACATCGATGTAGATAAGATTCTGCTGCTTGCTCCAGAACAAATCATTTCCTCTGACAATCTCACGAGGATTCACATAGGGGTTGAGCCTTCTTCGAGTGATGAACTCGGCTAGAGGCATCTCATCCAAGCCCATACTTGGCTCCTTAACCTTGCGAGCTGTGGTTTTGATGTTGCGTTGGGGGGTGGAGCCCTCGGGAGCATCTTGGTTGTGAAGCCGCTTGGAGCTTGTGTCGCGGCTGGGATTTGAGCGACGGACATTGGAGCCACCACCTATGACACAAAACACAAACACACGAGAAGGACGAGAAGGGTCATTGCAAAGTCCACGGTCAAAACCAAACGAAACACGTAGAAATGAGATTGAGTAGACAAAACAAGGTAATTTGTTAACTCAACGGTAGTACCAGGTCAGATCACGGAAGTAGAATTTTACAGCCGCTCCAACCGCGGTAGTACCGTGCCGGGGTGGCACGGTAGTACCGCACTTGGAGCGGAAGTAAAATTTTACTTCCGCGCCCGGGCGGTAGTACCGCTCCACAGAGCGGTAGTACCGCGTGGGGCGGTTCACGGGCGACTGAGCGGTAGTACCGCTCCAGGGGGAGCGGTAGTACCGCGCGGAACCAAATCGCAGATGAACAGCCTCTACGGATCTAAAAACATCCGTAAAAATAGATCGGTACTATCGTTGATCAAAACTACACTGTTGAATCACACCAAATATCATATCTACCGCACTAGCACTCTCCTACAATCTCCTCTTGCAAAGATTTAGACAAAAATCACACGAACAACACATGCATCTCCCCAAGACCTAGAAGCACAAGGACGGGGCAAAAAAGAGAGGGACTAGGGGAGATACCGGGGTCCATGGCAAGAGGGCAAGGTGGGGAACGATCCCACTGGTCGGAATGCGAGGAGAGCGGCCGGAGACGGAGATCCGGCGAGGTCCCCGGCGGCGTTCTTGGGCAAGAGAGAGAGAGACGAGGTGGGGAAAAGAGATGAATGGGTATGGGGGAGTTGGAACTTCCCCTGCCCGCGCTTAACCCCCACGCGCTTGCAACAGTGCGGTAGTACCGCGGGTCATCGCGGTAGTACCGCCCGGGCGGAAGTACCGCACACGGGGCAGTAGTACCGCTCTTCCAGCGGCAGTAAAAAATTACTACCGCGATGGAAGCGGTAGTACCGTGCCTGGGATGCCGCTATGCACGCACAGGGCAGCCCATCTCCTGCGGTAGTACCGTGGCTCACCACGGTAGTAACGTAAACCCAAGAAAGTGCACGAAATGACAAAACACGGCTTTTGCAATGCAACCTTCAAGCAACCACACACCCAGAGGAGCACACACACACGACGCTCAAGGGACATCAACAGACAAACGAGACCAGCAAAACACGAAACACGACCTCTTCAAAGAGAGGGCGGTGGCCGGAGCCACCTATGTTTGAGTCAATTGGTATGGCACCGCGAAGAATTATCCTTGGGCCCATGACCAAAACTCATCTTTGAAGCACAAGTACCATCAACAATGGCTAATGTGAAAGAGTTGATCAATTTATGCATAATGGGGGGAGGGAGAGTTCATTGAGAGAACACCACTCCCCCTATGTCCATGCCTACATCTAAACAAGACATCAAAATGAGTATGGTGGGGTGTGCAAGGGTTCAAGCCACATTGCTCGAATCAATGATATTTAGCTCATGCCTTAACTCGCGAAATCTTGCTTCATCCAAGGGCTTTGTGAAGATATCTGCAAGGTTATCATGAGTGTTGACATGGTTGAGCTCGATCTCCCCTCGCCTAATATGATCCCGGATAAAGTGATACCGAATCTCAATATGCTTCGTCTTGAAGTGTTGCACCGGGTTCAGAGAGATCTTGATGGCACTTTCATTGTCACACCAAAGAGGCACTTTGTCACAAATGACACCGTAATCCTTTAAAGTTTGCCTCATCCAAAGAAGTTGAGCACAACAACTACCGGCGGCCACATACTCCGCTTCGGTGGACGAGAGAGACACACAACTTTGCTTCTTAGAAGACCAACTCACCAAAGAGCAACCAAGAAATTGGCACCCTCCGGAAGTTAACTTCCTATCCACTTTGTCTCCCGCCCAATCCGAGTCCGAAAAGCCCACAAGGTTGAAGTTTGCTCCTCTTGGGTACCATAAGCCAAAGTTTGGGGTATGAGCCAAATATCAAAAGATTCGCTTGACCGCCACATAGTGGCTTTACTTAGGTGCGGCTTGAAACCGTGCACAAATTCCCACACTCAACATGATATCCGGTCTAGATGCACAAAGGTAAAGCAAGGAGCCTATCATGGAGCGATATACCTTTTGATCCACCGCTTTACCATTGGGATCTATGTCAAGTTGGCATTTGACGGGCATTGGAGTGGAGGCCGGCTTGACATCACTTAGCTTGAATCTCTTGAGCATGTCTTGAGTGTATTTGGCTTGGTTGATGAAGGTTCCTTCTCTTCTTTGCTTGATTTCGAACCCGAGAAAGAACTTCAACTCTCCCATCATGGACATCTTGAACTTCGAGGTCATGAGAGCGGCAAACTCCTCATTGAAAGCTTTGTTAGGGGAACCAAAGATAATATCATCAACATATAGTTGGCACACAAACAACTCCCCTTTTACCTTCTTAGTAAAAAGAGTGGGGTCAATTTTCCCAATTTCAAACCCACGATCTTGCAACAACTCGGTAAGGTGGTCATACCACGCACGTGGGGCTTGTTTAAGGCCATAGAGTGCCTTATCGAGTTGGTACACATGATCGGGGAAATAGGGATCCTCGAACCCCGGGGGTTGTTTGACATACACCAACTCATTAATAGGACCATTAAGAAAAGCACTCTTCACATCCATTTGTTGCAACTTGAAGTTATGATGAGAAGCATAAGCAATCAACAAACGAATAGATTCAAGGCGAGCAATGGGAGCAAAGGTTTCACCGTAGTCGATACCCTCGACTTGGGAGTAGCCTTGTGCTACCAAACGAGCCTTGTTGCGAACGATAATTCCATGAGCATCTTGCTTGTTCTTGAATATCCAATTGGTTCCAATGACATTATGGTTCCCCGTTGGCCTTGGCACCAATCTCCACACCTTGTTATGCTCGAAGTTGTTGAGTTCTTCATGCATGGCATTGAGCCAATCCGGATCCTCGAGCGCCTCATAGACCTTTTGGGGCTCAACACAAGAGACAAACGCGTGATGTTCACAATAGTTTGCTAATTGTCTACGAGTGCTTACCCCCTTTCTTAAGCTTCCAAGCACATTCTTCATGAGATGATCTTTGGTAGTGAGCTTGGAGGCAATCTTGGCGGCACGACGCTCCAATTCCTCCTCAAGAGATAGTTGAGGAACGGTAACTTGATCATCTTGAGCGTCGTCTTGAACTTGTTCTTGATCTTGAGCTTGCTCTTGATCTTGAACTTGCTCGGTGGTGAGAACTTGACCTTGGGCATCACATGGTGGTTCACCACCATCTTGAGGTTGATCTTGCCCTTTATCTTGTCCAGTTGATTGAGGGCCTTCACTTCGTTCTTCGGAAGCGTGTGGGTCTTGCGTTGGTGAAGGTTCCACTTGAGTGAAACATTGTCCTTCTCCTTCGGCCACAAGGGGTTCCTCAATGGGTAGGATATGACCAACACCCATTCTTCTTATGGCTTGGGGAGGAATTTCATCACCTACATCACAAGTACCACTTTGCTCCACTTGGGAGCCGTTATTCTCGTCAAACTCCACGTTACACGTCTCCTCAATGAGTCCGTTAGACTTGTTGAGGACACGGTAAGCATGAGAGTTTGTAGCATAACGAACAAATATGCCCTCATGAGCTCTAGCCTCAAATTTAGACAAACGAACACCTTTCTTGAGAATGAAACACTTACACCCGAACACCCGGAAGTACTTGAGGTTAGGCTTGTTCCCGGTGAGTATCTCATATGGAGTCTTGTTCAAGCCTTTGCGGAGATAGAGCCGATTGGAAGCATGACAGGCGGTGTTGATGGCTTCAGCCCAAAAGTTGTACGGCGACTTGAACTCCGCCATCATGGTCCTTGCCGCATCCATCAACGTCCGGTTCTTCCTCTCCGCTACACCATTTTGTTGAGGGGTGTAAGGAGCAGAATATTGATGCTTGATCCCCTCATCACTAAGAAACTCATCCAAGGTGTAGTTCTTGAACTCGGTGCCGTTGTCACTTCTTATTGTCAAGATCTTTGCATTGTGTTGGCGTTGAGCTTCATTTGCAAAGTCGATGACGGTTTGTTGGGTCTTGCTCTTCCTTTTGAAGAAATATACCCAAGTGTATCTTGAATAATCATCCACAATCACCAAGCAATACTTTCTACCCCCAAGACTATCAAAGGATGGAGGTCCAAAGAGATCCAAGTGAAGGAGTTCCAAGGGCCTCTTCGAATAGATGATAGTCGTGGGAGGGTGAGCCGTCTCATGTAGCTTTCCTTCGATACAAGCACTGCAAGCACGATCTTTGGCAAAACTAACATTTGTTAGTCCACGAACATGGTCCCCCTTGAGAAGACTTTGCAAAGATCTCATATTGACATGGGCTAAATGGCGATGCCAAAGCCAACCCACGTCAACTTTAGCCATTAGGCATGTCACGGTCTTAGTGGGTCGCTCCGAAAAGTTAATCACATAAAGACCATTCTTGACATGCCCAACAAAGGCTACTTTAAGAGTCTTGCTCCACAAGAGGGCCACGGTATCAATATCAAAGAAAGTGGCAAAGCCCATGAGTGCAAGTTGACGAACGGAAAGTAAATTGTATGCAAGGGACTCAACAAGCATGACTTTCTCGATCGTGAGATCATGAGAAATGACAACCTTGCCAAGACCCAATACCTTAGAAGACGAGGCATCACCCCACTCGACATTGGTGGGCATAGATGAAATCTTGTGCACGTCCACCACCAAGTCCTTGCTTCCGGTCATATGATTTGTGGCTCCACTATCGAGCAACCATGATCCCCCACCGGAAGCAAACACCTACAAGAGATCAATGCTTGGTTTTAGGTACCCATTTTGTAATGGGTCCTTTGAGGTTAGCAACAAGGGTCTTAGGAACCCAAATAGACCATTCAATGTACTCATAAGGAGAACCAACAAATTTAGCATAAACATGCCCATCACTAGCACGGCATAACACATAGGAAGGGTTAAAGTCGCCGGTTTTGTTGGAAGGGGTGACATTGCTCTTCTTGACACCACCACCCTTCACATTGTTCTTCTTCTCCTTAGGAGCGCCCTCTCCCTTCTTCACAAAAGTTTGCTTGAGAGGAGGAGGTTGTTTGGCCTTGACATCCTTCTTATTGTTCTTGGACTTGGGTGCAAACCCAATTCCCTTCTTACCCACCACTTCCTTTTGATTGCTCAAAAGTTCGTTGAGGTTCTTCTCACCTTGTATGCAAGACACAAGGCCTTTCTCAAGTTGCTTCTTCAACTTCGCATTCTCCTCCACAAGATGCACATGCTCACAACATGGGTTAGTAGCATTTGCATTATCAATTAGAACCATATGAGGAAAGGTGGCTTTCTCCTTGGTTAGCTCCACTTGGAGTTGATCATGAGACTCTTTGAGGCTAGCATGAGCACCCTTCAAGGCCTTGTGAGCCTTGTCAAGTACATCAAAATCCTCCTTGAGTCTAGCATGGTCAACCCCAAGTTTAGCCTTCTTGGAATTTAGCACACGAGATACAACAAGAGCATGATCAAGATCTTTCTTTAATTTAGCATGATCATCGTTGTGTGACTCCTCAAGAGCCAAACAATGACCACGCTCTTCCTCAAGCGCATTAGAGAGATCCGATATCTCATCGGCATAGTCACGACTATGCCCTTCCATCTTAGAGATGGTTTCTTCGTGAGCCTCGATCATGTCATTGGCTTCACCAAGTTGTTCCAAGAGAGCAACAAAGTGCTTCTTGGATTTACCCTTGAGCTTACTCATAAAAGACTCAAATTCATTTTCCTCCTCATTCGACCCCTCACTTTCATCAATGCAATCCGTCAAGGAAGGATTAGAAGTGATGGTGGTTTTGATGTTGGGGGTTACCTTGTTGGTGGCTTTAGCCATGAGGCACTTGGCGGTGATGTTCTCGTTGGGTGACTCAAAGAGGGATACCCTTGGAGTTGTTGCAATGGCAACGGAGGCCATGGCAACCGTCTCACCGTCTTCATCATCATCATCATCCTCATTGTACTCTTCTTGTGCCACCAACCCCTTAGGAGGAGTCTTCTTGACGAAGTTGTTCTTGTTGGGGAAGGACTTGGCCTTGTCTTTTCGGATAAGCTTGCCACCATTGTCTTCCCTCTTCTCGTATGGGCACTCCACAACAAAGTGGCTCACATTGCCAAAATTATAGCATGTCCTCATGCGTTGCTTGCCCTTGATGCCACTTGAGTTGTTCTTGTTGAAGTTGGGCCTTGAATTCTTCTTGCTCCAAAATTGCCGTGAAGCGAGAGCCATGTGCTCATGATATGCGTACTTGGTATATTCGGGGCAACACTCCTCTTCTTCCTCTTCACCCTCTTCTTCCATGCTAGCCTTGGCCTTCAAAGCAAGGTTGGGCTTCTTTGCTCGTTGAGAACACAACACCGCATTGTCGGCGGTCTTGTCCAAGATCCTCATTGCAACAAACTCATCCAACACTTCACTTGAGGACAAGGAGTGAAAGTCCGGCCTTTGACGGATGACGGAGGACATTGCCTTATGGTAAGGCATCATGGCTTTGAGAAACTTGTGCTTGATCCAATTGTCATCCGTATCCTTACTCCCATGATCTCGGAGTGAGACCGCGAGAGTGGTTAGTCTCCGGTAAAGTTCTCGAGGTTCTTCATCTTCAATCATTGCAAACTAATCTGCTTCATCTTGCACCACTTCAAAGTTTGAGCGTTGAATACTTGCGCTTCCCTTGTAAATGGAAACAACATGTTGCCATGCTTCCTTGGCCACGGTGAATGGTCGGAGGTGCGCAATATCTTCGGGTGGAATTGCTTCTTGGAGAATGAAGAGAGCGGACTCGTTGAATTGATGATCCGCGGCTTCTCTAGGAGTGAAGTTGCTTGGGTCGTGCGGGTAGAAACCTTGCTCAATAATTCTCCAAAGTTTAGTAGAGCTATGATTTAAATGACACTTAAAACGATAAACCCAAGAGGCAAAATCCTCATTTTTCGCAAGCTTAGGAGGAGGACCAACATGATTTATATGCGTGGAGGGAACCGGTCCTCCGTAAACGGGTGGAGGTTCAACATGGGCAAAGATGCCACTTCCACTTCTACCACTAGGCAAAGGAGCTTGATCACTAGTAGCTTCCCCCTTTTTGGAGTTAGCATCCGTCACCTTGTTAGTGGGATCGACCACTTCCAACGGTGCGGTGGATAATTTAATACCATCAAGAAACTTCTCAAGCATGCCTTTGACCTCGGCCGTCATGGAGGTTTTCAATGTGTCCAAGGCCACATTGAACTCCTCACGAGATACCGAGGAACCCCCATCGGCCGCGGACAAGATGGGACTAGCACCGGAGTGCTCCTCCCCATCGTCTATGGTGTCAACCATACTCTTCGGACGGCAAAGTCCTTAATAAAGAGACGAGGCTCTGATACCAATTGAAAGGATCGATATGGTTGACTAGAGGGGGGGGTGAATAGGCAACTAACAATTTTTTTCTTTTCTTTACCAATTTAAACTTTGCATCAAAGTAGGTTGTCTAGATATGCAACTAGGTGAGCAACCTATATGATGCAACAATAACAAGCACACAAGCAAGCAAGGAATACAATACAAATTAAGCTTGCACAAGTAAAGGTAAGAAATAACCAAGAGTGGAGCTGAAGGAGACGAGGATGTGTTGCCGAAGTTCCTTCCCTTTGAGAGGAAGTACGTCTCCGTTGGAGCAGTGTGGAGGCACAATGCTCCCCAAGAAGCCACTAGGGCCACCGTATTCTCCTCACGCCCTCACACAATGCGAGATGCCGTGATTCCACTATTGGTGCCCTTGGAGGCGTCGACCGAACCTTTACAAACAAGGTTGGGGCAATCTCCACAACTTAATTGGAGGCTCCCAACGACACCATGAAGCTTCACCACAATGGAATATGGCTCCGCGGTGACCTCAACCGTCTAGGGTGCTCAAACACCCAAGAGTAACAAGATCCGCAAGGGATTAGTGGGGGAATCAAATTTCTCTTGGTGGAAGTGTAGATCGGGGCCTTCTCAACCAATCCCTAGAGAATCAACAAGTTTGATTGGCTAGGGAGAGAGATCGGGCGAAAATGGAGCTTGGAGCAGCAATGGAGCTTAGGGGAGGAAGAGGTGGTCAACTTGGGGAAGAAGACCCCCTTATATAGTGGGAGGAAAGATCCAACCGTTATCCACTGATTCAGCCTGCGACACGCGATACTACCGCAAGCTCTCACGGTACTACCGCTCCACGATGCGGTACTACCGCTCCCGCGGCAGAGACCAGACGAGGCCCTGTTGTGTTGAAACAGCGAGCGGTAGAACCGCCGGAGCGGTACTACCGCGCGCCCTTGTGGTACTACCGCAACGCAGTGTTCGACTAGGCTGGGAAGGCGCGGACTAATAAAATTACATCCGTGGCTACTTCCGCTGAATCTCGGTCTATGCAAAAATCCGGCACGGTACTACCGCACGCTCAGAGCGGTACTACCGCGTAGGGCGCGGCTGTAAAAAATTACTTCCGCGCATTCTACGGTTCTGGGCTAGAGGTCACGGTACTACCGCACCCGAGGAGCGGTACTACCGCATGGCGCGGTACTACCGCTTCCCTGGCCGGTACTACCGTGAGCCGCTGCGGTACTACTGCTCCTTTGAGCAGTACTACCGCACGCCACAGAACATAGCACTTGGGAGCCTTCGTTTTGTGAAGACCTGGATAGACGGACGGTGTTCCAACGAAGCAAAGGAAAGGTGGTGCAAAGGAACAGACGTGTACGTGTTGATTCCACCCAAACCTTTCCGACGCGGACCCCCTCTTAATAGTACGGCTTTCCTACGACTCAAATCCACCGAAAAGAAACGTAGAGAAACGCTGTCTTCACTAGGCTCCGAGGGGCACCGAATCGTCTTGTGCCTAGACATCAGATATCTGACATGCTCAAAGCACACGATTAGTCCGCAAACGCATTGTCATCAATCACCAAAACCACATAGGGAAGAATATGCCCTTACAGGGATTGACAATCCCTCTTTTACGTCGGGTTGCAAGTATTTGTTCTTTGTGTGCAGGAGCTGTTTACGTGGTGTTGTGTGATTCTCCTACTGGTTCGATAACCTTGGTCTCATCACTGAGGGAAATACCTACCGTAGCTGTGCTGCATCATCCCTTCCTCTTTGGGGAAATAGCGATGTAGTTCAAGCCGCATCACCACCCTCAACGCCCTCCTCTCTGTAAGCCCCACCCCTCCTCTCTAGGTTAATTAACTTAGGTGAATTTAGTTATGAACCCTAGGAATTAGCTAGGTTAAGTAGGTTAATTAGGTAGGTTAAGTAATGATGACCCACAAGTATATGGGATCAATTGTAGCCCTTTAGATAAGTAAGAGTGTCGAACCCAACGAGGAGCAGAAGGAAATGACAAGTGGTTTTCAGCAAGGTAATGTCTGCAAGTGCTGAAATTGTAAGTAACAGAGTAGTTTGATAGCAAGATAATTTGTAACGAGCAAGTAACGGTAATAGTAACAAAAGTGCAGCAAGGTAGCCCGATCCTTTTGAGGCAAAGGATAGGCCAAAACAGTCTTTTATAATAAGCAAAGCATTCTTGAGGGTACACGGGAATTTCATCTAGTCACTTTCATCATGTTGATTCGATTTGTGTTCGCTACTTTAATAATTTGATATGTGGGTGGACCGGTGCTTAGGTGCTGTTCTTACTTGAACAAACCTCCTACTTATGATTAAACCCCTCGCAAGCATCCGCAACTACGAGAAAAGTATTAAGAATAAATTCTAACCATAGCATTAAACTTTTGGATCCAATCGGTCCCTTACGGAATAGCGCATAAACTAGGGTTTAAGCTTCTGTCACTCTCACAACCCATCATCTAATAACTACTCCACAATGCATTCCCTTAGGCCCAAATATGGTGAAGTGTCATGTAGTCGACATTCACATGACACCACTAAGGGAATCACAACATACATACTATCAAAATATTGAACACATATCAACTTCACATGATTACTTGCAACATGATTTCTCCCGTGACCTCAAGAACAAAAGTAACTACTCACAAGTGATAAACATGCTCAAGATCAGAGGGGTATTAAATAGCATATTGGATCTGAACATATAATCTTCCACCAAATAAACCATATAGTAATCAACTACAAGATGTAATCAACACTACTAGTCACCCACAAGCACCAATCTATAGTTCCGGTACCAAGATTGAACACAAGAGATGAACTAGGATTTGAGAGGAGATGGTGCTGTTGAACATGTTGATGGAGATTGCCCTCCCCAAGATGGAAGAGTTGTTGGTGATGATGATGATGACGATGATTTCCCCCTCTAGGGGGGAAGATCCCCCGACGGAATCGCTCCGCCGAAGGGCAAAAGTGCTCCTGCCCAAGTTCCACCTCGAGACGGCGGTGCTCCGTCCCGAAAGTCCTCTCCTTTTTTTTTCTAGGTCAAAATGACTTATATACCAGAAGATGGGCACCGGAGGTGGGCCGAGGGGAGCACAACCCACCAGGGCGCGCCTGGGCTCCCTGGCGCGCCCAGGTGGGTTGTGCCCACCTGGTGGGCCGCCTCTAGTACTTATTGGCTCCAATATTTCTTATATATTCCATAAAAAATCCTCGTAAAGTTTTAGCTCATTTGGAGTTGTGCAGAATAGGTGGCCAGACGTAGCTTTTCCAGGTCCAGATTTCCAGCTGCCGGAATTCTCCCTCTTTGTGTGTACCTTGCATATTATGAGAGAAAAGGCATTAGAATTACCCCAAAAAGCATTATTATGCATAAAAACATTATAAATAATAGTAGGTAAACATGATGCAAAATGGACGTATCAACTCCCCCAAGCTTAGACCTCGCTTGTCCTCAAGCGAAAACCGAAATCGAAAAACATGTCCACATGCTTAGAGAGAGAGGTGTCGATAAAAACAAAATACGGACATAGAAGCATCATGTGAATTATTATAACAGCAACAAACTTTAACATAAAACTTTTATCATAGAACTTTTATCATAGACTTCTCATTAATAAGTAACGATTCATCACACTATCGAAGTATAAAGCATAAACTCTATTGGAAACCAACAAACTATGTTCTCAGTCAACTTTGCAACTACAATTCATCATCTTTTCAGGAAGGGTCACATATCGAAGCCTTTAGGCAAGTCCACATACTCAACCATCATATAGTCTTCTATGATTGCTAACACTCACCGCATACAAATGAGCAAAACGTTTCAACTGGACACATAGAAAGATAGGGGCTTATAGTTTCGCCTCCCAACGTATTCACCTCAAGGGTGATGTCAACAATAATAACTTATGCTACCCATATTCAACTGGACATATGTGCCTAGATCTTTCCTCACCACATGATGCTTGCCAAAGGAGAAAAATAAAAAGGAATAGAGAGAAAAACTTTGACTCTTGCATAAAATTGAATACATAAAAGTAAAAGATAGGCCCTTCGCAGAGGGAAGCAGAGGTTGCCATGCGCTTATTTGTTTGTATGTTCAACCCCTTAGTGCAAAAGAAAGTCACGTTGTATTTCCCCTTGTGATGGCAACCTTTATTATGCAGTCTGTCGCTTTTATTCTTCACCATCACAAGTTCATACAACGCTCAATTTTCTCTTACACTAAATGATCTCACACTTTTAGAAGCAATTTTTATTGCCTTATTGCACCAATGACAACTTACTTGAAGGATCTTACTCAATCCTTAGGTAGGTATGGTGGACTCTTGAAAGTAAGATTTGAGTTTAAGGGTTTTTGGATGCACAAGTAGTATCTCTACTTAGTGCAGAGTTTTTGGCTAGCAAAGATAGGGGGCAAGCACCACATGTTGAAGGATCTATGACAATATAACTTCTATGTGAATATGAACAAGCATAAATCATTATGTTGTCTTCCTTGTCCAACGTCAACAATTTTGGCATATAATATTTTGATGGTGGCTCACAATCACAAAAGATTTCCAGGATAGTGTGTTTATATGTGAATCTTCTCTTCCCTTATTAATTCTTTCATGAGTTGCATCATTGACCAATGCTATGTTTGCCAATCTCTAATAAAATTTCCTACTTATACTTTTCCTTATGTGGTGTCATTACCTACCATAAGATTAGCATATGATCTTTTTCATTTATTTCCTTTCTTTTTATTGGAACATGAAAGTAAAGAAAGCAAAAACTCAAACTAAATTTATTATATATCTCGCACATGATTACAAGGATATATCACTAAGCAAACTCTCGAAAATAAAGGATCAAACTAAACTTTTATTCATCTAAAGCAAAAGATAACTAAGGATCGAACTAAAATAAGTAAAGGCAAAAGATAGTGGGGGTGATACGATACCGGGGCACCTCCCCCAAGCTTGGCGGAAGCCAAGGGGAGTGCCCATACCCGATACTCAATTTTCTTTTGGTGATGAAGAAGGTGGTGGTGGTGAAGTGGAGGCGATCTTGTCCTCGGGTTTCCATGGCAGAGGTCCACCATCATAAGAGGAAGAATGACTCACGGGTCCTGCAACTGGCAGCCAAACTCATACCTTTAAACCTCGCCTCATATTCAAAGACTTGGTTTTGGAGATCGTAGATCTGGCTTTGGAGGAAGTTGATTTGCTTGTTGAGGGTGAAGACGATGTCCTTCATGGACTTTCCATCCACCTTGAGATCACGGGTAAGGTCCGTGATCATGAGGTGATTGGCATTGAGTCCACGCTCCACCATCCCCTTGCACCGGAAGACCTCCTGCTCCATAGCTTCAAGCCTGGCCTCCATGGTTCCCGTCCCCTTAGGACCTTGCACATCGCGGATGTGCAGCACCCCCTCATGCATCTGGATGGCCTGAGGGTGCTGCACCACCTCCCACAGATATGGGTTGATGACGTTCTTGAAGAACTTGTCCTTGGAGGAGCTTGAAGCGGCCATGGTAGATGGGATCTGTCAGGAAACATCAAGGGAAAAGAGAACAGAAGATTTCCCCGCGATACGGTAGTCAATAGGTTCGGGGGGTATATAAAGATTTTTTATCTTGGGAAACAAGCAAGCTGTAGAAAAACGGAGTCCGGAAGGTACCCGAGGTGGGCACAACCCACCTGGGCGTGCCTGGCAAGCCAGGCGCGCCCTGGTGTCTTGTGCCCACCAGGTTACGCTTCCCGGTAGTTTATTATTTTCCTAATTTTTGTTATATTCCAAAACTGACAAAAAATATTTTTTCGGATTTTTCGGAGTCCGTTTACTTACCGTATCACGTACTTCCTCTTTTTTCACGATTCTGGAGTGTTCCGGAAGGACTCTTTTATGTGTTCTTCTGGTGTCATAGTTTGGATAATATTACTTTCAACATTAATGGGCGTACCTGAGATATAATGTTTTATTCGTTGCCCTTTAACAACCTTCGGGTTAGTACCTTCGGCATTATTTATTTTGATAGCTCCAGACCGATAAACCTCCTCGATAACATACGGTCCTTCCCATTTGGAGAGGAGTTTTCCTGCAAAGAATCTGAAACGAGAGTTGTACAAAAGAACATATTCTCCAACTTTGAACTCATGCTTTTGGATTCTTTTATCATGCCATCTTTTAACTTTTTCTTTAAATAACTTGGCATTTTCATAAGCTTGGGTTCTCCATTCATCTAATGAGCTAATATCAAATAACCTCTTTTCACCGGCAAGTTTAAAATCATAGTTGAGTTCTTTGATTGCCCAATATGCTTCATGTTCTAACTCAAGAGGCAAATGACAAGCTTTTCCATAAACCATTTTATAAGGAGACATACCCATAGGATTTTTATATGCTGTCTTGTAAGCCCAAAGTGCATCATCTAATTTCTTAGACCAATTCTTCCGGGACCTATTGACAGTCTTTTGCAAAATTAATTTTATTTCTCTATTGCTAAGTTCAACTTGACCACTAGACCGAGGATGATAAGGTGATGCAATTCTATGGTTAACATCATACTTGGCAAGCATTTTACGAAAAGCTCCATGAATAAAATGTGAACCACCATCAGTCATTAAATATCTAGGGACTCCAAACCTTGGGAAAATAACTTCCTTAAGCATTTTAATAGAGGTGTTGTGATCAGCACTGCTAGTTGGAATAGCTTCTACCCACTTAGTGACATAATCAACAGCAACCAAAATATGTGTATACCCATTAGAGGAAGGAAAATGTCCCATGTAATCAAATCCCCAAACATCAAATGGTTCAACAGCAAGTGAATAATTCATAGGCATTTCTTGACGCTTTCCGATATTACCTATTCTTTGACATTCATCACAAGATAAGACGAACTTACGAGCATCCTTGAAAAGAGCAGGCCAATAAAACCTAGACTGCAATACCTTGTGAGCAGTTCTGTCTCCCGCAAGATGCCCTCCATAATCTTCGGAGTGACATTTCTGTAGGATTTATCCATGTTCATGCTCAGGTACACAACGTCTAATAATACCATCTACTCCTTCTTTATAAAGATGTGGGTCATCCCAAAAGTAATGCCTTAAATCATAGAAGAATTTTTTCTATTGTTGGTAAGTAAAGCTAGGTGGTAAATATTTAGCAACAATGTAATTGGCAGAGTCAGCATACCAAGGGGTGCTATGAGAAACATTTATTGCAGCTAACTGCTCATCAGAAAAACTGTCATCAATAGGTAGTGGGTCATCAATGTAACATCCCTATGTAATTGCCACTATGATCTACTGCTAATAATGCCAAGTCATATCATTTGCAGTGCTTAAACATAGTGGTTAACCAAAGCAATTCAACTCCATTTTGGAAATCAACTCAAATTCAAAAGTGCAAAATAAATTTGCTCAAACACTACAGGAAAAATGTTCACTAAATAGAAAATATTCCAGAAGCACTCATAAAAATATCACCAGTAATATTTGGATTAATTAAATGACTCAAACAATATGAAACAGCACCAAAACAGCTATATTTAATACATTTAAAATCATATCAAATTCAAATGAAATCCAAATTTTCCCAAACCGATTTTTGGTGAAAGGTAATGTTGCATTGTAATATTTGGGCAAACTCTCACATTTTACAAAATAGCAAAAGTGGCCTAAACAATTACCTAACAGAAATAAATAAAAGAAAACACAAAACAGAAACAGAAAAATAAGACGAGGCACTGTGCATCGGGCCTTAGTGCATAGTGCCCCGACCGCGGCCCACCTGGCCCAGCTCCTTCTCCCTCCTCCCCGTGTCGGCCGCGCCATGGCCGCGCGCGCGCGCCAGCCGGGCGACGACATGGCGACGGCGCCGACGCCACCGACACGCCGAGGGGATAAGGATGAGCCCAATCCATTCCCCCTGGTCTCCTCGTCCACTCCGCCTCTCTCTCCCTCGCTAACCTCGCTCACCTCCTTCTCAGATCCACTGCCCGAGCGAGCTCGCCGTCGCCCGCCGTCGAAGCCGTGGCCACAGAGCCTCCCTCACCGTCTCTCTGTGTCCACTGGCTTCGCCTCGCTCGGCTACTTCGACTACCGCCCGCCATTTGGCTCGAGGAGGACCACACGAACGGGATGAAGCGCGGCATCGAGCTCTCTGCCACCGGCGAACCCCGACGGCTCCGGCATTTCCCTGCGCTCCCGATCACTCGCGGGCCTTCTTGTGCCGCACGGTTTGCTCCTCCGTCTCCTATTCCCCTCCGCTAGCTTCTTCCTGCGCCGTAGGTAGCTGCCGCCGCGCTCGAGCTCTGTCCGTCACCGACGAGCTCGTGGCCGTGGCCATCGCCCCTGTCACGTTCGCCTGAGGCCACCGTTGTGCTCCTGGTGCTCCTAGGAGTCCAACGAGCTCGAGCACGAGCTTTCCCGTGCTCCCTAGCGCTAGATCCCCAACGCCCGAACTCCGGCGCCGTTTTGGCTCATCGCCGGCGCCATTTCCGGCCATCTCCGGTCGGTCCAAGGTCACCACTCGAAGCGGCGCTCTTCCAGCTTTCGAACGCAGCAAACCGCACATGAAATGGAGCCCCCTAGCGCGATCCCGACGAGCTCCGGTGACGCGCCGCCGTTGTTTTGGTCACCGTCGTAGCTCCGGCGCCGGTGGCTGACATGGCGAGGCCGGGCCCCACCTCAGGGTGGCTGCAAGTGGGCCTTGGGGGCCCAGTTGACTGGGTTGACCCAGTCAACTGTGCTGACTGGGCAGCCCAGCCACTGACACGCGGGCCCCACCATAATTAGATTAAATAAAATGTTTTATTAAATGAAAACTAATTAGTTAGCCTAATGTCTCGCTGACATATGGGGCCCACCCCTCAATTAAACCTGATGATTAAGTTAATACACTGTTAGATGTAACAGAGGCTGACATGTGGGTCCCACTGGACCCACATGTCAGGTTTGACCTGGTCAGACGACCAGTTGGCCTGCTGATGTCAGCATTACCTCATGCTGATGTCATAATTCAATTATGTTAATATATATAATTCCAGAAAATCTTTTAATCTTTAAAAATTAATAACTTTTAAACCGTAGCTCAGATCGAAAAAGTTAAAACATGAAACTTGCTCAGAACGACGAGACGAGTTTGATCGTGCCGTCTGTTTCCATATCGGAACCTCATACATAGGAGAACCCGTAACTTTTAGCCTGATTCCGCTAAAAGAATAGTGCACACACACCCGGTAATAAATCCCGCGATAATCCTAAAAATAACTAAAATGACTTAGATGCATATTTAGGCAACCCTGCACTGCATCATAGCATAGCACGCACTGTGTGGCATCTGTTTGCATTATGTTTACCTGTTTCTTCCCCCTCTTCTCTTTCGGTAGACCCCGACGTTGCCGTAGCTCCGGAGGCAGACGCCGCACCGGAGTACGACTACGTCCCCGACGATCAGACCCTTGCCGTCGAGCAGACAGGCAAGCACCCCCCTTTTGAGCATTCCGATATCGCCCACTCTCTTCTCCCTTATGCTTGCGTTAGAAGTTACTGCTGTTAATGTATCCTATAAATGCTGCATAGCCTGTTTACTTGTAACCTGTTTTTGATACTTACCTGTTATCCTAAACTGCTTAGAATAGGTTGGGTAGAGACCATCAGAGACCCCACTTATCCCGACTGCCCCGCTGGATGATCAGAAGACTCGTGCAACGGGATTGAAGACCAGGCCCCGACACAGCACGTCACATCCCCCTTAGTTGCCGACACTGCTGGGTTACTATCGAGTGCCGAGGGTGATACCTCGTCAGCACTTCTGATGATAACCTTGTAGGTTAGTTATTCGGTCATGGTAAGCGAGGGTGATTCCTCCTACACCACCCCCGATAATGACGTCGTCGCGCAACTCCTCAAGTGTGGACCTCGAGGGTGATTCCTCCTCCGTTCACCTTGACGGTAACATCAGAGGGAATTCCATCGAGGGTGATTCCTCAGGATTCCCCTTGGTGTCTGACACATAGATACTTTGGATACTTTGACTGAACACCGAACCATGATACTAAAGACGGGTCGGCCCTGAGGGGTACCCACGCGAGCTTATTACCAAAGTGATGTGGGATCGGGTGGACCTGGATGGTGCCCGAGGGTTGAACACGAGGCGTGGCCGGGCATTCCTCGCCCTTGCCGCAAGTCCTCGAGACGGGGCAATGGGGTCACATCTTTCGTGAGTCTCTGCTCGTTTCCGCACTACCAACGCACTAACGGTTTGGATATTTGATCCGAGGGGCCTCTGGCCTGATAGCACTAACCATCACGTGGGCATAGTATGGGCGTTCTGCGTCGTATACTTCAGCCGAAGCTTAATAGACGTCAGCAACTGAGCGGCACACGCTGGGTTAGACTGGGAACGCAACCGCGCTTGTATTAAGGGGTTGCTAGGTCTGCTCACCGGCGGTGTACGCAATGTGCAGGAGCGTCCGGGGCGATGGCCCAAGACCCCTGGGGCATAGGTTAGTCCGGCGTGCTGACCTCTCTGTTAAGTATTTGGTCGGGTTGCGGCGTATCGTTTGGCCGAGGCCGGGCATGACCCAGAAAAGTGTGTCCGGCCGGAGTTAATCGAGCGTGGTGGGTAACTAGGTGCACCCTTGCAGGGAAGAAACAATCTATCGATAGCCTGTCCTATGGTAATGGACACTCGGAGTTGTATCCCGATCGGTACAACTAGAACTTGAGATGAAATGGATAGTATGGCTCTGGGATTGCTTTCTCGCAGGGAGTCGAGGAAGAATCTCTGGCCGAGGTTGATGACACTACTATACTTTACTTTATGTTTCTGCACTCTTCTAATGCTGCAAGACTGATGAAGATGCTGAAGATGCTAGTCTTCGATAGGACTAGGCTTTCCCCTCTATTCTGACATTTCTGCAGCCCAGTCCACATATACAGCCCTCCTTTGAAAATGTTGCATATGTAGTGTAGATCCTTGCTTGCTGAGTACTTCGGATGAGTACTCACGTTTGCTTTACTTTCGTTTTCTCCCCATATCCATTTGACGCCGCCAGATGACGGAGCCCCTGAGATAGCAGCCCCCGTCGACGACTACGGCTACTACTACTACCCTCCCGGTGAGTACTACTACTAGGAGCCGACTGACGACCAGGAGTAGGATTCAGAGGGTCCTAGGCAGGAGGCCTACGCCTTTCGATCGTAGAGTTTTATTTTGCCCCGCCTTCTAAAGGCTTATCTTCATTTCTGTAATATATCTGTACCCAGATATCTGATGCTTCCGCTGACACTTGTATACCATCGAGCTATGTATTCGAGCCCTCGAGGCCCTGGCTTGTAATATAAAGCTTGTATGAAATTATTTATGTTTTAGAGTTGTGTTGTGATATCTTCAAGTGAGTCCTTAGGCTTGATCATGTGCATTTGCGTGTATGGTTAGTGCACGATTAAGCCGGGGTCGTCACAGGTTGGTATCAGAGCCGACTGCCTCTAGGAGTTCCCCTTTCCAATTCCTTGGCCGAAGTTGAGTCTAGTCGTCAAAAACTGTTTTACTAACTTGGCTGAGTGGCTTACGGGCCCACGTCGCCAATTGGGTGGTATTAGTATCTTTTATTCCTCATCTATACTCTGGGACTCTGATCTCTCATCTATTCGGGTTTAATAAATTTACTAACACCGACACTTAGGATCTCGTAAATTCCATCCACCCGGAGAGCTGGATTTCTGTGCGATTTCCCTGTCATTGATCTGATTAGTCTGATAATCATTTTCCTTTCCATTGTTTTGTTTAACCTTTCCTTCTGAGATTTATTATATTTCTCATCGTCATATGACAACCCTGAACTCCTTTGTTTCAGATGGATCGTCTGTTCCCGCCACGTCCTACGACCCAGCTTGTGCTTCGCACTTAGGCTCGTGATGCCCCTAGGTTCCCAGCTGTTCTGATCGCTCTCTTGACCAAACTGGGTTACCGCTGGTACCCTGAGTACATGGTCTACGAGGTTTACCGTGAGTTCAACCAGGAGCAGTACTATGCTGATGTTCGCATCTATGATCAGCAAGATAACTCAGACACTGAGCTGCATCTTTTCCACGGTATCGGCATGACGATTGAGATGGCAGTCAATGATGCCTCCTACTCTGCTGTCGCACGTCTCCGAGGAGAGCACATCGCTAGCTTGGATGCTTCCGAGTATCGATACATTCTGTATGCCCCTGCTGGAGATGCTACTGGTTACTACACAGCTACCTGTGCCCCGTACGAGCCTCGTCGCTACGATCAGTGAGTTCTGATTCAGTGTACTCAGGCTATGGATCGCACTGTTCGCGCTCTCGCTGTCGAGTTGTTTGCCACTCGAGTACGACTCTACGAGGCTATGACGCAGTTGCTACCAGCTATTCATGCAGGGATACATCCGGAGCATATTATTTACCCGCGCAGGACCGAGATGCCACCAGGGATCGATTGGCCTGCTGTGGGAGGTCATACACCTGCACGTGGACCTCTTCTTTCAGCTCAAGACCAGGTTCTGCATCAGAGTGCACATGGAGCACAGGATCCTTCTGCGACGAACGTTCGTCCTACGCACTTGCAGCTACCCCGTTTCCGTGGTTTTCTCCGACGTTGATGTAGCCTTTGCTATGTCTCGTTGTGTACTTCCTTACCGTGTGCCTGCGCGCCTCCTAGTATGTCTAGCTTTTAAATTTGTGCCGTTATGCTGCCCGATTGTAACCGACTCTGTATGGATCTGTATGACTTAATGACTACTATTAAGCATCTGTTGTACTACTTAAATTCCATCGCGTTACATCATGCATGTCGCTAAACACTCGCATTGGCTTCTGCTAAACTATCCCTGTTAATTTAGCAGGATGGCAGATAACAATCCACCACCGCCGCCACCGCCTGATTATATGGCTGCGATGATGCAATAGTTTGAACTCAACCATCAGTTCATGACGGGGATTATGCAGTAGTTCCCTTGTCCCAATGCCGACCAGCCGCCACCTTCCATCACTTTGCCAGAATTTATGCGACTCAAACCGTCGTTCTTTCGCAACACAGTGAATCCGCTGGATGCCGATGACTGGCTGCGTGATATCTTCTATGAGATGGAGTCTGCTGATGTCGCCCCGGCCAATTATGTCACCTTTGCGACATACCTTCTGAAGGGTCCCGCATCACAATGGTGGGCCACTCACCGACAGACCCTACCACCTGGTACCGTCGTCACTTGGGAAGAATTCAAGATAGCCTTACGTGCCCGCTACATTCCTCAAGCTGTCATAGCCCGGAAGAAGGCCGAGTTTCGTAGTCTCGTTCAAGGTAACAAGACTGTGGAAGTTTATCAGCGCGAGTTTCTTGACTTGTCTCACTACGCTGAAGAAGACATTCCTACTAATGACCGAAGGCAGGAGAAGTTTCGTGAAGGGCTGCATCATGATATTCAGTTAGCTCTGCTCGTTCAAGACTATCCTGATTTCGCCACCTTGGTGAATAAGGCCATCATGGTCGAGACTGGTCTGAAGAAACACAAGGAAGCGACCAGACGGACCAGTGAGGCGGGCTCATCTTCGGGCTCGTCTTCCTAGAAGCACCGCATCTGGATACCTCAGAGCATGTACCGTCCAGCAGCTCCTGTGAACCGGCCATCCTATGCTGCACCTCGTCTGCCTCCACCACCGCCGAGGCAGCCTCTTCGAGCTCCTGCACCACGTCCTGACAGTGGACTCTGCTTCAAGTGTGGCCAGCCAGGTCACTGTGCCAGAGATTGTTCTCAGAATCAGAATCAGTTAGCTCTTCCTTCTGCTGGCCGTGGTATTTCTCAGCAACGTAACAACAATGCCAGACCTTCTTACGGTCGTGGGCAGGCCTTCCATGTCAACATGGATGAAGACCCGGAACAACCAGCAACTGTGATGGGTACACTTCTTGTTAATTCAGTACCTGCAACTGTTTTATTTGATTCAGGAGCATCGCATTCATTCATGTCAAAACACTTTGCACTCTTGCATGACGTTAAGTGTGAAACACTACACCATCCGCTAGTTGTAAACACTCCCGCGGGACGGTGCCAAGCCACTATATTCAGCCCCGAAGTCACTGTTGTGATTGAAGAGAGAAAGTTTCAGGCCTTCCCCATAATTTTGAATAATTCCAACATTGACCTTATACTGGGAATGGATTGGTTGAAGGCTCACTGTGCCTCAATCAACTGCGCTACTAAAGTTGTACACCTACTACACCCATCAAATGAGCTAGTGAATTATCAAGCTCATCTCACTCAGAACGCCGAGGCTCAGATTTATGTCTTGAATGCGTTGAACGCTTCTCCGCTGGAGGGGATCGAAAACATTCCAGTTGTCTGTGAATTCCAGGATGTTTTCCCAGAAGAACTTCCAGGAATACCCCCTGCTAGAGCTGTCGAGTTTGTTATTGACTTGAAGCCTGGCACTACTCCTATTGCGAAGCGTCCTTACAAGATGCCTCCGCACCACCTACTTGAGCTTAAGGAAGAAATCGATAAATCACTAAAGATGGGCTTCATCCGTCCTAGTTCCTCTGCCTAGGGAGCACCGTCTCTCTTTGTCAAGAAGAAAGATGGTACGAATAGGTTGGTTCAAGATTACCGTCCTATCAACCAGGCAACCATTCAGAATAAATATCCGCTTCCCCGGATCAATGACTTATATGATCAACTGGCTGGATCATCGGTGTTTTCTAAACTTGACTTGAGGTTGGGTTATCACCAGATCCGTGTCCGTGAAGAGGATATACCGAAAACTGCATTCGTTACTCACTATGGTTCCTACGAGTACACCGTCATGTCATTTGGCCTAACGAATGCTCCCGCTACGTTCTCCCGCCTGATGAATTATATATTCATGGATTACCTCGACAAGTTCGTCGTGGTATATCTGGATGATATTCTGGTATATTCGAAGAATAATGAAGAACATGCCGAACATCTTCGTCTTGTTCTGGAGAGGCTTCGAGAGCACAAGTTATATGCCAAATACTCCAAATGTGAATTCTGGCTTTCTGAAGTGACCTACCTTGGACATGTGATTTCCAAGGACGGTATTGCCGTTAACCCGGAGCGAGTTCAGGCTATCCTTGATTGGACCCCTCCGAAGAATGCCAAGCAAGTCCGAAGTTTTCTCGGTCTTGCAAGTTATTGCCGTCGATTCGTCGAGAACTTCTCCAAGATTGCCAAGCCCCTGACTAATCTGCTCCACAAAGGCGTTAAGTCTGAGTGGACAGACAAATGTCAAGAAAGTTTCCAGACCCTCAAGGACAAGCTTACTTCTGCTCCAGTGCTTGCTCCTCCTGATTCTCGTAAGGACTTTGTCATATATTGCGACGCCTCTCGTCAAGGATTAGGCTGTGTCCTAATGCAAGAACGAAGAGTAATTGCTTATGCTTCACGTCAATTGCGTCCTCATGAAGAAAATTATCCTGTGCATGATCTCGGACTAGCTACTGTGATCTATGCTTTGAAGCAGTGGCGACACTACCTTCTTGGTAATCGGTGTGAGATCTATACCGATCATCAGAGTCTGAAGTATTTATTCACCCAACCGGATCTTAACCTTCATCAACAACGATGGTTGGAAATGATTACGGACTATGATTTTGGTATTTATTATACTCCTGGCAAGGCTAATGTGATGGTTGATGCCTTGAGCCGCAAGTCATATTGCAATAACCTCATGGTTAAGCAAGCTCAACCCCAGATGTATGAAGAATTGCGCAAGTTGAACGTCTGTATCGTTCCGCAGGGTTCTCTTAGTAACCTTGTGGTACAGCCAGACCTTGAGAAGGCTGTTAAAGAAGCGCAAGCCAAAGATGCTGAAATCAATCTGATGAAGAAAGAACTTCACCTCGAGAAGTACAGGGATTTCTCGATTGCAGAAGACGGAACCTTATATTTCCGAGACCGCATTGTAGTACCTCGATTCGAGCTTATGACAGACAAGGTCATGAAGGAGGCTCATGATACCCCGTTGTCTATCCATCCGGGTAGTACTAAGATGTATCGGGATCTTCGTCAAAGGTACTGGTGGTCTAAAATGAAGCAGGACATTGCTCGCTATGTTGCTGAATGTGACGTATGTCGTCGCGTCAAAGCAGAACATCAGAAGCCTGCTGGAATTCTTCAACCACTCCCTATTCCTTTGTGGAAGTGGGATAAAGTGCAGATGGATTTCATTACTGGTCTTCCCAAGTCTCAGAAAGGTCACGACGCTATTCTTGTCATCATCGACCAACTTTCCAAGGTTGCTCATTTTCTGCCTGTCAAGGAGACTATCACTGCTAGCCAGCTAGCAGAGTTGTATATCTCCAGAATTGTTTCACTCCACGGTATTCCGAAGGAGATCAGTTCGGACCGTGGCGGTCTTTTCACGTCCAAGTTCTGGGAAAGTTTCCAACAAGCTATGGGAACTCACATTACATGGAGTTCAGCTTATCATCCTCAATCCCAAGGCCAAGTCGAGCGAGTTAATCAAGTGCTTGAAGATATGCTTCGCGCTTGTGTTATATCATTCGGAAGAAGTGGGAAGAATCTCTCCCATATGCCAAATTCTCTTATAATAACAGCTATCAAGCCAGTTTGAAGATGGCTCCATTCGAAGTGCTATATGGCCACAAGTGTCGAACCCCTCTGAATTGGTCAGAAACTGGGGAACGACCTCTCGTGGGACCGGACATTATCCAACATGCTGAAGAACAAGTCCGAATTGTCCGAGAAAATCTCAAGGCGGCTCAGAACCACTAGAAGAGCAATTATGATCGCAAACGATGGGGTCTGACTTATCAACTAGGTGATCAAGCTTATCTTCGTGTCACTCCTATGAAGGGCACCCGTCGTTTCGGAATCAAGGGCAAACTAGCTCCTCGCTATATTGGTCCTTTCCACATCGTGACTAGACGTGGACAGGTGGCATATAAATTGGAGTTGCCACCACAATTCTCCCATATCCATGATGTCTTCCACGTGTCACAACTCCGTAAATGCTTCAAGGAATCTCCACACCGCGCAGTGGATCACGAGATGCTCCAGTTGCAAGATGATCTTTCTTATAAGGAGCATCCCATCCGCATTCTCGATGAAGCTGAACATCGAACTCGTCAGAAGACGACCAAGTTCCTGAAAGTGTAGTGGTCGAATCACACTGAAGATGAAGCCACTTGGGAACGCGAGGATCATCTTCGGGAAGAATATCCCGACCTCTTTCCTTCTACCTCCTAAATTCTCGGGACGAGAATTTCTTTTAGAGGAGGAGAATTTGTAACACCCCTATGTAATTGCCACTGTGATCTACTGCTAATAATGCCAAGTCATATCATTTGCAGTGCTTAAACATAGTGGTTAACCAAAGCAATTCAACTCCATTTTGGAAATCAACTCAAATTCAAAAGTGCAAAATAAATTTGCTCAAACACTATGGGAAAAATGTTCACTAAATAGCAAATATTCCAGAAGCACTCATAAAAATATCACCAGTAATATTTGGATTAATTAAATGACTCAAACAATATGAAATAGCACCAAAATAGCCATATTTAATACATT
>JAAAXO010000391.1:0-40526 GCA_011799875.1 Thinopyrum elongatum
AAAAGGTGGAATGCGGGAAGAGAAACTTTAGTGCTTGAGGCATTTTCGCCTTCTACCCGTAGCAATGCACGGGCATTGTCCTAGTTTGTATTTACGTGTGAGTCTAATTTGTTTTATGAAAAAGGAACCATATTATTATAAGAAGTACAAAGCAGACTAAACATAATAAAAACTGCATCAAGGACCCTGCACCTCCGAACGACCACTATCACTGCCAAACGAGCGGCCGACCCGCCTTTGTCTTGTTCCCTTCCTGAGCCGCCTTGGCTTTGTCGATGACAACAGGGAAGTCTTCGTGCACATGCCCCTAAGGTCCAGCGCCCCAGAGTCACAGTCATCACCATTGAGCCTTGAATCGATATGAAGTGCCTGACACCAATTCCCGTCGCGCGCATGCACGGTGAGAAACTCTAACCTCGCTGTCGTGTCAAAACCGGCGGATCTCGGGTAGGGGTCGAACTGTGCGTCTAAGGTCGATGGTAACAGGAGACGGGGGACACGATGTTTACCCAGGTTCGGGCCCTCTCTATGGAGGTAATACCCTACTTCCTGCTTGATTGATCTTGATGAATATGAGTATTACAAGAGTTGATCTACCACGAGATCGTAATGGCTAAAACCCTAGAAGTCTAGCCTGTCTGATTATGATTGCCCCTACGGACTAAACCCTCCAGTTTATATAGACACCGGAGGAGGCTAGGGTTGTACAAAGTCGGTTACAGAGAAAGGAATCTTCATATTCGAACGCCAAGCTTGTCGTCCACGCCAAGGAGAGTCCCATCCGGACACGGGAGAGAGCCTTCTGTCTTGTATCTTCATGGCCCATCAGTCCGGCCCACATTACGTAGCATGGACGCCCGAGGACCCCTTAATCCAGGACTCCCTCAGTAGCCCCTGAACCAGGCTTCAATGACGATGTGTCCGGTGCGCAAATTGTCTTCGGCATTGCAAGGCGGGTTCCTCCTCCGAATACTACAAAATAGACTTTGAGCACAAAAAACGTGTCCGGCTCTGCAAAACAAGTACCACACACAACCGCAGAGAGTATAATATTTCACGAGTCCAATCCGCTGACAACTTTTTGTAACGCGACACCATGTTCCTGCACGGTCATTATTTTGAACCGTTCTTTAGCCTCCCACTCCATGCTTTAAGATGCGGTTTCCAGTGGCACGTCTTGTCACAGCAGAGATCGTGTCCCTTCATTACAGATTCTCATCAATACGGGAGTGGGTAATCCAACCGTGCCGTTTGCATGGTCCCTTTGGAATAGGCGAGTTTTAAGGCGAGTGGGGAGGCGCTTGATATTCACTGCCTTTATAAGGAGATAAGGATTCCCTCCTTTCACCCACGCCTTCCCTTTCTCTGCCTCTCCATTCCTGAGCTCCAGCGCCCAAGTTCTCATCTTTTCCGCCTCAAAGAAGCACTCCGACCATGTCCGGATCCGGAGCGCAAGGCAAGTGGATGGCCTCCTCCGTCAAGGAGAAGGACATCATGAAGCTCCGGGAGGCGGGGTATTTGGCCAAGGAAATCACCCACCGGCTTCCGGCCAAGGGACAGATCATCCCCACCCCCAAGCCTCATGAGAGGGTGGTGTTCATCCCCCCACTTCATCCATGGGTTAGGGTTTCCTCTCCACCCTTTCGTCCGCGGACTCATGTTCTACTACGGGCTAGATTTCCATGATCTAGCCCCAAATTCTTTCCTCAACATCTCGGCATTTATTGTCGTGTGCGAGGCCTTCCTCCGCATCCCACCCCACTTCGGACTGCGGCTCAAGATTTTCAATGTGAAGCCGAAGGTGGTGGATGGCCAACACGCAGAGTGCGGAGGCGCCATGGTGAGCAAGATGCCCAACGTCACATGGCCCAACGGTTCCTTTGTGGAGACCGTCAAAGGGTGGCAGCAACTATGGTTCGATATCATAGAGCCCGGTGACGCCACCTGGGCCGCGGCTCCCGAATTCAAGCCCGGAGCCCCAATGCGGCTCACCTCCTGGCTAGAGAAGGGCCTGAATTGGGCGTCGTCGGATGAGCTGACAGCGCTGCAGGCGCGTATCCAGAGCATGGTGGATAAGAACATCAAGCTTGTCAATGTGATCCAGGTGATGCTAGTTCGCCGGATCCTTCCATGCCAAAGCCGGACTTGCCATCTGTGGGAGTTCGATCCGGCCGAGCACCAGACCTTGCAACAGTTCTTCGGAACTACGCACGAAGACATCTGGAAGGTGCTTTTTAAGGCCAACGAGAAATGGCCGGAGACGACCGAGGACCGTGGGCACGACCTGGCCCATCCCGCTAGTCCGGTAATCTTTTGCGCTTCAAGGTGTATCCTTTACTTGCTTACTCAGCGAAAATGCCTAAGCCTCCCTATTTATTTTTTCAGGGCTGGACGACGAAGGTAGAGCGGATTAAGTGTTCGGCTCCACTGCCCGAGGAACCAGCCATCCCGCTTCTAACGAAGATGCTGGTCCCGGCGCCCTACCAGGCGCCGGAGAAGAAGGCCAAGAAAAAGGCCAAGGAGACCAGAAGCGGCCTCCGTCGCAAGGGAACTTCGGACGCGACGTCCGAAGACGCCGAGACTCACTCCACCGCCGTAGAGGACGACAATGAGGAGGAGGAAAGCAACTCTCCCCCTGAGGGGGGAAGGAAGAAAAGGGCGGCCCCCATAAATCGGGAGGCAGAGGCATCCAAGAAGGGGAAGGTCTCCCTCGCGGATAACTCCGCGTGGGACGTCGACAGCAGCCCAGAGCGGCGCCCCCGAGAAAAGCCCCTGGCCGAGTCGTGAGTACTCAAAGACCCTGACGCATTCATATATCCGGCCTCTTTTCTCCATAGTTTTAACATGTTGAATCATGTACTTGCAGTCCGGCTTGTTTCGACCTCGAGCAATCCTCATCTTCGGGGAATTCACTGGACCTGAAGGTGATGGACAGCGGGTCCCTTCTGGCGGCCTCCTCTCCCAAGGCCATGGATGACACCGAGGCGTTGTCCCGAAGGATCCCAGGCCAGGGAGAGACGCAGGAGGCCGTCAGCGCGGTGCTAGAGGGTGAAACCTTGGCCGCCGGACACATGGGGGAGCAAATCCCCATGGAGACTGGCAATGGGGGCAAGGTTCAATTCGGCCCCCAGCCGAATACGGTCCCGAAGACCTATACGGCTCGGGAATCCGGCAAGCAACCTCCTTCGAAAGAAGGGGGTGTGCCTATTTCGCCGGTGACCTCTGTCCAACCAGAGGCACCAGACACCCTACTGGAAGCACTGCGAAGTGCTTCCATTGTAGAGGAACACCGTGCCCTCATGGGTATGGTGATTGAGAAGATTCAGTCTGCGAAGAGCGGACCGACCGAAGCCTGCACAAGCCTTCTAACAGGTTTTGAGGTATGAAACACAATTATGTAAAAAGAATGTCACAGTATAGACAGCAGCCCCTGAGACACTGTCCGGTGGTCGAAAAGAAAAGCCGGACAGAGGATCAAACAATTTTCGCAGGAGACTAACCATACATGTCTATGTGAAAAAAGTAGGCGTCGCTGCTAGCTGCGACCTCCCATGTTGCCGAAGTCTCCGGACTGAAGCAGAGTCTGGAGCGGGCGGAGGAAGAACTCGGCCGTGTGAAAAAGCAGCTGGAGGACAAGCAAGGTATGTCATGACCTTCTGTATATCAGAAAGGATAGATGATTTGTAGGAGCGGCGACCGAGGTGGAGGCCCTTAAAAAGGCGCTGGCCGAGGCCTAGAAGAGAGCGGCGGAGGAACAATCCGTCCGCGAAAAGCACGAGGCCAGGGTCGGTGAGGTCCAACAAGAGCTCCAGGACGCTGTAAAAAAATGCGAGTCCTTGGATCGCAAGATTACGGATCAAGAGTCCGAGCTTGCTAAGGCCCACCAAAGCATGCAAGAGGCCCGGGTTGAAGCCCAGGGCGCCCTCCAGGAAATCCAAGAGGCCAGGAAAATCACGGCGGGTAAGGCCTTTATAATGCAAAGCAAATTTGTGAAGAAAAGGTACCTCTTACTGACCCGGATTTGGAGTTCTCCAGGATCGTTTGCGGATCTGCCGTGCAGCATTGCTGATGCTGCGGATTTCTTTCGAGCCGAAGAGGGGAGCTCAACGGAGAAGCTGTTCTAGTCGCAATACCTTGTGCCAGAGCATCCGGTGCCCTTCAGCGATCAGCTGAAACAGCTGACCGAACTGCATAGGGCGGCCGAATTGGCCATGAAGGATTTGATAATCCGTCTATGGCCTGCCGAAGCCATACCCAACAGCTACTTCGGGCTCGTGAAGCGACTGGTTGCTGCATGCCCTCGGCTTGATGCCATCAAGCGGTCGGTCTGCATTGAAGGTGCGCGGATGGCCTTCGCCCGTGTCAAGATACAGTGGGCGAAGATGAACGCCGTCAAGCTCGCGACCGAGGGACCGCCCGTGGGCAAGGAGCACCGCACGCCCGAGTGATATTTTGACGATGTCCTGGTGGGATCCCGCATTGTAGCGGAGCAGTGTGCGAAAGACATTATCTTTGGATGAATATATTCATGTTATCATGTCCTGTATAATGGAACAAAACTGATATGTAATATAATGTTAGTTGTTTATATCAAGATTTTTCCTTCTGTGCGGCCATTTTATTAAATCTGAGAGTTGGCCAGTCGTCGGCTTCAGCCCCCACGTAGTTAGTACGGGGGTCTTCGGGATAGAATCTAAACACTCTTGATCCAAAGTTTGGTCCTTGAAGGAGGTGTTTAGCGCAACAAACCAGGCAATCGAACTATGTGGCTTTATCACCCTCACTTAGCCATAGGAGTTTTATAATAGAAATTTAGGCGCAGCCCCTAGTATTCGTGAGTCCAAACTAGGGTGCTGTAAACACCTGATCGGGTAGAGACCGATTCGTCGCATAATGCGGAAAAAATCGCAAAAGATTTGTAACCTCCGAAGAGCTGACCGGCTCACCCCGAATCATGACAGTCAGTTTTCGGCTTTCTCTACTGAGGTGCTCATCCGGATAAACCAGGGCACAATCGCAGTAGTTCTCCCTTTACTACCCTAGCCGATATAGCGGAACGTAAGGTAGTAAGCACAGGAGCCGGGCAACCCAACTATTGACCAAAGACATGATTCGGAGCCAATGCATATAATGCTAAATTCGGGGTGCCGAATTAGACTGGAATTTGCCGTTGCGGCTTGCTGTAGCGACCAAGCGATGTGTGGAAGACTTAATCGAGAGACGACAAACGGGAGACTGCGACAGTGAATTGCTGAGTTGGGAGGCGATCAAGCCGAATCAGCAGGGGGTTGTCCGGCTGGGAGGCGTCCGTCCTGCTGCGTTATGCGCTCCACCAGATAGGAAAGCGATCAGAGTCAATAAACAGGCTACTTGTGTGGGCTTTTAGTTGGGCTCAACTGAACCCAACGGTTGTGCGTAGCTCCGCCCCTGGCCCTTGATTCCATAGCTTCAGATTGTGTCATACTAGTTGCCTGAAGTCTGAACAATCCTTTCTCCCAAGCCTGCGTGAACATGATTTTGTTCTATCCTTTAAGAGTTCCAACTTAAATCAAGTAGCACTATTTCGCTAAAAGTAGGCTATACCTGCTCTATATGTACTTTAGTAACAATCAACTTGGTGGTTTAATTTTTCGCTAGGGGTTTGAATATCTGCAAGCTAATCACCCTAAACCCTGTGTAACAAAAGTATTTTACTGTTTAAATTTCGAATTAAAATAATTCCAGAAATTTCAGAAAATCATTAAAACTTTGAAAAATCATATAAAATAAACCGTAACTCGAATGAGACTAATTTATATATGAAAACTGATCAGAAAAATATAACAAATCCGAATATGTCATTCTGATGCATGACAAACCTGTTTAACATAATGAACCTTGATAAATTGCCTCTAGGTCAATCTAACGAATAATATTTGGAGCTCGGAAAATATTCCTATTTTCCAACTTCATCTAAAATACTTAGTAATGCATTAGAGCACCCCTAGCATAACATTTTGCCATGCCATGCATTGTGTTGCATTTGTATGCCTTATATTTATTGTTTCTTCCCCTCCTCTCTCGGTAGACCCAAGACCGCTGCAACACCCTGTAATCGACATACGTCGCCGACGATTAGCTTCCTTCTACAGAGCTTCCAGGGAATCAAACCCCCTTGATCATTCCGATATCGCCCATTCTTTCTCTCTTATTCTTGCATTAGATTTTTCTACTGTATATATTCCGGTAGCTCCTATTCTGATGCACAGCCTGTTTTCGTAACCTGTTGTTGATACTTTACCTGTTTGCTATATGCTTAGTATAGGTGTGTTAGTGTCCCATCACTGGCCCTACACCCTTGTCCATGTTGCCATGCTTTGTTAACAGGTTATCCGAGCAAGTGGACGTTGTACTGAAACCCGAAAACACTTTTAGGTCATGCAATTGTAAGACTCTGCCGAGCCGCACCAAGCGTGATCTTACTAAGGGTGGTTACTCGTATTCACCTCGATGATGACTCTGCAAGTGTAGCACATCAAGTGTGAACTAACTAAGGGTGATTCCTCATATTTCACTCTCGGTGATGTCTCTGTCGTGCAGTACATCAAGCGTGTTCTCATCGAGGGTGATTCCTTAGTTTTTCATTGATGGTATGGACCTGAGTCCCGACAGCCACTAATGTTAAAGACGGGTTGGCCCCAAGGCACCCGCGAGAGATTACTGTGGCGGAACGACAGGGCAGGCGGAGACCACCTGGAGAGAGGTGGGCCTGGTCCCTGGTCAAGGTCCGCGAGGTACCAAGTCGGAGCGACAGGAGCCCTGTTCGTGTCCGCGAGCTACTAATAACACACTAACGGATTTGGGTATTCGATCTGAGTTGGCCACGGCCTATACGCACTACCATCACGCGGGATAATGGTATATGGGACCCTCGGTGCGTACATTCTCCCGAAAGCTCTGTCAGACGTCACAGTTGAGCGGCACGCGCCGGGAGAGCTGGTTATGTCTGCTGGTGTATCAGAGGCGCGCTTGGTCCGGCCGTCCTCGCAACGCGCAGGAGTGCTTAGGGTGATTGGCCCATGACCCCTTCGCGCTTAGGATTTAGACCGGCGTCCTGACCTCTCTGGAGACTTAGGTAGGACTACGGCGTGTCGATTACTCGAGGCCGGGCATTACCCAGGAATGTGTGTCCGGCCAGATGTAATCGAGCATGTTGGGTAACAGTAGTGCACCCCTACAGTTAAGTAATCTATTCGAATCGCCATGTCCACGATAATAGGATGCTCGGAGTTGTATCCTGATCTTCTACAATTAGAACCGGATACTATTCTAATACTTAACTGTTATACTGCTCCGAGTTCGCTTTCTTGCAGGGTAGTCGAGGAAGGATCTCAGGGTATTGCTGATACACATGTTACTATATGTTATGATATACTATATAACATGCTACCCACATCTGATGCTGCAAGATGCTAGTTTCGTTAGGATAGGCTTTTCCCTCTCTACTCTGTGTTCTGCATAAAGTCAAAGCTATAGCCCCCTTCCTTGTACCGATGCATACTTATCATAGTTCTGAGTAAGTCTTGCGAGTACTTTGGATGAGTACTCACGGTTGCTGCAATCAGATGATGGAGCTCAGGAGCCGCAGACCCCGACAGTGCCTACTACGTGGAGACTGACGACCAGGAGTAGTTGGAGGTCCCAGGCAGGGGGCCTGCGCCTTTTCGATAGCTGTCGTTGTTTTGCTCAGCCTTCTAAGGCAAACTTGTCTAACTCGTCTGTACTCAGATTATTAGTATTTGTACTGATGTATTATGGGTCCTCGTGACCCCTGGTTTGTAATTTAAAGATTTATGATAATTTGTGTCGTAGAGTTGTGTTGTGATATTCTGCCGTGAGTCACCATTCTTGGTTGTGCATGTTGCGTGTATGATTAGTGCACGGTCGAGTTCGGGGGCGTCACAGTCTCCTCTCTCCAGTTCGTATTCATCTTTACTGCAATGCCTTTTTTCGTCGTTTTATCATGCCACGTGCTTCCTTGAGTGGCGAGATGTAGTTTACAATACCGTCAAGACATGTGCCTGTTTTAAGGCTTATTAGGATCTATTTTCATCCTACACCTTTTGTTAGGTTGATTAAGGTCAATTTCCATCATACAATGTTGTGGTATGCATTGGAGTGGTATGTGCATAGTTTTACACTTTTTTTCTAGGGAAGCCCATCATGGCTCTCTTTATTGATATCAAATAATAATTACATTCTTATGAGATTACATCAGAGAAAGCTAGGGGTTCATCGACCCAATTATAATGATTTTTTATAATAAACATAAAATATAGCTAACTCTTGCATCATACATTCGCTTCTCTTCATTAGGTGCTTCAATTTGAGCTTCTCATTTGATCTTCAAAACTTAAGCCTGCTTGGGAATCACAGTGGTCGATGAAAAGGTGGAATGCGGGAAGAGAAACTTTAGTGCTTGAGGCATTTTTCGCCTTCTACCCGTAGCAATGCACGGGCATTGTCCTAGTTTGTATTTACGTGTGAGTCTAATTTGTTTTATGAAAAGGAACCAGATATATTATAAAGAAGTACAAAGCAGACTAAACATAATAAAAACTGCATCAAGGACCCTGCACCTCCGAACGACCACTATCACTGCCAGAACGAGCGGCCGACCCGCCGTTGTCGTTGTTCCCCTTCCTGAGCCGCCTTGGCTTGTCGATGACAACAGGGAAGCTTCGTGCACATGCCCCTAAGGTCCAGCGCCCCAGAGTCACAGTCATCACCATTGAGCCCTTGAATCGATATGAAGTGCCTGACACCAATTCCCGTCGCCGCGCATGCACGGTGAGAAACTCTAACCTCGCTGTCGGTGTGCAAAACCGGGGTCTCGGGTAGGGGGTCCCGAACTGTGCGTCTAAGGTCGATGGTAACAGGAGACGGGGGACACGATGTTTACCCAGGTTCGGGCCCTCTCTTATGGAGGTAATACCCTACTTCCTGCTTGATTGATCTTGATGAATATGAGTATTACAAGAGTTGATCTACCACGAGATCGTAATGGCTAAAAACCTAGAAGTTAGCCTGTCTGATTATGATTGCCCCTACGGACTAAACCCTCCAGTTTATATAGACCACGGAGGAGGCTAGGGGTGTACAAAGTCGGTTACAGAGAAGGAATCTTCATATTCGAACGCCAAGCTGTCGTCCACGCCAAGGAGAGTCCATCCGGACACGGGAGAGAGCCTTCTGTTTGTATCTTCATGGCCCATCGTCCGGCCCACATTACGTAGCCTGGACGCCGAGGACCCCTTAATCAGGACTCCCTCAGTAGCCCCTGAACCAGGCTTCAATGACGATGTGTCCGGTGCGCAAATTGTCTTCGGCATTGCAAGGCGGGTTCCTCCTCCGAATACTACAAAATAGACTTTGAGCACAAAAAACGTGTCCGGCTCTGCAAAACAAGTACCACACACAACGCAAGAGGATAATATTTCAAGAGTCCAATCCGTGACACTTTTGTAACGCGACACCATGTTCCTGCACGGTCATTATTTGAACGTTCTTTAGCCTCCCACTCCATGCTAAGATGCGGTTTCCAGTGGCACGTCTTGTCACAGCGAGAGTGTGTCCCTTCATTACAGATTCTCATCAATACGGGCGTGGGTAATCCAACCGTGCCGTTTGCATGGCCCTTTGGAATAGGCGAGTTTTAAGGCGAGTGGGGAGGCGCTTGATATTCACTGCCTTTATAAGGAGATAAGGATTCCCTCCTTTCACCCACGCCTTCCCTTTCTCTGCCTCTCCATTCCTGGCTCCAGCGCCCAAGTTCTCATCTTTTCCGCCTCAAAGAAGCACTCCGACCATGTCCGGATCCGGAGCGCAAGGCAAGTGGATGGCTCCTCCGTCAAGGAGAAGGACATCATGAAGCTCCGGAGGCGGGGTATTTGGCAAGGAAATCGCCACCGGCTTCCGGCCAAGGGAAGATCATCCACCCCCAAGCCTCATGAGAGGGTGGTGTTCATCCCCCCACTTCATCATGGGTTAGGGTTTCCTCTCCACCCTTTCGTCCGCGGACTCATGTTCTACTACGGGCTAGATTTCCATGATCTAGCCCCAAATTCTTTCCTCAACATCTCGGCATTATTGTCGTGTGCGAGGCCTTCTCCGCATCCACACCCACTTCGGACTGCGGCTCAAGATTTTCAATGTGAAGCCGAAGGTGGTGGATGGCCAACAGCAGAGTGCGGAGGCGCCATGGTGAGCAAGATGCCCAACGTCACATGGCCCAACGGTTCCTTTGTGGAGACCGTCAAAGGGTGGCAGCAACTATGGTTCTATATCATAGAGCCCGTGACGCCACCTGGGCCGCGGCTCCCGAATTCAAGCCCGGAGCCCCAATGCGGCTCACCTCCTGGCTAGAGAGGGCCTGAATTGGGCGTGTCGGATGAGCTGACAGCGCTGCAGGCGCGTATCCAGAGCATGGTGGATAAGAACATCAAGCTTGTCAATGTGATCCAGGTGATGCTAGTTCGCCGGATCTTCCATGCCAAAGCCGGACTTGCCATCTGTGGGAGTTCGATCCGGCCGAGCACCAGCCTTGCAACAGTTCTTCGGAACTACGCACGAAGACATCTGGAAGGTGTTTTTAAGGCCAACGAGAAATGGCCGGAGACGACCGAGGACCGTGGGCACGACCTGGCCCATCCCGCTAGTCCGGTAAGTCTTTTGCGCTTCAAGGTGTATCCTTTACTTGCTTACTCAGCGAAAATGCCTAAGCCTCCCTATTTATTTTTCAGGGCTGGACGAAGAAGGTAGAGCGGATTAAGTGTTCGGCTCCGCTGCCCGAGGAACCAGCCATCCGCCTTCTAACGAAGATGCTGGTCCCGGCGCCCTACCAGGCGCCGGAGAAGAAGGCCAAGAAAAAGGCCAAGGAGACCAGAAGCGGCCTCCGTCGCAAGGGAAATTCGGACGCGACGTCCGAAGACGCCGAGACTCACTCCACCGCCGTAGAGGACGACAATGAGGAGGAGGAAAGCAACTCTCCCCCTGAGGGGGGAAGGAAGAAAAGGGCGGCCCCCATAAATCGGGAGGGAACGCAGTTTCTGAACCCTCTCAAGTTTCAAGTTCAGTCTTCCTGAATTATTGAGGTAACTAATCGTACAACATGAGAGCTTACAAAGTGTCAAACTGACCATTTGCCTCTTTCTGAATTCAGACAGCATGTCAGCAGTGCCAACATATGAAGTCGGTGATGAAGTTAGGCCATGGTGGCGAACTGCTGCCTTGCCAGGATGGGCGTGGTCGTCGATGCGCTAATCGTGAATCAGTCTAGTTAACCAAGGTGCAGATCCATCCAAAAGAGAGTTTAACAGCGTGCAGTTTCAGTTATAATTGATTGGATATGAATGATATGGCCAAAGAATACAGTTAGTGAGGTGGATGAATCACAGATTATATGTGTCTGTAATCCAAACATTAACTGTCAACAGATGAAGCAGAACATTAACTGTCCATCAAGAAGGGATTTGCGAATTACTCTGCTATGTTCCACATCGGTGGCAAACTACGATTACATACAAGAGCTGAATGGAAGAGCAGTCCTGAGGGTGTAGGATGATTAGAGCCATTTCCTCCTTCCTCTGCTTTGGAAGAAACAGAGGAACAACAGAGCCCTTAAAAAACAGAGGAGTAAGAGACAGAAATACAAACTCTCGCCTGCTTTTTGTTTGTTTGTTTACCCCTTGGGAATACAAGCAAAACACATGCCAAGCTGCAGTAAATGGGCAGTTCCTGGTAATCAAGCATCCTACATGACGTGGGCCTACTTGTAGACAACTGATTCCACCCCTTTGTAGATGCCTTAGACAAATTCCCCATCACGAACCGTCCCTTCCGTCCTTCCCATAAACACAAGAGGCGATGACGGCGGCCGCATGGCGTCCGGCGTCTCTTTCAGATCTATGGCGGCTTACTCAGATCGCCGGCACCTTCTCCTTCCGATGCCCATTGGGACAGGAGATAACCGCGGCAGCCTTCTTCTCCCCGTCCCAAGGCCCTTCCGGTTTTGTAGTAGATCGAGTGCCGTTTCGTTCCGGTTTCCCTCACTCATCCGGCACCCGCTCCCTATGGCCGGGTCGGGTTCGCCAGTTTGGCAGCGCAGCCAACCAGCGCCAACCGCAGACCACCAAGCAACATCTGTCCCTGGTACTAGATGACCAGAAGCTTGCATACAGCATCCATAAGCTGGACATCAACAACAACGACGACCTGGACGTTGGCGGCGGCTCTGCACGATCCCCACAGCGCCTCCCGGAGCAACCCGTGCTCAGCGTAGCGCTTCAAACAATTGGAACGCAGGCACAGTTCGCCACCATCGTCGCCATGTCTCCCTTCCCCTACAGAACCCCGATGATGCAAGTGGGCAGCTTTGGTTACACTCTCACCTTCAACACCAAGACAGCCGCTCTTACTGTGTCCGGTCTGCTACCGGTGGACCTACGATACGGCTACGAAGCAGCCATTGCCGTAGGGAACAGGCTATATGTGTTTGAATCGTGTGCTGCCTACAACAACGGCTTAGACGGTTTTTATTTCCGTGGAGGCTTGCACTGCCTCGCCGCAGACTCGAAGGATGATGAGAAGCTGTGGAATTGGCGACCTTTGAGCGATTTCTCGCAGTTGTGTTGGAGTTGGGATGACCACCCTCCTGAGTTTCCCTTTGCTCCGAAAACCATCACCGCGCATGTCGTGCACCCGCGAACGGGTGCCATCTTCGTGTCTGCTAACGGGATGGTGGACCGGCATATATGGGGAGCGGTGAAACGGGGTACTTTTTCGTACGGGACGGGAAGTGGCAAGTGGAGGCGTCGTGGTAAATGGTTGCTGCCATTCCAAGGCCATGCCCACTATGACGAAGAGGTGGGTGCATGGATCGGGCTCCACCGCCACTCTAGTGACACAAATGGTGATAACAGCGTCAGCGGCCACCTTTGTGCAGGCAACGTTATGTCTGGCTGGCAGCCGCCGAAGTGGAAATTCACCAGGGAGCAGGGGCGGAGCCAGAAAATTTGGCCATTGGGTTCACTCATTAACTCACTCTGAGGATTCGGTATGCGTTAATGAAGTGTAAAAACTCCAATTTCACACCATCTTACAACAAATGTATAGCTAAAAGACAATATAATCCATAAAAATAAATTATCACTTTATCACATATAGTGGTCTAATCTCATATTGCTTCTTAGGATTACTTGTGTACTATGAGATTCTCTTCAGATTAGTTGAATCATAAGGCAGATCATCTAAATTAAATGTTGCTCTGAATAGATTTCTTTAGAGACTAGTTGCATCAACAACATTTTAATGCACCTTGTTTACATCTAACAGTTGTCTTGAAGTGCTGGCATCATTTATCTAAATCTGGATATTTATTGTTCTTTGAGAAATATTGTTCTCTAGCCTAGATCTATCAAAGTCGATGGAAAAATAATTAGGAAATCAGGGCAAAGGGCGTTACCACACTATGATTCTAGGCTAGATTGGACATGTATACGAGGAAGATGTGACAATTTTATCTCACATACCTTGAATTTAGACTGGAATTTGCCGTTGCCGGCTTGCCTGTAGCGACCAAGCGATGTGTGGAAGACTTAATCGAGAGACGACAAACGGGAGACTGCGACAGTGAATTGCTGAGTTGGGAGGCGATCAAGCCGAATCAGCAGGGGGTTGTCCGGCTGGGAGGCGTCCGTCCTGCTGCGTTATGCGCTCCACCAGATACGAAAGCGATCAGAGTCAATAATCCAGGCTACTTGTGTGGGCTTTTAGTTGGGCTCAACTGAACCCAACGGTTGTGCTGTAGCTCCGCCCCTGGCCACCTTGATTCCATAGCTTCAGATTGTGTCATACTAGTTGCCTGAAGTCTGAACAATCCTTTCTCCCAAGCCTGCCGTGAACATGATTTTGTTCTATCCTTTAAGATGTTCCAACTTAAATCAAGTAGCACTATTTCGCTAAAAGTAGGCTATACCTGCTCTATATGTACTTTAGTAACAATCAACTTGGTGGTTTAATTTTTCGCTAGGGAGTTTGAATATCTGCAAGCTAATCACCCTACTAACCCTGTGTAACAAAAGTATTTTACTGTTTAAATTTCGAATTAAAATAATTCCAGAAATTTCAGAAAATCATTAAAACTTTGAAAAATCATATAAAATAAAACGTAACTCGAATGAGACTAATTTATATATGAAAACTGATCAGAAAAATATAACAAATCCGAATATGTCATTCTGATGCATGACAAACCTGTTTAACATAATGAACCTTGATAAATTGCCTCTAGGTCAATCTAACGAATAATATTTGGAGCTCGGAAAATATTCCTAATATTTTCCAACTTCATCTAAAATACTTAGTAATGCATTAGAGCACCCCTAGCATAACATTTTGCCATGCCATGCATTGTGTTGCATTTGTATGCCTTATATTTATTGTTTCTTCCCCTCCTTCTCTCCGGTAGACCCAAGACCGCTGCCAATGCCCCTGTAATCGACTACGTCGCCGACGATTAGCTTCCTTCTACAGAGCTTCCAGGGAATCAAACCCCCTTGATCATTCCGATATCGCCCATTCTTTCTCTCTTATTCTTGCATTAGATTTTTCTACTGTTATTATTCCGGTAGCTCCTATTCTGATGCACAACCTGTTTTCGTAACCTGTTGTTGATACTTTACCTGTTATGCTATATGCTTAGTATAGGTGTGTTAGTGTCCCATCACTGGCCCTACACCCTTGTCCATGTTGCCATGCTTTGTTAACTAGGTTATCCGAGCAAGTGGACGTTGTACTGAAACCCGAAACCACTTTTAGGCTCATGCAATTGTACGACTCTGCAGAGCCGCACCAAGCGTGATCTTACTAAGGGTGGTTACTCGTATTTCACTCTCGATGATGACTCTACAGTGTAGCACATCAAGTGTGAACTAACTAAGGGTGATTCCTCATATTTCACTCTCGGTGATGTCTCTGTCGTGCAGTACATCAAGCGTGTTCTCATCGAGGGTGATTCCTTAGTTTTCATCTTGATGGTATGGACCTGAGTCCCGACAGCCACTAATGTTAAAGACGGGTTGGCCCCAAGGGCACCCGCGAGAGATTACTGTGGCGGAACGACAGGGCAGGCGGAGACCACCTAGGAGAGAGGTGGGCCTGGTCCCTGGTCAAGGTCCGCGAGTTACCAAGTCGGAGCGACAGGAGCCCTGTTCGTGTCCGCGAGCTACTAATAACACACTAACGGATTTGGGTATTCGATCTGAGTTGGCCACTGGCCTATACGCACTACCATCACGCGGGATAATGGTATATGGGACCCTCGGTGTCGTACATTCTCCCGAAAGCTTTGTCAGACGTCACAGTTGAGCGGCACGCGCCCGGGAGAGCTGGTTATGTCTGCTGGTGTATTCAGAGGCGCGCTTGGTCCTGGCCGTCCTCGCAACGCGCAGGAGTGCTTAGGGTGATTGGCCCATGACCCCTTCGCGCTTAGGATTTAGACCGGCGTCCTGACCTCTCTGGAGAGCTTAGGTAGGACTACGGCGTGTCGATTACTCGAGGCCGGGCATTACCCAGGAATGTGTGTCCGGCCAGATGTAATCGAGCATGTTGGGTAACAGTAGTGCACCCCTACAGTTAAGTAATCTATTCGAATCGCCATGTCCACAATAATAGGATGCTCGGAGTTGTATCCTGATCTTCTACAATTAGAACCGGATACTATTCTAATACTTAACTGTTATACTGCTCCGAGTTCGCTTTCTTGCAGGGTAGTCGAGGAAGGATCTCAGGGTATTGCTGATACATACATGTTACTATATGTTATGATATACTATATAACATGCTACCCACATCTGATGCTGCAAGATGCTAGTCTTCGTTAGGATAGGCTTTTCCCTCTCTACTCTGGCGTTTCTGCAGTAAAGTCCAAAGCTATAGCCCCCTTCCTTTGATACCGATGCATACTTATCATAGTTCTGATGTAAGTCTTGCGAGTACTTTGGATGAGTACTCACGGTTGCTGCAATCAGATGATGGAGCTCAGGAGCCGCAGATCACCGACAGTGCCTACTACGTGGAGACTGACGACCAGGAGTAGTTCGGAGGTCCCAGGCAGGAGGCCTGCGCCTTTTCGATCAGCTGTCGTTGTTTTGCTCAGCCTTCTTAAGGCAAACTTGTCTAACTTCGTCTGTACTCAGACTTATTAGTATTTGTACTGATGTATTATGGGTCCTCGTGACCCCTGGTTTGTAATTTAAAGATTTATGATAATTTGTGTCGTAGAGTTGTGTTGTGATATTCTGCCGTGAGTCACCATTCTTGGTTGTGCATGTTGCGTGTATGATTAGTGCACGGTCGAGTTCGGGGGCGTCACAGTCTCCTCTCTCCCAGTTCGTATTCATCTTTACTGCAATGCCTTTTTTCGTCGTTTTTATCATGCCACGTGCTTCCTTGAGTGGCGAGATGTAGTTTACAATACCGTCAAGACATGTGCCTGTTTTAAGGCTTATTAGGATCTATTTTCATCCTACACCTTTTGTTAGGTTGATTAAGGTCAATTTCCATCATACAATGTTGTGGTATGCATTGGAGTGGTATGTGCATAGTTTTACACTTTTTTTCTAGGGAAGCCCATCATGGCTCTCTTTATTGATATCAAATAATAATTACATTCTTTATGAGATTACATCAGAGAAAGCTAGGGGTTCATCGACCCAATTATAATGATTTTTTATAATAAACATAAAATATAGCTAACTCTTGCATCATACATTCGCTTCTCTTCATTAGGTGCTTCAATTTGAGCTTCTCATTTGATCTTCAAAACTTAAGCCTGCTTGGGAATCACAGTGGTCGATGAAAAGGTGGAATGCGGGAAGAGAAACTTAAGTGCTTGAGGCATTTTTCGCCTTCTACCCGTAGCAATGCACGGGCATTGTCCTAGTTTGTATTTACGTGTGAGTCTAATTTGTTTTATGAAAAAGGAACCAGATATATTATAAGGAAGTACAAAGCAGACTAAACATAATAAAAACTGCATCAAGGACCCTGCACCTCCGAACGACCACTATCACTGCCAGAACGAGCGGCCGACCCGCCGTTGTCGTTGTTCCCCTTCCTGAGCCGCCTTGGCTTTGTCGATGACAACAGGGAAGTCTTCGTGCACATGCCCCTAAGGTCGAGCGCCCCAGAGTCACAGTCATCACCATTGAGCCCTTGAATCGATATGAAGTGCCTGACACCAATTCCCGTCGCCGCGCATGCACGGTGAGAAACTCTAACCTCGCTGTCGGTGTCAAAACCGGCGGATCTCGGGTAGGGGGTCCCGAACTGTGCGTCTAAGGTCGATGGTAACAGGAGACGGGGGACACGATGTTTACCCAGGTTCGGGCCCTCTCTATGGAGGTAATACCCTACTTCCTGCTTGATTGATCTTGATGAATATGAGTATTACAAGAGTTGATCTACCACGAGATCGTAATGGCTAAAACCCTAGAAGTCTAGCCTGTCTGATTATGATTGCCCCTACGGACTAAACCCTCCAGTTTATATAGACACCGGAGGAGGCTAGGGTTGTACAAAGTCGGTTACAGAGAAAGGAATCTTCATATTCGAACGCCAAGCTTGTCGTCCACGCCAAGGAGAGTCCCATCCGGACACGGGAGAGAGCCTTCTGTCTTGTATCTTCATGGCCCATCAGTCCGGCCCACATTACGTAGCCTGGACGCCCGAGGACCCCTTAATCCAGGACTCCCTCAGTAGCCCCTGAACCAGGCTTCAATGACGATGTGTCCGGTGCGCAAATTGTCTTCGGCATTGCAAGGCGGGTTCCTCCTCCGAATACTACAAAATAGACTTTGAGCACAAAAAACGTGTCCGGCTCTGCAAAACAAGTACCACACACAACCGCAGAGAGTATAATATTTCACGAGTCCAATCCGCTGACAACTTTTTGTAACGCGACACCATGTTCCTGCACGGTCATTATTTTGAACCGTTCTTTAGCCTCCCACTCCATGCTTTAAGATGCGGTTTCCAGTGGCACGTCTTGTCACAGCAGAGATCGTGTCCCTTCATTACAGATTCTCATCAATACGGGCGTGGGTAATCCAACCGTGCCGTTTGCATGGTCCCTTTGGAATAGGCGAGTTTTAAGCCGAGTGGGGAGGCGCTTGATATTCACTGCCTTTATAAGGAGATAAGGATTCCCTCCTTTCACCCACGCCTTCCCTTTCTCTGCCTCTCCATTCCTGAGCTCCAGCGCCCAAGTTCTCATCTTTTCCGCCTCAAAGAAGCACTCCGACCATGTCCGGATCCGGAGCGCAAGGCAAGTGGATGGCCTCCTCCGTCAAGGAGAAGGACATCATGAAGCTCCGGGAGGCGGGGTATTTGGCCAAGGAAATCGCCCACCGGCTTCCGGCCAAGGGACAGATCATCCCCACCCCCAAGCCTCATGAGAGGGTGGTGTTCATCCCCCCACTTCATCCATGGGTTAGGGTTTCCTCTCCACCCTTTCGTCCGCGGACTCATGTTCTACTACGGGCTAGATTTCCATGATCTAGCCCCAAATTCTTTCCTCAACATCTCGGCATTTATTGTCGTGTGCGAGGCCTTCCTCCGCATCCCACCCCACTTCGGACTGCGGCTCAAGATTTTCAATGTGAAGCCGAAGGTGGTGGATGGCCAACACGCAGAGTGCGGAGGCGCCATGGTGAGCAAGATGCCCAACGTCACATGGCCCAATGGTTCCTTTGTGGAGACCGTCAAAGGGTGGCAGCAACTATGGTTCTATATCATAGAGCCCCGTGACGCCACCTGGGCCGCGGCTCCCGAATTCAAGCCCGGAGCCCCAATGCGGCTCACCTCCTGGCTAGAGAAGGGCCTGAATTGGGCGTCGTCGGATGAGCTGACAGCGCTGCAGGCGCGTATCCAGAGCATGGTGGATAAGAACATCAAGCTTGTCAATGTGATCCAGGTGATGCTAGTTCGCCGGATCCTTCCATGCCAAAGCCGGACTTGCCATCTGTGGGAGTTCGATCCGGCCGAGCACCAGACCTTGCAACAGTTCTTCGGAACTACGCACGAAGACATCTGGAAGGTGCTTTTTAAGGCCAACGAGAAATGGCCGGAGACGACCGAGGACCGTGGGCACGACCTGGCCCATCCCGCTAGTCCGGTAAGTCTTTTGCGCTTCAAGGTGTATCCTTTACTTGCTTACTCAGCAAAAATGCCTAAGCCTCCCTATTTATTTTTTCAGGGCTGGACGAAGAAGGTAGAGCGGATTAAGTGTTCGGCTCCGCTGGCCGAGGAACCAGCCATCCCGCTTCTAACGAAGATGCTGGTCCCGGCGCCCTACCAGGCGCCGGAGAAGAAGGCCAAGAAAAAGGCCAAGGAGACCAGAAGCGGCCTCCGTCGCAAGGGAACTTCGGACGCGACGTCCGAAGACGCCGAGACTCACTCCACCGCCGTAGAGGACGACAATGAGGAGGAGGAAAGCAACTCTCCCCCTGAGGGGGGAAGGAAGAAAAGGGCGGCCCCCATAAATCGGGAGGCAGAGGCATCCAAGAAGGGGAAGGTCTCCCTCGTGGATAACTCCGCGTGGGACGTCGACAGCAGCCCAGAGCGGCGCCCCCGAGAAAAGCCCCTGGCCGAGTCGTGAGTACTCAAAGACCCTGACGCATTCATATATCCGGCCTCTTTTCTCCATAGTTTTAACATGTTGAATCATGTACTTGCAGTCCGGCTTGTTTCGACCTCGAGCGATCCTCATCTTCGGGGAATTCACTGGACCCGAAGGTGATGGACAGCGGGTCCCTTCCGGCGGCCTCCTCTCCCAAGGCCATGGATGACACCGAGGCGTTGTCCCGAAGGATCCCAGGCCAGGGAGAGACGCAGGAGGCCATCAGCGCGGCGCTAGAGGGTGAAACCTTGGCCGCCGGACACATGGGGGAGCAAATCTCCATGGAGACTGGCAATGGGGGCCAGGTTCAATTCGGCCCCCAGCCGAATACGGTCCCGAAGACCTATACGGCTCGGGAATCCGGCAAGCAACCTCCTTCGAAAGAAGGGGGTGTGCCTATTTCGCCGGTGACCTCTGTCCAACCAGAGGCACCAGACACCCTACTGGAAGCACTGTGAAGTGCTTCCATTGTAGAGGAACACCGTGCCCTCATGGGTATGGTGATTGAGAAGATTCAGTCTGCGAAGAGCGGACCGACCGAAGCCTGCACAAGCCTTCTAACAGGTTTTGAGGTATGAAACGCAATTATGTAAAAAGAATGTCACAGTATAGACAGTAGCCCCTGAGACACTGTCCGGTGGTCGAAAAGAAAAGCCGGACAGAGGATCAAACAATTTTCGCAGGAGACTAACCATACATGTCTATGTGAAAAAAGTAGGCGTCGCTGCTAGCTGCGACCTCCCATGTTGCCGAAGTCTCCGGACTGAAGCAGAGTCTGGAGCGGGCGGAGGAAGAACTCAGCCGTGTGAAAAAGCAGCTGGAGGACAAGCAAGGTATGTCATGACCTTCTGTATATCAGAAAGGATAGATGATTTGTATTGACCATAGTGCCATGATATTTGTAGGAGCGGCGACCGAGGTGGAGGCCCTTAAAAAGGCGCTGGCCGAGGCCTAGAAGAGAGCGGCGGAGGAACAATCCGTCCGCGAAAAGCACGAGGCCAGGGTCGGTGAGGTCCAACAAGAGCTCCAGGACGCTGTAAAAAAATGCGAGTCCTTGGATCGCAAGATTACGGATCAAGAGTCCGAGCTTGCTAAGGCCCACCAAAGCATGCAAGAGGCCCGGGTTGAAGCCCAGGGCGCCCTCCAGGAAATCCAAGAGGCCAGGAAAATCACGGCGGGTAAGGCCTTTATAATGCAAAGCAAATTTGTGAAGAAAAGGTACCTCTTACTGACCCGGATTTGGAGTTCTCCAGGAGCGTTTGCGGATCTGCCGTGCAGCATTGCTGATGCTGCGGATTTCTTTCGAGCCGAAGAGGGGAGCTCAATGGAGAAGCTGTTCTAGTCGCAATACCTTGTGCCAGAGCATCCGGTGCCCTTCAGCGATCAGCTGAAACAGCTGACCGAACTGCATAGGGCGGCCGAATTGGCCATGAAGGATTTGATAATCCGTCTATGGCCTGCCGAAGCCATACCCAACAGCTACTTCGGGCTCGTGAAGCGACTGGTTGCTGCATGCCCTCGGCTTGATGCCATCAAGCGGTCGGTCTGCATTGAAGGTGCGCGGATGGCCTTCGCCCGTGTCAAGATACAGTGGGCGAAGATGAACGCCGTCAAGCTCGCGACCGAGGGACCGCCCGTGGGCAAGGAGCACCGCACGCCCGAGTGATATTTTGACGATGTCCTGGTGGGATCCCGCATTGTAGCGGAGCAGTGTGCGAAAGACATTATCTTTGGATGAATATATTCATGTTATCATGTCCTGTATAATGGAACAAAACTGATATGTAATATAATGTTAGTTGTTTATATCAAGATTTTTCCTCCTGTGCGGCCATTTTATTAAATCTGAGAGTTGGCCAGTCGTCGGCTTCAGCCCCCACGTAGGTAGTACGGGGGGTCTTCAGGATAGAATCTAAACACTCTTGATCCAAAGTTTGGTCCTTGAAGGAGGTGTTTAGCGCAACAAACCAGGCAATCGAACTATGTGGCTTTATCACCCTCACTTAGCCATAGGAGTTTTATAATAGAAATTTAGGCGCAGCCCCTAGTATTCGTGAGTCCAAACTAGGGTGCTGTAAACACCTGATCGGGTAGAGACCGATTCGTCGCATAATGCGGAAAAAATCGCAAAAGATTTGTAACCTCCGAAGAGCTGACCGGCTCACCCCGAATCATGACAGTCAGTTTTCGGCTTTCTCTACTGAGGTGCTCATCCGGATAAACCAGGGCACAATCGCAGTAGTTCTCCCTTTACTACCCTAGCCGATATAGCGGAACGTAAGATAGTAAGCACAGGAGCCGGGCAACCCAACTATTGACCAAAGACATGATTCGGAGCCAATGCATATAATGCTAAATTCGGGGTGCCGAACTATACTGTAAAAAGTGTTCGGACTTTGTTGCCGTAATATGGGGCGCAATAAAGCCCCTGGCGAATTTAAGCCGTACCAAAGTGTACCGGTGCAATTGATAAGATTATCAAGAAAAAATGAAGTAGTAAGCTAGTGCCGCAGAAGTTGGGCCGCGAACTATTTCCATTATAATTTTATTGATACGTCAAAGCGTATAAGTAGTGCGATAAGCAACAGGGCTATTTAACATGCCATGACCAAGGGAGAGCTGCGTGCGGGTCCTGAGAATAGGTAGAGTGATCGTCAAAAAGACCTCCTACCGATTCCCATATACCTCAACGCTTCTTGCTGTCTTGGCGTATCTATCCTTCGAAAGGACCGATGATCAGGCCGTCTTGAGGGGCCTGTGGAAAAGAAACCTGAAAAGGATGAAAAAGAAAAAGTGAAAGTATGTGTGTCCAGGGGAGGTCGAGCCGTATTATGGACCACAATCTAGTTATGCCTCCGTCTATGCCCATGGTATTTTATGTGCGTAGTTATGTACGCGTGGTACGTATGCCGCCATTTGGCCGGGACGGAGACGGAGGCCGGATTGCTAGTCTAACTCCTGACGAGCCGGACTGTTATCCTGCAGAGTAGTCCGGATCCGCTTGACAGTGTCCGGGAGCTTGGCCGCTGAACTAAGATTCTGCTTGGCAAGGCCGCTCTGTACTTCCGCTGCCAAGGCCGCGGTGTGCTCCTCGGTATGGAGGGAGCGCTCCGTGTTTCCGTTAACTGTTATGACGCTGCGTGGTCCCGGCATCTTGAGCTTGAGATAAGCATAGTATGGCAACGCATTGAATCGAGCAAATGCGGTTCGTCCGAGCAGTGCGTGATAGCCACTGCGAAAGGGGACGATATCAAAGATCAACTCTTCGCTTCTGAAGTTGTCTGGGGATCCGAAGACAACCTGCAGTGTGATTGAGCCCGTACAGCGGGCCTCTACACCTGGTATGACTCCTTTAAAGGTAGTTTTTGTGGGTTTGATCCTCGAGGGATCGATGCCCATTTTGCGCACTGTATCCTGATAGAGCAGGTTCAGGCTGCTGCCGCCGTCCACGAGGACGCGTGTGAGATGGAATCCATCGACAATTGGATCAAGGACCAGTGCGGCTGAACCGCCATGACGGATACTGGTCGGATGGTCCCTGCGATCGAAGGTGATCGGGCAGGACGACCATGGGTTGAACTTTGGGGCGACTGGCTCTATCGCGTAGATGTCCCTGAGTGCTCGTTTGCGCTCCCTTTTGCACTTTATCACATATGTGGTCTAATCTCATATTGCTTCTTAGGATTACTTGTGTACTATGAGATTCTCTTCAGATTAGTTGAATCATAAGGCAGATCATCTAAATTAAATGTTGCTCTGAATAGATTTCTTTGGAGACTAGTTGCATCAACAACATTTTAATGCACCTTGTTTACATCTAACAGTTGTCTTGAAGTGCTGGCATCATTTATCTAAATCTGGATATTTATTGTTCTTTGAGAAATATTGTTCTCTAGCCTAGATCTATCAAAGTCGATGGAAAAATAATTAGGAAATCAGGGCAAAGGGCGTTACCACACTATGATTCTAGGCTAGATTGGACATGTATACGAGGAAGATGTGACAATTTTATCTCACATACCTTGAATTTAGACTGGAATTTGCCGTTGCCGGCTTGCCTGTAGCGACCAAGCGATGTGTGGAAGACTTAATCGAGAGACGACAAACGGGAGACTGCGACAGTGAATTGCTGAGTTGGGAGGCGATCAAGCCGAATCAGCAGGGGGTTGTCCGGCTGGGAGGCGTCCTCCTGCTGCGTTATGCGCTCCACCAGATAGGAAAGCGATCAGAGTCAATAATCCAGGCTACTTGTGTGGGCTTTTAGTTGGGCTCAACTGAACCCAACGGTTGTGCTGTAGCTCCGCCCCTGGCCACCTTGATTCCATAGCTTCAGATTGTGTCATACTAGTTGCCTGAAGTCTGAACAATCCTTTCTCCCAAGCCTGCCGTGAACATGATTTTGTTCTATCCTTTAAGATGTTCCAACTTAAATCAAGTAGCACTATTTCGCTAAAAGTAGGCTATACCTGCTCTATATGTACTTTAGTAACAATCAACTTGGTGGTTTAATTTTTCGCTAGGGAGTTTGAATATCTGCAAGCTAATCACCCTACTAACCCTGTGTAACAAAATATTTTACTGTTTAAATTTCGAATTAAAATAATTCCAGAAATTTCAGAAAATCATTAAAACTTTGAAAAATCATATAAATAAACCGTAACTCGAATGAGACTAATTTATATATAAAACTGATCAGAAAAATATAACAAATCCGAATATGTCATTCTGATGCATGACAAACCTGTTTAACATAATGAACCTTGATAAATTGCCTCTAGGTCAATCTAACGAATATATTTGGAGCTCGGAAAATATTCCTAATATTTTCCAACTTCATCTAAAATACTTAGTAATGCATTAGAGCACCCCTAGCATAACATTTTGCCATGCCATGCATTGTGTTGCATTTGTATGCCTTATATTATTGTTTCTTCCCCTCCTTCTCTCCGGTAGACCCAAGACCGCTGCCAATGCCCCTGTAATCGACTACGTCGCCGACGATTAGCTTCCTTCTACAGAGCTCTCAGGGAATCAAACCCCCTTGATCATTCCGATATCGCCCATTCTTTCTCTCTTATTCTTGCATTAGATTTTTCTACTGTTATTATTCCGGTAGCTCCTATTCTGATGCACAGCCTGTTTTCGTAACCTGTTGTTGATACTTTACCTGTTATGCTATATGCTTAGTATAGGTGTGTTAGTGTCCCATCACTGGCCCTACACCCTTGTCCATGTTGCCATGCTTTGTTAACTAGGTTATCCGAGCAAGTGGACGTTGTACTGAAACCCGAAACCACTTTTAGGCTCATGCAATTGTACGACTCTGCAGAGCCGCACCAAGCGTGATCTTACTAAGGGTGGTTACTCGTATTTCACCTCTCGATGATGACTCTGCAGTGTAGCACATCAAGTGTGAACTAACTAAGGGTGATTCCTCATATTTCACTCTCGGTGATGTCTCTGTCGTGCAGTACATCAAGCGTGTTCTCATCGAGGGTGATTCCTTAGTTTTCATCTTGATGGTATGGACCTGAGTCCCGACAGCCACTAATGTTAAGACGGGTTGGCCCCAAGGGCACCCGCGAGAGATTACTGTGGCGGAACGACAGGGCAGCGGAGACCACCTAGGAGAGAGGTGGGCCTGGTCCCTGGTCAAGGTCCGCGAGTTACCAAGTCGGAGCGACAGGAGCCCTGTTCGTGTCCGCAGCTACTAATAACACACTAACGGATTTGGGTATTCGATCTGAGTTGGCCACTGGCCTATACGCACTACCATCACGCGGGATAATGGTATATGGGACCCTCGGTGTCGTACATTCTCCCGAAAGCTCTGTCAGACGTCACAGTTGAGCGGCACGCGCCCGGAGAGCTGGTTATGTCTGCTGGTGTATTCAGAGGCGCTTGGTCCTGGCCGTCCTCGCAACGCGCAGGAGTGCTTAGGGTGATTGGCCCATGACCCCTTCGCGCTTAGGATTTAGACCGGCGTCCTGACCTCTCTGGAGAGCTTAGGTAGGACTACGGCGTGTCGATTACTCGAGGCCGGGCATTACCCAGGAATGTGTGTCCGGCCAGATGTAATCGAGCATGTTGGGTAACAGTAGTCACCCCTACAGTTAAGTAATCTATTCGAATCGCCATGTCCACGATAATAGGATGCTCGGAGTTGTATCCTGATCTTCTACAATTAGAACCGGATACTATTCTAATACTTAACTGTTATACTGCTCGAGTTCGCTTTCTTGCAGGGTAGTCGAGGAAGGTCTCAGGGTATTGCTGATACATACATGTTACTATATGTTATGATATACTATATAACATGCTACCCACATCTGATGCTGCAAGATGCTAGTCTTCGTTAGGATAGGCTTTTCCCTCTCTACTCTGGCGTTTCTGCAGTAAAGTCCAAAGCTATAGCCCCCTTCCTTTGATACCGATGCATACTTATCATAGTTCTGATGTAAGTCTTGCGAGTACTTTGGATGAGTACTCACGGTTGCTGCAATCAGATGATGGAGCTCAGGAGCCGCAGATCCCCGACAGTGCCTACTACGTGGAGACTGACGACCAGGAGTAGTTCGAGGTCCCAGGCAGGAGGCCTGCGCCTTTTCGATCAGCTGTCGTTGTTTTGCTCAGCCTTCTTAAGGCAAACTTGTCTAACTTCGTCTGTACTCAGACTTATTAGTATTTGTACTGATGTATTATGGGTCCTCGTGACCCCTGGTTTGTATTTAAAGATTTATGATAATTGTGTCGTAGAGTTTGTTGTGATATTCTGCGCGTAGTCACCATTCTTGGTTGTGCATGTTGCGTGTATGATTAGTGCACGGTCGAGTTCGGGGGCGTCACAGTCTCCTCTCTCCCGTTCGTATTCATCTTTACTGCAATGCCTTTTTTCGTCGTTTTTATCATGCCACGTGCTTCCTTGAGTGGCGAGATGTAGTTTACAATACCTCAAGACATGTGCCTGTTTTAAGGCTATTAGGATCTATTTTCATCCTACACCTTTTGTTAGGTTGATTAGGTCAATTTCCATCATACAATTTTGTGGTATGCATTGGAGTGGTATGTGCATAGTTTTACACTTTTTTTCTAGGGAAGCCCATCATGGCCTCTTTATTGATATCAAATAATAATTACATTCTTTATGAGATTACACAGAGAAAGCTAGGGTTCATCACGACCCAATTATAATGATTTTTTTAATAAACATAAAATATAGCTAACTCTTGCATCTACATTCGCTTCTCTTCATTAGGTGCTTCAATTTGAGCTTCTCATTTGATCTCAAAACTTAAGCCTGCTTGGGAATCACAGTGGTCGATGAAAAGGTGGAATGCGGGAAGAGAAACTTTAGTGCTTGAGGCATTTTTCGCCTTCTACCCGTAGCAATGCACGGGCATTGTCCTAGTTTGTTATTACGTGTGAGTCTAATTTGTTTTATGAAAAAGGAACCAGATATATTATAAAGAAGTACAAAGCAGACTAAACATAATAAAAACTGCATCAAGGACCCTCCCCTCCGAACGACCACTATCACTGCCAGAACGAGCGGCCGACCCGCCGTTGTCGTTGTTCCCTTCCTGAGCCGCCTTGGCTTTGTCGATGACAACAGGGAAGTCTTCGTGCACATGCCCCTAAGGTCCAGCGCCCCAGAGTCACAGTCATCACCATTGAGCCCTTGAATCGATATGAAGTGCCTGACACCAATTCCCGTCCGCCGCCATGCACGGTGAGAAACTCTAACCTCGCTGTCGGTGTCAAAACCGCGGATCTCGGGTAGGGGGTCCCGAACTGTGCGTCTAAGGTCGATGGTAACAGGAGACGGGGGACACGATGTTTACCCAGGTTCGGGCCCTCTCTATGGAGGTAATACCCTACTTCCTGCTTGATTGATCTTGATGAATATGAGTATTACAAAGTTGATCTACCACGAGATCGTAATGCTAAAACCCTAGAAGTCTAGCCTGTCTGATTATGATTGCCCCTACGGACTAAACCCTCCAGTTTATATAAACACCGGAGGAGGCTAGGGTTGTACAAAGTCGGTTACAGAGAAAGGAATCTTCATATTCGAACGCCAAGCTTGTCGTCCACGCCAAGGAGAGTCCCATCCGGACACGGGAGAGAGCCTTCTGTCTTGTATCTTCATGGCCCATCAGTCCGGCCCACATTAGTAGCCTGGACGCCCGAGGACCCCTTAATCCAGGACTCCCTCAGTAGCCCCTGAACCAGGCTTCAATGACGATGTGTCCGGTGCGCAAATTGTCTTCGGCATTGCAAGGCGGGTTCCTCCTCCGAATACTACAAAATAGACTTTGAGCACAAAAAACGTGTCCGGCTCTGCAAAACAAGTACCCACACAACCGCAGAGAGTATAATATTTCACGAGTCCAATCCGCTGACAACTTTTTGTAACGCGACACCATGTTCCTGCACGGTCATTATTTGAACCGTTCTTTAGCCTCCCACTCCATGCTTTAAGATGCGGTTTCCAGTGGCACGTCTTGTCACAGCAGGAGATCGTGTCCCTCATTAGATTCTCATCAATACGGGCGTGGGTAATCCACCGTGCCGTTTGCATGGTCCCTTGGAATAGGCGAGTTTTAAGGCGAGTGGGGAGGCGCTTGATATTCACTGCCTTTATAGGAGATAAGGATTCCCTCCTTTCACCCACGCCTTCCCTTTCTCTGCCTCTCCATTCTGAGCTCCAGCGCCCAGTTCTCATCTTTTCCGCCTCAAAAAAGCACTCCGACCATGTCCGGATCCGGAGCGCAAGGCAAGTGGATGGCCTCCTCCGTCAGGAGAAGGACATCATGAAGCTCCGGGAGGCGGGGTATTTGGCCAAGGAAATCGCCCACCGGCTCCGGCCAAGGGACAGATCATCCCCACCCCAAGCCTCATGAGAGGGTGGTGTTCATCCCCCCACTTCATCCATGGGTTAGGGTTTCCTCTCCACCCTTTCGTCCGCGGACTCATGTTCTACTACGGGCTAGATTTCCATGATCTAGCCCCAAATTCTTTCTCAACTCTCGGCATTTATTGTCGTGTGCGAGGCCTTCCTCCGCATCCCACCCCACTTCGGACTGCGGCTCAAGATTTTCAATGTGAAGCCGAAGGTGGTGGATGGCCAACACGCAGAGTGCGGAGGCGCCATGGTGAGCAAGATCCCAACGTCACATGGCCCAACGGTTCCTTTGTGGAGACCGTCAAAGGGTGGCAGCAACTTGGTTCTATATCAAGAGCCCCGTGACGCCACCTGGGCCGCGGCTCCCGAATTCAAGCCCGGAGCCCCAATGCGGCTCACCTCCTGGCTAGAGAAGGGCCTGAATTGGGCGTGTCGGATGAGCTGACAGCGCTGCAGGCGCGTATCCAGAGCATGGTGGATAAGAACATCAAGCTTGTCAATGTGATCCAGGTGATGCTAGTTCGCCGGATCCTTCCATGCCAAAGCCGGACTTGCCATCTGGGGGAGTTCGATCCGGCCGAGCACCAGACCTTGCAACAGTTCTTCGGAACTACGCACGAAGACATCTGGAAGGTGCTTTTTAAGGCCAACGAGAAATGCCGGAGACGACCGAGGACCGTGGGCACGACCTGGCCCATCCCGCTAGTCCGGTAAGTCTTTTGCGCTTCAAGGTGTATCCTTACTTGCTTACTCAGCGAAAATGCCTAAGCCTCCCTATTTATTTTTTCAGGGCTGGACGAAGAAGGTAGAGCGGATTAAGTGTTCGGCTCCGCTGCCGCGCCGAGGAACCAGCCATCCCGCTTCTAACGAAGATGCTGGTCCCGGCGCCCTACCAGGCGCCGGAGAAGAAGGCCAAGAAAAGGCCAAGGAGACCAGAAGCGGCCTCCGTCGCAAGGGAACTTCGGACGCGACGTCCGAAGACGCCGAGACTCACTCCACCGCCGTAGGACGACAATGAGGAGGAGGAAAGCACCTCTCCCCCTGAGGGGGGAAGGAAGAAAGGGCGGCCCCCATAATCGGGAGGCAGAGGCATCCAGAAGGGGAAGGTCTCCCTCGCGGATAACTCCGCGTGGGACGTCGACAGCAGCCCAGAGCGGCGCCCCCGAGAAAAGCCCCTGGCCGAGTCGTGAGTACTCAAAGACCCTGACGCATTCATATATCCGGCCTCTTTTCTCCATAGTTTTAACATGTTGAATCATGTACTTGCAGTCCGCTTGTTTCGACCTCGAGCGATCCTCATCTTCGGGGAATTCACTGGACCCGAAGGTGATGGACAGCGGGTCCCTTCCGGCGCCTCCTCTCCCAAGGCCATGGATGACACCGAGGCTTGTGTCCCGAAGGATCCCAGGCCAGGGGAGACGCAGGAGGCCTCAGCGCGCGCTTAGAGGGTGAAACCTTGGCCGCCGACACATGGGGGAGCAATCCCCATGGAGACTGGCAATGGGGCCAGGTTCAATTCGGCCGCCCCAGCCGAATACGGTCCCGAAGACCTATACGGCTCGGGAATCCGGCAAGCAACCTCCTTCGAAAGAAGGGGGTGTGCCTATTTCGCCGGTGACCTCTGTCCAACCAGAGGCACCAGACACCACTACTGGAAGCACTGCGAAGTGCTTCCATTGTAGAGGAACACCGTGCCCTCATGGGTATGGTGATTGAGAAGATTCAGTCTGCGAAGAGCGGACCGACCGAAGCCTGCACAAGCCTTCTAACAGGTTTTGAGGTATGAAACGCAATTATGTAAAAAGAATGTCACAGTATAGACAGTAGCCCTGAGACACTGTCCGGTGGTCGAAAAGAAAAGCCGGACAGAGGATCAACAATTTTCGCAGGAGACTAACCATACATGTCTATGTGAAAAAAGTAGGCGTCGCTGCTAGCTGCGACCTCCCATGTTGCCGAAGTCTCCGGACTGAAGCAGAGTCTGGAGCGGGCGGAGGAAGAACTCGGCCGTGTGAAAAAGCAGCTGGAGGACAAGCAAGGTATGTCATGACCTTCTGTATATCAGAAAGGATAGATGATTTGTTTGACCATAGTGCCATGATATTTGTGGAGCGGCGACCGAGGTGGAGGCCCTTAAAAAGGCGCTGGCCGGGCCTAGAAGAGAGCGGCGGAGGAAACAATCCGTCCGCGAAAAGCACGAGGCCAGGGTCGGTGAGGTCCAACAAGAGCTCCAGGACGCTGTAAAAAATGCGAGTCCTTGGATCGCAAGATTACGGATCAAGAGTCCGAGCTTGCTAAGGCCCACCAAAGCATGCAAGAGGCCCGGGTTGAAGCCCAGGGCGCCCTCCAGGAAATCCAAGAGGCCAGGAAAATCACGGCGGGTAAGGCCTTTATAATGCAAAGCAAATTTGTGAAGAGGCCATGGTGGCGAACTGCTGCCTTGCCAGGATGGGCGTGGTCGTCGATGCGCTAATCGTGAATCAGTCTAGTTAACCAAGGTGCAGATCCATCCAAAAGAGAGTTTAACAGCGTGCAGTTTCAGTTATAATTTATTGGATATGAATGATATGGCCAAAGAATACAGTTAGTGAGGTGGATGAATCACAGATTATATGTGTCTGTAATCCAAACATTAACTGTCAACAGATGAAGCAGAACATTAACTGTCCATCAAGAAGGGATTTGCGAATTACTCTGCTATGTTCCACATCGGTGGCAAACTACGATTACATACAAGAGCTGAATGGAAGAGCAGTCCTGAGGGTGTAGGATGATTAGAGCCATTTCCTCCTTCCTCTGCTTTGGAAGAAACAGAGGAACAACAGAGCCCTTAAAAAACAGAGGAGTAAGAGACAGAAATACAAACTCTCGCCTGCTTTTTGTTTGTTTGTTTACCCCTTGGGAATACAAGCAAAACACATGCCAAGCTGCAGTAAATGGGCAGTTCCTGGTAATCAAGCATCCTACATGACGTGGGCCTGCTTGTAGACAACTGATTCCACCCCTTTGTAGATGCCTTAGACAAATTCCCCATCACGAACCGTCCCTTCCGTCCTTCCCATAAACACAAGAGGCGATGACGGCGGCCGCATGGCGTCCGGCGTCTCTTTCAGATCTATGGCGGCTTACTCAGATCGCCGGCACCTTCTCCTTCCGATGCCCATTGGGACAGGAGATAACCGCGGCAGCCTTCTTCTCCCCGTCCCAAGGCCCTTCCGGTTTTGTAGTAGATCGAGTGCCGTTTCGTTCCGGTTTCCCTCACTCATCCGGCAACCGCTCCCTATGGCCGGGTCGGGTTCGCCAGTTTGGCAGCGCAGCCAACCAGCGCCAACCGCAGACCACCAAGCAACATCTGTCCCTGGTACTAGATGACCAGAAGCTTGCATACAGCATCCATAAGCTGGACATCAACAACAACGACGACCTGGACGTTGGCGGCGGCTCTGCACGATCCCCACAGCGTCTCCCGGAGCAACCCGTGCTCAGCGTAGCGCTTCAAACAATTGGAACGCAGGCACAGTTCGCCACCATCGTCGCCATGTCTCCCTTCCCCTACAGAACCCCGATGATGCAAGTGGGCAGCTTTGGTTACACTCTCACCTTCAACACCAAGACAGCCGCTCTTACTGTGTCCGGTCTGCTACCGGTGGACCTACGATACGGCTACGAAGCAGCCATTGCCGTAGGGAACATGCTATATGTGTTTGAATCGTGTGCTGCCTACAACAACGGCTTAGACGGTTTTTATTTCCGTGGAGGCTTGCACTGCCTCGCCGCAGACTCGAAGGATGATGAGAAGCTGTGGAATTGGCGACCTTTGAGCGATTCCTCGCAGTTGTGTTGGAGTTGGGATGACCACCCTCCTGAGTTTCCCTTTGCTCCGAAAACCATCACCGCGCATGTCGTGCACCCGCGAACGGGTGCCATCTTCGTGTCTGCTAACGGGATGGTGGACCGGCATATATGGGGAGCGGTGAAACGGGGTACTTTTTTGTACGGGACGGGAAGTGGCAAGTGGAGGCGTCGTGGTAAATGGTTGCTGCCATTCCAAGGCCATGCCCACTATGACGAAGAGGTGGGTGCATGGATCGGGCTCCACCGCCACTCTAGTGACACAAATGGTGATAACAGCGTCAGCGGCCACCTTTGTGCAGGCAACGTTATGTCTGGCTGGCAGCCGCCGAAGTGGAAATTCACCAGGGAGCAGGGGCGGAGCCAGAAAATTTGGCCATTGGGTTCACTCATTAACTCACTCTGAGGATTCGGTATGCGTTAATGAAGTGTAAAAACTCCAATTTCACACCATCTTACAACAAATGTATAGCTAAAAGACAATATAATCCATAAAAATAAATTATCCACTTTATCCCATATGTGGTCTCAATCTCATATTGCTTCTTAGGATTACTGTGTACTATGGATTCTCTTCAGATTATTGAATCATAAGGCAGTCATCTAAATTAAATGTTTGCTCTGAATAGAGTTCTTGGAGACGTTTGCATCACAACATTTTAAGTGCACCTTGTTACATCTAACAGTTGTTCTTGAAGTGCGTGGCATCATTTAGTCTAAATCGGATATTTATTGTTCTTTGAGAAATTTGTTCTCTAGCCATAGATCTATTCAAGTCGATGGAAAAAATAAGTGTAGGGAAATCAGGGCAAAGGGCGTTACACACTAATGATCTAGGCTAGATTGGACATGTGATACAAGGAAGATGTGACACATTTATCTCACATACCTTGATTTTTAGACTGGAATTTGCCGTTGCCGGTTGCCTTGTAGCGACCCAAGCGATGTGTGGAAGAACTTAATCGAAGACGCCAAACGGGAGACTGCGACAGTGATTGCTGAGTTGGAGGCGATCAAGCCGAATCGCAGGGGTTGTCCGGCTGGGAGGCGTCCTCCTGCTGCGTTATGCGCTCCACCGAGATAGGGAAAGCGATCGAGTCCAATAATCCAGGCTACTTGTGTGGCGCTTTTAGTTGGGCTCAACTGAACCCAACGGTTGTGCTTGTCTGTAGCTCCCGCCCACTGGCCCACCTTTGATTCCATAGCTTCAGATTGTGTCATACAGTGGCCTGTAAGTCTGAACAAATCCTTTCTCTCCAGCCTGAAGTGAACATGATTTTGGTTCTATCCTTTAAGATTTCCAACTTAATCAAGTAGCACTATTTCGCTAAAAGGGCTATACTGCTCTATAGTACTTTAGTTAACAATAAACTTGGGTGTTTAATTTTTCGCTAGGGAGTTTGAATATCTGCAAGCTAATCACCCTACAACCCTGTGGACAAAAGTATTTTTATGTTTAAATTTCGAATAAAAGATTCCAGAAAATTTCAGAAAATCATACAACTTTGAAAAATCATCATAAAATAAACGTAACTCGAATGAGACAATTTATATGATTAAAACTGATCAGAAAATATAACCAATCCCGATATGTGCATTCTGATGCATGACACTAAACCTGTGTATAACATAATGAACCTGATAAATTGCTCTTAGGTCAATCTAACGAATAATATTTGGAGCTCGGAAAATTTCCTAATATTTTCCAACTTCATCTAAAATACTTAGTATGCATAGAGCACCCCTAGCATAACATTTTGCCATGCCATCATTGTGTTGCATTTGTATGCCTTATATTTATTGTTCTTCCTCCTCCCCTTCTCTCGGTAGAGCCCAAGACCGCTGCCAATGCCCTGTAATCGACTACGTCGCCGACGATTAGCTTCCTTCTCAGAGCTCCAGGGAATCAAACCCCCTGATCATCTCGAATCGCCCATTCCTTTCTCTCTTATTCCCCATGACCACCACTTAGATTTTTCCTAAGCTGTTATTATTCCGGTAGCTCCATTTCTAGCACACCTGTTTTACGTAACCTGTTGTTGACTTTACTGTTATGCTATATGCTTAGTATAGGGTGTGTTAGTGTCCCATCAACGCCCTACCCCTTGTCCCGGTTGCAGCTTGTAAATAGGTTATCCGAGAAGGTGGGAACGTTGTACTGAAACCCGAACCACTTTTAGGCTCATGCAATTGTCGACTCTGCAGAGCCGCACCAAGCCGTGATCTTACTAAGGGTGTTACTCGTATTTCACCTCTCGATGATGACTCTACAGTGTAGCAACATCAAGTGTGAACTAACAAGGGTGATTCCTCATATTCACTCTCGGTGATGTCTCTGTCGTGCAGTACATCAAGGGGGCCGTGTTCTCATCGAGGGTGATCCTTAGTTTTCATCTGAGGTATGGACCTGAGTCCGACCGACAGCCAACATGTTACAAGAACGGGTTTGGCCCCAAGTGGCACCCGAGAGAGTTACTGTGGCGGAAACGACAGGGCGCCGGAGACACCTAGGAGAGAGGTGGGCCTGGGTACCCCTGGTCAAGGTCCGCGAGTTACCAAGTCGGAGCGACAGGGACCCGTTTCGGGTCCGCGAGCTACTAATCACACACTAAGGATTGGGTATTCGATCTGGTTGGCCACTGTCCTAATACGTCAACTACCATCACGCGGATAATGGTAATGGACCCTCGGTGTCGTTACATTCTCCCGAAAGCTACGTCAGACGTCACGTTGAGCGGCACGCGCCCGGAGAGCTGGTTATGTTGTTGCTGTGTATTTAGAGGAGCGCTGGTCCTGGCCGTCCTCGCAACGCGCAGTGAGTGCTTAAGGTTGATTGGCATGACCCCTTCGTCGCTTAGATTTCGACCGGTCGCGTCCTGACTCTCTCTGGAGAGCTTAGGGAGGACTACGGCGTGTCGATTTACTCGGGCCGGGCAATTACCCCAGGAATGTGTGTCCGGCCAGATGTATTCGAGCATGTTGGGTAACAGTGTTCAACCCCATACAGTTTAAGTACCCTCCATTTCGAATCGCCATGTCCACGATAATGGGATGCTCGGAGTTGTATCCTGAATCTTCTACAATTAGAACGGTACTATTCTATGACTTAACTGTTATACTGCTCTAGTTCGCTTTCTTGCAGGGTAGTCGAGGAAGTGCTCAGAGGTATTGCTGATAACATACCTGTTAATATATGTGTATATATACTATATAACATGCTACCACATCTGATGCTGCAAGATGCGAGTGCTTCGTTAGGAAAGTGCTTTTCCCTCTCTACTCGGCGTTTCTGCAGAAATCCAAGACATAGCCCCCGTTCCTTTGATACCGATGCTACTTATCATTCTGATGTAATCTTGCGAGTACTTTGGATGCGTATACGGTTGCTGCAATCAGATGATGGAGTCAGGAGCCGCAATCCCCGAAAGTGACCACTAGTTGGAGACTGACGACCAGAGTATTTCAGAGGTCCCAGGCAGGAGGCTGCGCCTTTTCGATTCAGTTGTCGTTGTTTTGCTCAGCCTTCTTAAGGCAAACTTGTCTAAACTTCAGTCTGTCTCGAGACTATGATTAGATTCTGTGTACTGATGTATTATGGGTCCTCATGACCCCTGGTGTGCATAAAGATTATGATTAAATTGTGTCGTGAGTTTGTTGTGATATTCTGATTTGACCTTAGTCACCATTCTTGGTTGTGCATGTTGGTTATGATTGTGCACGGTCGAGTTCGGGGGCGTAACAGTCTCCTCTCTCCCCGTTCGATTCATCTTTACTGCAATGCCTTTTTTCGTCGTTTTATCATGCCACGTGCTCTCTTGAGTGGTCGAGATGTATTTTACAATACCTCAAGACATGTGCCTGTTTTAAAGGCTAATTAGGATCTATTTCATCCTCACACCTTTGTTAGGTTGAATTCAGGTCAATTTCCCATCATACAATGTGTGGTATTGCATTGGAGTGGTATGTTGCAAGTTTTAACACTTTTTTTCTAGGAAGACCCATCATGGCCTGCTCTTTATTGATATCAAATAATAATTACATTCTTTATGAGATTACAGCAGAGAAAGCTAGCGTTCATTCGACCCATATATGATTTTTTATAATAAACAATAAAATATATAAATCTTGCACTCCTACATTCCTTCTCTTCATTAGGTGCTTCAATTTGATCTTCTCATTTGATCTTGCAAAACTTAAGACCTGGCTTGGGGAACACAGTGGTCGTGAAAGGTGGAAGCGGGAAGAGAAACTTTAGTGCTTGAGGGCATTTTTCTTTTTTCCGCCTTCTATCCCGTTAGCAATGCACGGGCATTGTCACTAGTTTGTATTTAGTGTGAGTTCTAATTTGTTTATGAAAAAGAACCAGATATATTATAAAGAGTACAACAAGCAGACTAAACAATAATAAAACTGATCAAGACCCTGCCCCTCCGAACGACCACTAGTCACTGCCAGAACGAGTCGGCCGAAAACCCGCCGTTGTCGTGTTCCCGATTCCTGAGCGCCTTGGCTTTGTTGCGATGAAACAGGAAGTCTTCGTGCACATGCCCCTAAGGTCCCAGCGGCCCCAGAGTCACAGTATCCCATTGAGACCCTTGACTCGATATGAAGTGCCTGACACCAATTCCGTCCGCCGCTCATGCACGGTGAGAACCTCACCTCGCTGTCGGTGTCAAAACCGGCGGATCTCGGGTAGGGGGTCCCGAACTGTGCGTCTAAGGTCGATGGTAACAGGAGACGGGGGACACGATGTTTACCCAGGTTCGGGCCCTCTCTATGGAGGTAATACCCTACTTCCTGCTTGATTGATCTTGATGAATATGAGTATTACAAGAGTTGATCTACCACGAGATCGTAATGGCTAAAACCCTAGAAGTCTAGCCTGTCTGATTATGATTGCCCCTACGGACTAAACCCTCCAGTTTATATAGACACCGGAGGAGGCTAGGGTTGTACAAAGTCGGTTACAGAGAAAGGAATCTTCATATTCGAACGCCAAGCTTGTCGTCCACGCCAAGGAGAGTCCCATCCGGACACGGGAGAGAGCCTTCTGTCTTGTATCTTCATGGCCCATCAGTCCGGCCCACATTATGTAGCCTGGACGCCCGAGGACCCCTTAATCCAGGACTCCCTCAGTAGCCCCTGAACCAGGCTTCAATGACGATGTGTCCGGTGCGCAAATTGTCTTCGGCATTGCAAGGCGGGTTCCTCCTCCGAATACTACAAAATAGACTTTGAGCACAAAAAACGTGTCCGGCTCTGCAAAACAAGTACCACACACAACCGCAGAGAGTATAATATTTCACGAGTCCAATCCGCTGACAACTTTTTGTAACGCGACACCATGTTCCTGCACGGTCATTATTTTGAACCGTTCTTTAGCCTCCCACTCCATGCTTTAAGATGCGGTTTCCAGTGGCACGTCTTGTCACAGCAGAGATCGTGTCCCTTCATTATAGATTCTCATCAATACGGGCGTGGGTAATCCAACCGTGCCGTTTGCATGGTCCCTTTGGAATAGGCGAGTTTTAAGGCGAGTGGGGAGGCGCTTGATATTCACTGCCTTTATAAGGAGATAAGGATTCCCTCCTTTCACCCACGCCTTCCCTTTCTCTGCCTCTCCATTCTTGAGCTCCAGCGCCCAAGTTCTCATCTTTTCCGCCTCAAAGAAGCACTCCGACCATGTCCGGATCCGGAGCGCAAGGCAAGTGGATGGCCTCCTCCGTCAAGGAGAAGGACATCATGAAGCTCCGGGAGGCGGGGTATTTGGCCAAGGAAATCGCCCACCGGCTTCCGGCCAAGGGACAGATCATCCCCACCCCCAAGCCTCATGAGAGGGTGGTGTTCATCCCCCCACTTCATCCATGGGTTAGGGTTTCCTCTCCACCCTTTCGTCCGCGGACTCATGTTCTACTACGGGCTAGATTTCCATGATCTAGCCCCAAATTCTTTCCTCAACATCTCGGTTCGCCGCGCATAGCACGTGATAAACTCTAAACCTCGCTGTCCCATGCTTTGTTAACTAGGTTATCCGAGCAAGTGGACGTTGTACTGAAACCCGAAACCACTTTTAGGCTCATGCAATTGTACGACTCTGCAGAGCCGCACCAAGCGTGATCTTACTAAGGGTGGTTACTCGTATTTCACTCTCGATGATGACTCTACAGTGTAGCACATCAAGTGTGAACTAACTAAGGGTGATTCCTCATATTTCACTCTCGGTGATGTCTCTGTCGTGCAGTACATCAAGCGTGTTCTCATCGAGGGTGATTCCTTAGTTTTCATCTTGATGGTATGGACCTGAGTCCCGACAGCCACTAATGTTAAAGACGGGTTGGCCCCAAGGGCACCCGCGAGAGATTACTGTGGCGGAACGACAGGGCAGGCGGAGACCACCTAGGAGAGAGGTGGGCCTGGTCCCTGGTCAAGGTCCGCGAGTTACCAAGTCGGAGCGACAGGAGCCCTGTTCGTGTCCGCGAGCTACTAATAACACACTAACGGATTTGGGTATTCGATCTGAGTTGGCCACTGGCCTATACGCACTACCATCACGCGGGATAATGGTATATGGGACCCTCGGTGTCGTACATTCTCCCGAAAGCTCTGTCAGACGTCACAGTTGAGCGGCACGCGCCCGGGAGAGCTGGTTATGTCTGCTGGTGTATTTAGAGGAGCGCTTGGTCCTGGCCGTCCTCGCAACGCGCAGGAGTGCTTAGGGTGATTGGCCCATGACCCCTTCGCGCTTAGGATTTAGACCGGCGTCCTGACCTCTCTGGAGAGCTTAGGTAGGACTACGGCGTGTCGATTACTCGAGGCCGGGCATTACCCAGGAATGTGTGTCCGGCCAGATGTAATCGAGCATGTTGGGTAACAGTAGTGCACCCCTACAGTTAAGTAATCTATTCGAATCGCCATGTCCACGATAATAGGATGCTCGGAGTTGTATCCTGATCTTCTACAATTAGAACCGGTACTATTCTAATACTTAACTGTTATACTGCTCTGAGTTCGCTTTCTTGCAGGGTAGTCGAGGAAGGATCTCAGGGTATTGCTGATACATACATGTTACTATATGTTATGATATACTATATAACATGCTACCCACATCTGATGCTGCAAGATGCTAGTCTTCGTTAGGATAGGCTTTTCCCTCTCTACTCTGGCGTTTCTGCAGTAAAGTCCAAAGCTATAGCCCCCTTCCTTTGATACCGATGCATACTTATCATAGTTCTGATGTAAGTCTTGCGAGTACTTTGGATGAGTACTCACGGTTGCTGCAATCAGATGATGGAGCTCAGGAGCCGCAGATCCCCGACAGTGCCTACTACGTGGAGACTGACGACCAGGAGTAGTTCAGAGGTCCCAGGCAGGAGGCCTGCGCCTTTTCGATCAGCTGTCGTTGTTTTGCTCAGCCTTCTTAAGGCAAACTTGTCTAACTTCGTCTGTACTCAGACTTATTAGTATTTGTACTGATGTATTATGGGTCCTCATGACCCCTGGTTTGTAATTTAAAGATTTATGATAATTTGTGTCGTAGAGTTGTGTTGTGATATTCTGCCGTGAGTCACCATTCTTGGTTGTGCATGTTGCGTGTATGATTAGTGCACGGTCGAGTTCGGGGGCGTCACAGTCTCCTCTCTCCCAGTTCGTATTCATCTTTACTGCAATGCCTTTTTTCGTCGTTTTTATCATGCCACGTGCTTCCTTGAGTGGCGAGATGTAGTTTACAATACCGTCAAGACATGTGCCTGTTTTAAGGCTAATTAGGATCTATTTTCATCCTACACCTTTTGTTAGGTTGATTAAGGTCAATTTCCATCATACAATGTTGTGGTATGCATTGGAGTGGTATGTGCATAGTTTTACACTTTTTTTCTAGGGAAGCCCATCATGGCTCTCTTTATTGATATCAAATAATAATTACATTCTTTATGAGATTACATCAGAGAAAGCTAGCGGTTCATCGACCCAATTATAATGATTTTTTATAATAAACATAAAATATAGCTAACTCTTGCATCATACATTCGCTTCTCTTCATTAGGTGCTTCA
>JAAAXO010000392.1:0-33411 GCA_011799875.1 Thinopyrum elongatum
CGGGGTTGGGTGTGGTGGGGTTTTTGTTTGGGTTGGGCTCGGCAGGACCGTTTCTGTCGTGGGTTCGGTCGTGGTGCCTAGGGGATGTCTGTTTTCCTTGCGAGGGGCCACGCCATGTGAACTTTAGTCCTTTTTTGTGTTTAATATGACCAACTAATACGTCTCCAACTATCTAATATTTATGAATTATTCATGCCATGTTACAATAATTTATATGTTTTGGTGCACTTGTATATGACTTTTATTGATTTCATGGACTAACATATTGACCTAGTGCCCGTGCCAGTTTTTGTTTCTGCTTGTTTTTGGTTTTCCAGAAATCTATCTAATGAAGTCCAAATGCAGCAAACTATTTGAACAAATTTTTTCTGGAAGGAAAGGGACCCTAGGCTTCGGGGAGTACCAGAAGACCCACAGGGGCCCCACAAGGCACTAGGGTGCAACCCAGGGGTGGCCGCGCCCTAGTAACCTTGTAGGCCCCCTGTGGCCCCTCTTTGCATGATTCCAACTTTGAAATCCTTATATATTCAAAACCCCCGAAAGTTAACCTAGAACTTCCGCTCCGCCGCCGCAAGCCTCTGTTCCGGCAACCCTGCCGGAGGGGAAATCATCACCGGAGGCCATCTTCATCATCCCGGCAGTCCTCCATGATGGAGGAGGGAGTAGTTCACCCTCGGGGCTGAGGGTATGTACCAGTAGCTATGTGTTTTGATCTTCTCTCCCTCTCTGTGTGTGGTGTGTGTGTGTGTGTCGTGTTCTTGATTTGGCATGATCTTGATGAACCGCGAGCTTTATTAATGTATTTGATCATTGGTGTTTCTCTCTCCTTTTTATCTTGTTGTGACGAATTGAGTTTTTAACCTTTCAGGTTTCACTATATTCGGATTAATACTTTTATGTATTTGAGAACACTTGATTTATATATTCTTGCATATGGATACCCGTGGTGACAATGGGTTTCTATTGATTCACTTTATAATGTTTTGGCAATCAACTTGCGGATTCCTACGATGACATTGGGGTAATCTAGGCATAGAGGTTGATGGACTTTTCCTCCTACTTTCTCCTGTAGAATCTGGGCACTCTTTGAAGTTCTTTGTGTGTGGATTGAATATTATGAATCTGAAGTTGTTTGATGCATATCGAATAATCAACTCAGGATACTTATGGTGAACTTAGAGTTGGTTGATGTGTATCATATGGTGTTATTTTAGTACGAACTCTGGGCTGTTTGTGATACTTATAGAATATCTCAATAGATTGATCGAAATGATAACTTTGAGGTAGTTTTGTACCCTACAAACACTTCATCTTATGTTCTCCCTTGATACAACTTGGAGTGATTCTTTGACGCATGTTGAGGATTGTCATATGATTCAATATGTTAGCACTGTTAGGGATTGCACTTAAAGTATGAACCCTAGATCTTATTTCTAAGCATTGCAATACCGTTTGTGCTCCGTTTTATACACTTGCTATCTTGCTATTTTTTTATTTCATTTACAAAACCTATATCTACTATCCATACTACACTTGTATCACCATCTCTTCGCTAACTAGTGCACCTATACAATTTGCCATCGTAGTGTATCTTTGATGATTTGCCATCTCGTCCCTATGAATCGAGCACCATCAACATTCAAAACTGATCCCAACAATCCCAATCACACACTTTAGGTAGTCGAAAATCATGGGACAAAAACACCACAACCACCACACAAACCTACGCGAAACAAAAATAAATGGAAGGATCACTGGACAGACCTTGCTATCGTGGGTGCGCAGACGTGCGGAGGAGAGGGGAAAAAACTCTGGCGCATAACGAAGCCGTGCCACCGCTTGCGCCTGTCCCCCCCCCCCCAAATCAAAGTGGTTGGAATGCCACGCATACGTGTCGGTGCTAAAACCGGCGGATGTCGGGTAAGGGGTCCCGAGCAGGTTGTCTGGCACGATGGTGAACATGAGTAAAGGGATAGTTTTACCCCGTTTCGGAGCTCTTGAAGAGGATAACCCTACGTCTCGCTTGTTTGTATTGACTGTGATGGGGTCAAGTACAGATGATCTACCTTGAGATAGTATGAGTGAGTTCTAACCTCTAAGCCTTGAACCCGTGTCTCTACAGACTAACACCCCTCGACTTATATAGGCACCGGGGGTATCTAGGGCTTATAAATGGTCGGTTACAATCTAGAGAGAACAATGCCGATCATTCAAATATACCTTAAGTGTACGTCATCTTTTCGGAGATTCCATCTTGACTACGCCGAGCGCTAGGCATGCGGGGCCCATTCTTCAATTGTGGATGGGTCCATGGCTCGGCCCATGAATGCTAGGCGGCGTGGTGTGGCACCCTCCAATCCAGGACAACCGTGAGGAGTGCACCCTCATCTCCCCATTACAACCACCGAAGACGAGAGTGAGCAACCGATGCGGCGATGGAGGGGCGCCACTTTCCCATGGATTCGTGTGGCTACAAATCGGAAGCAAAGCACGTGTGTGCCTCATAGATGTGCAACATCCCTCTCCTTTACAAACCCCAATGAGAGGATCAATTGCGGCAGCGCGGCGGTGCTAACTAGGGGGCGGAAGCCCGTGAGAGAGAAGGGAGATCGAGTGAGGACGTCGCCGAAAAATGGTTAAAATTGGCGGGGAAGGTTTGGGCACGAGCTCATCTCTCTCCCCTTCGGACCAAAAATAAGAGCATGTACAATGGTGTACAGTCAGCCGTCTTACATCAGCCACGTACAAAATCAATACATTGGTGGAGAGAAAGATAAAAATGACCCATCTGTTTGTATACTAGATGACACCCCCTGCGTTGCTTCGGAACACATGTTAAATCATAAGAAATTGCTTGAAACCTCAGTTTGGAAAACTATAAAATCCATTGAAAGTCCATGAGAATACACACAACTAAACCTTGTTTCCATTTACACATGATTATATAAAGACATATGAACTTTTGCATCATTTAGAAAAATTTTTCATAGAATATCGAGAATTAATGAACCACAATGATTGCTTAAAATTTGTTGGATGAACAACCCATATCACACAGACAACATTACGGAAGGTGATATAAATAGCATAATTTTAAGGGGAGGGGCGTTTTCGTGCCCAGTCTCAGCGGCACCCTAAATCTGGTCGTCCGCTCAAGCATTGGGATGAGAAGAAAGTCCAGCTGGCCAGCATCCAGTCTCAGCCCGTGAAAAGAAGAATATAGCAATCATCTCGATCATTTAGATTACTTGCACAAAAAATCTCGACCATTTAGATTTTTCGCACAACTTGCTACTGTATAGATCACATTTTGATACAATAGATTCAAATATTCTTGTATTACATTATAATGAATGAGTATGTTACATTTGTTTGATATTCTGTACACGCATCATATACTTTGGCAGACACTAAATGATATTCCTCAAGTACAGTTTAGTACCTTTGCAAACTGGAACAATAGGCCCCAAGCCCTCAGATGACCGACATTGCTTGCTTAGTGTATCAAGTTTGTTCTCCCTCTCCAATTTAGTCTAAATGCTGCCGGATATTAGAATGATCCATAATGAAACAACAAAAACAAAATGCTATCAGTAATTTTTGGGCAAAGGGGGTCACCACTTGAAATCAAACAAACTTCTCTCTTATACTACTATAACATAACCGTACTACAATAGTTGCTATACTCGAGTTACTATCAGCAAAAATACAATTTCATAAATCTGTTCGAACCCCGCGCATGATCTAGTTTGACGGAATTAGATAAAGGGAATTAATATGGCCAATCTTAGAGAAAAATAACTGGGTAAAGCAGTAAAATAGCTACAGCTAGCTGAAATATTCTAATGTTACAAAAGAGAGAAACATCCTTACCTTCTTAGAATTCCAAATTGCTTGATAGAAGACGTCTTACCACACATCGTCAGAACCTAGCAAGTTTGGATCAAAAAAATGTAAAATAGAAATGTAATAGAATTACACCAATACTTGAATTCTTCAATTAAATTGGGAGTACATCCATGTCAGGCAGGCAATGGTCCAAGTGTCACCCTTTGTTAGCATGAGCAAGGGACAAAATCAATGAATAGCAGATAGTGGAGACAGTGATCGCGAGGAACAGCGACAACAACCAGTGGATATGGATGGCAGACACATCAGTGCACACTACATGGGTATAATAAAGGGCCAAAACAAGCTTTGAAAAGAATAAGAAGGGTCGTCAACGGTGCGAAGTGGTCTACTGTGCATAAAAAGTGACGCCGGAGCAGAAGATGTCAGTGATTTAGCGAATCTAACCCTCAGACGACCGTTGGCGAAGACAATGTGACACAAAGGGGGGGAGAACAAACAGGGAGAGACAATATCAACTCTGAAGTTGGTCTTCGAATGACAGGTACCACTCCAAGCACTGGCGGGGTGGACCGGGAGGGTTCAAAGTCGGAGTTTGTGTCAAACGTGACGTATGTAGGACAACCCCAGATCAACGTACCAACAAGCCTGCGCACCTTCATCTGCCGTCCGCAGGCTATTTGGTGACAGTTTCACCAAAATTAGCACACTTTTTGTTAACTAAGATTGGTGTGGGTTATCTTGGGTAAGGCTTTATACTAGCTGTAAAGACACAGCTAACGATACTATCATGCGAAAGTGTCTCCCTTCGGTGGGAGCACTATAGAGATGCGGTGTATTAAGGTAACTTATAGATCCTTCGCGCAGTTGACCGATCTGATAAATAAAGGATAGAGATTTTTCTAATTTCCTCGGTTAATGTGATTACACAATCTAATGTCAAACTAGAACCCAGGATTCGAAGAAATGTCCTCACCGAACGCACGCCTTATGAGGATATCGATTGTGCAGTTAACATATGTTAGTTACTTGCGCAGATTCTGCTCTCGATACCGAAAATGTCTGGATTGAAATAATGTATCTGTCAATCGATTCACCCATATATTGTATTCTGATAAAATCTCTAACAACAATTGGTGTTCTATATAAAATCCGTACCCCCCTCACTCGGTTCCACCCCGCCCAGTGTCCGGCTCTATATAACCGCCGGGGGTCCCATTTTGCAAATTTCTCCGATAAATCCCTTAGTCCCTGGGACAATCCCGCCGATACCCCTGCGCGGACCGGGCAGGGGGAACCCAACCACATGGACACACGGTGTTTATATATCTAGTTGCAAACAATGTCAGACTTGTAAAGAATACACATATATGTGAATCAACCCCGTAATGTACAACTGTGCACCGCCTTGACTTAAACAAAGAACACCATGACACCAGAAAACAGAGAGGCGTTCACCCGGGGGAGATCATGATGAGAGACCTGACCCGTGGGGCAGCGGTGGCATAAAATAGGTGCGCGATCTGGATTGGCCCACGGAAATAGCTCCAGACCATGGCACCTAGGGTGGGCACGGTTAACCGTACCAGAACAACCGAAAAAAACAAACCGAAACCGAACCATACTCATTAACCGATATGTCGGTTAATTCGGTGGTTTTTTTTGTTCGGTGGGAAATTTTAAGGCTTTCGGTGTTTGGTTTGTGTTCGGTTTTCAGTGCCCAGAAACCGAATAGACCGAACAAAACCGATAGTAGGATGCCCTGTGTAAATACCATGTTCACCCACTCAGAACGAGGTCTCTCCAAAATGTAAATTAGGCGGCGACCTCTTCAGCCATTGACGAACAATTAAAACATCCGGCCTGACTCCGGCGAGCTAGCAATCATCAGCAAATCCTTGTTTTTGTGGCGGACATCTCGGCTAGCCGCTAGATCACATGTACTTTTACAACTGCTCTGAGTCTCTAATCTCCCAATCAAACTAATAATTGTCCATGATATCTGGTATGTATGCATCCTCTTGTCGTGCAAGTAACTACTAGTGTATCATTTAGTGCAGTGAGCTGCTCAATTTGGAGGCATCGCGTGTTCTTCCGTACATAATACATGGTACGTTTCATGTGATTTTTCCACTTAATTATGTTCACTTTTTTGCTTGACCGAATAAAGCATTGCCTGATGTTAAGGTTGCTAGCTCTGTGACTATTTTATGCATTCTATACAATGCAAATCAGTGCTCATGAATCATTACACTTACACTGACGAGTGCATGTATTTCGGTTAACCGAAGAAACCGAACCGATATATTATGATTAATATGGTTCGGTTTCTAACTTTGTGTGCTTGTTTCGGTTTCCATTTCTTCAAAACCGATATTATAAAAAACCGAATAAACCGAACCATATTAACCATATAAACCGAACGCCCAGCCCTAATGGCACCACACGTAGAAGGGGATCATAGCCCGAGCGATCCCCAGGGAATCGCAGAGGGGAGCCGAGCCGGTGGTACCGCCGGAGGGCCGTGAGATGGGATCCCGGCCACCGCACCGGACTGTACACAGGGGAAAAGGGGGTGAATGGGTTCGGCTAAATTGCAGAGGGAAGCCCGGGTAGTGGTCCTGCCGGAGGGGCGTGAGATGGGATCCCGGCCGCCGCGCCGGTGTAAAGCGTAACAGTGGGAAAGGGGCTCGATGGATTCAGCTGAATCGGTCGTCTGTACGCTGTTTTTCTTTGAGGTTCTGTACCCCGTTGGTTTACACTGTGGAGGCAGTGGTGGGTCTCTACAGCTGGTAACCGAATGATGATGTGGCTGTTCTGTACCCTGGTCAACCTGTGGTGGGTCCCACATGTAAGCCACTAATAGAATACGGATGTGGCAGCTGTGGTGAGGTGGATAGGCTGCATGTCAAGAGAAATAACATAGTGGGGATGAACTATTTATGTATTATAGATTAACGACGATCTATTTCCATGAAAGTCGTTCCCTTTCCCATTCTACCGAGTCCTTCAGTTATCGACTTATCTTGGGCTGCGACTGCTCCCTCGAGTTCTTCTCAACTCAGTTGATTACATGCGGTTGGAGATTTACAGCCAGCCAAATAGTCACCCTGTTGTTGTACGAGTTGTCTACAGGGTTAGTCTAGAGGTGACATGGACGCGTGCCAGAGACGGCAGCCGGCTAAACCAATGTACATGCCCTAATAGAAGAGTGAGAGACATGCGAGATAGAGTCGCCCCCAAGAACCCTCTGGATTGATTGAACGCTTGGCACGCTGGATTTTTCTTTGCGATTCATGTGGCAGATCCTGGTGAAACATTCCTGGGGAACATCAGTTCGTTTAACATTTCCGTAAGATTTAGATTGGTCTCATTTCTTAATTCTCATTCACGTCAATTGCCAACATATATGGTGTGACAGTAGAGTACAATCGAGGATTTGTTTACTTGGAGTTTTTTAAAGGGACTTTGTTTACTTTCAGTTAACTCACTCTGGTAATATCCCCGCAAAAAAAAAAACTCACTCTGGTAATACAGTTGAACGACTGAACCGTTTAGTGTCGACTTCCAGTCGACGTCTTGAGAGTGTGATTCAGGAGTGGTTGCGAATAAGATCTTGAGACGTTCCTCGGCCGCCCCCAGAAAACCAGGGGCCACGTCGGCCGCCGGCCACTGTGAAAGGGGTGCTCGCTGGCCGACGTTCCTCAGACTAGAACTGAAGACTGCCCAATTGTATTTTTTCAGAGGGAAGGAACTGAATGCTTACTGAATCAGTTTGTGCGTATGTATGTAGAGGGCGAGCGGGCAATGCCATGGCCTCTGAACTATCACGTCTACAAGAGTCAAGCTTGTGTGCTACAAATGCCGTCTGTCGTTGTCGTGCTCGGAGCTGACGACACTGAAGAAAAATAGTCCGGCAATCAACATGGACAACTTGTCTTGCCTCCTTCAGAGTACAGCTTGCAGGCAATTTTGAAGTGCAGAGCCCATCAACCAAGCAGAGTGACATGTGCAAAGATGATGATCAGCCTGCCTAATCGTCAGCCATCGAATCAGGAGGGCGATGATGCACAGAGTGAGAGCATATATACCATCAGCAGAATATGTAATGCTACTGCTATGTTTTGTAGAACAGGTTCACATCTGGTAATGCTCCCAATTTAGAATGGTGCATGTAAAGAGGAAACACTCACGCAGTCAGTGTACTGTACCGAGTTGGGTAGCAGCCTCAGCATCAGCTGGCATTGTGTGTCTGCTCATGCTCTACCAAGTCCAAGGCAACCTCTTCTATTAATCAGACCCACATTTGACTTTGCTTTATAGCAAATTAATTATCAGTCTAAATGAAGCCGTACTCAAAACCATTGTATAGCAGTTTGAACAGAGCCCAGTTTGGGTATTCAAGAACTCCATGCACAATTCAGAAAGCTACATACATAGCGGACAGTAAAATCTTGGGATTTTTCAGAAATTGTTTCAGCCAGACAGCAACCTGGATCAAGACAGGGCACGTTGGCCACGGACTGCTTAGTCAGAACAAGAACAAACACCACACACTACAGGTTGAACGAGCGATAGTAATGAACGGTGAAACGTGCCATCATCAGAATATGTAATCACAGTGCGCTGTTTTGTAATCGCCTCGGCTTGCCCTCACTGTACTGAAACATGTCATGAAGTATTACATATTGTTTGGGACCATCAATGAAACACCAAGTGCCTTACTACAAACATGTCATGATATGAAAAGTTAGAATTCCGTCACTTGGTCGGCTCTAACATATCTCTCCTACTTATAAAGATTGAAGTTGATGATGAGTTCATATATGGGTTCAACATCATTTTCAAATAAACAAATACACGCATCCCCACTTGTGAAACTAGCAATCTTTCAAGAGACATATAAATAAATGTACTTTACTTGCCAATATTAGTGGGGGGTGATTTTAACATCATTAGGAGGAAGGAAAAAAAACAATGATAATTTTGATGGACGGTGGTTCTTTATGTTCAATATGATCATTGAGAGTCTCAATCTTAAGGAGATAGAACTCACGGGTTAGACAGTTTACCTGGGCAAACACTCTTCCTACTCCTACTTACGAGAAGCTAGACAGGGTGCTTGCGAGTGTGGATGGGAACAGAAATACCCACTGGTATCGTGTCACGGATGCAGAGGGCGATTTCCGACCACACGCCCTTGTTAGTTGACTCGGGTGAAGCAACTCATATTGGCAAAAAATATTTTTCTCATTCAAACTAAGTTGGTTCGAAAAAGAAAATTTTATAGAGATGGTGGCGAGGAGTGGGCTAGACCTGTTGCAGGAAATCCAGCATCGAGCACTGCAAATAAGATCAGACACCTGACCATCTTGAGGGGTTGGGCCAGAAATGAGAGTGGGATTATAAACAAGAGAAGGAACTTATCCAGCTGATTCAGACGCTAGATTTGCAAGCGGAAACGAATCTGCTGGACGAGTCAGAGCGCAGTTAAGTCGGAGGCCGAGTTGAAATTACATGCTTTGCTTAGAGAAGAGGAAATGAAATGGGCCTTACCGCGCTAAGGTCCTTAAGGTCGTCCAAGGGGATGACAACACCCAGTTTTTCATATGATTGCTAATGGCAAGCATAGGAGAAAGAAGATTATCCAGCTTGACCAAGATGAGGGACAGTTGTGGGTCATGAAAATCTAAGCTTTTTATATCCACATTACAAACAGCTGTTTGGACCACCGGTGGATAATGCGGTGACCCTAGATGAGCAAGTAGTTGAGGATATACCTCAGTTGCGGTCAGAGGAAAATGAGATTCTTTCTGCACCTTTACTGAGAATGGGTTTTTTGAGGCGATCGCTCAAATGAAACCGAATAAGGCACCGGGACCGGATGGGTTTCCGGCAGAATTTTATAAGAAATGTTGGCATATCGTGAAAGATGATCTTATGCCGATGTTCCATGATCTCTTTAATGGGCATCTGCAACTGTTCCATTTAAATTTCGGCACGATTACACTTCTGCCAAAGAAAGAGGAAGCAATTCGCATTGAGCAATTCAGGCCCATATGTCTCTTGAATGTGAGTTTCAAGATCTTTACGAAAGTGGCCACTAATAGACTAACACAGATTGCCCATTCGGTTGTGCAACCAAGTCAGACTGCCTTTATGCCTGGAAGACACATCCTAGAAGGGGTAGTTGTCTTACACGAAACTTTACATGAAATCCACTCGAAGAAACTCGATGGAGTAATATTCAAAGTGGATTTTGAGAAAGCATATGACAAGGTTAAATGGCCATTTCTGCAGCAAGCCATGCGCATGAAGGGCTTTAATGGGACATGGAGGAATCAGGTGGATTCTTTTGTCCAGAAAGGCAATGTTGGGATAAAGGTGAATGATGAAATAGGTCATTATTTTCAAACGCATAAAGGCCTGAGACAAGGAGACCCGATGTCTCCGATTCTGTTTAACATCGTCGCAGACATGTTGACAGTTCTCATAGGTCGGGCCAAGGAGAGAGGCTTGGTAGGTGGTCTGGTTCCTCATTTGGTGGATGGGGGCGTCTCTATCCTACAATATGCGGATGACACTATTATCTTCATGGAGCACGACCTTGCAAAGGCCAGAAATATGAAGCTGCTTTTATGCCTATTTGAACAACTGTTTGGTCTAAAGATCAATTTCCACAAGAGTGAATTGTTCTGCTTTGGTAGCTCCAAAGATGACCAAGACAGCTACAAATAACTGTTCGGTTGTGAACTGGGATCATTACCGTTCAGTTATCTAGGCATTCCAATTCACCATAGGAAGTTAACTAATAAAGAATGGAAATGTATCGAGGATCGATTCGAGAAGAAACTAAGCTGCTGGAAGGGTAAGCTTATGTATTATGGAGGACGGCTAGTATTGTTAAATTCGGTACTCACGAGTATGCCAATGTTCCTTCTATCTTTTTTTGAGGTGCCCAAAGGGGTACGCAAGAGATTAGACTTCTATCGATCTCGTTTTTTCTGGCAGTCAGACGAGGTTAAGACAAAGTATCGTCTGACAAGATGGGATATTATTTGTCAACCAAAAGACCAGGGGGGTCTTGGGATCGAGAACCTCGAGGTTAAAAATAAATGCCTGTTGAGCAAATGGCTATATAGGCTATCACATGATTCCGAGGGTATGTGGGCACAAATCCTCAGAAATAAGTATTTGCATTCTAAAACTCTTGCCCAGGTTACCGTAAGACCTAATGATTCACCATTTTGGAAGGGGCTCATGAGAGTGAAAGAAACTTTCTTCCATAGGGTGAAATTCATTGTTGGGGATGGAACAACAACCAGGTTTTGGGAGGATACATGGTTAGGCATATCCCAAGTCATTGGGTATTCCCCCACCACTATACCGAGGCAAAAGTTTTTGCCACAAAATGGTATGCTTTTTGAAGAAAATGGTTCTTTGAAAAAGGTGAGTGGGAGAATAGTGCAACTCGACGAGATAAACAGTATCTTCGCCATCAGATCAAAGGAAAGAGACCTTGGAAGTAATTCCGGAGTTTCCTACTGCGACTGATACGGAAGTCTCTACAATAAAATGTATGGACTTCGGTCAAACTTGCAGCTGAACCACGTAGGCAAGGCTCGTGCAAACCTCTCAGGTGCGCAAACGAGATATTGTTGTTAGACAACAGTATACCTACGATACACAAGGAAGCGTTGATGGGCCCTAACTCCGGAATTGGCTAAATGCCAATACAATCCGAGATAGTTTCCATATAAGTGATTCAAGATTAAAACCTTGATACACCTTTCGGAAGACTTAGAGTCTGACGAATATTTATGGAACTATAACTGATATGAATAAAAATGTTTTATCCATAAGGCTCGACTTGTTGCAATATACAAGTTCAAGGAGTTGACTACGATGAGGTTGCTTCATCGTAGCGATGCTTAAATTCGGTTCGGGTTGAACTAGCAATTAATACATATTTCATATCATGAGATATAAAACAATGGATGACAAAAGGATTTCCATCTGATGGAAATGAAACCAAGGACCTGCATGTGTTACAGTCCAAGGTATTTTGTCAATCCAGAGGATGCTAGAAAGGGTGAAAACTTCAGAGTTCCAGCGATGGACAGAAGAGAGCAAAGTGGAGTTGGAATCTTTGTGTTTTGATGAAATGGTCAAAGGAGTTTTGACTTCATCAATGGATAACGAAGATGCTTGTAATTCAAGAAAGTAAGTGGGAGCCTAATAACATTTCTAAAAACCTTGTGTGCTTGACACATTGTTAATTGGAAATAAAATTCTTGACACGAATTAGGACTTCATTTGAAAATAGTTTTTCGATGAAGTGCTTGGGCTAAATAGCCTTAATATTAGGCATGATGATCTATGAAGATAGATTTACCTAATGGGGCTAAGCAATAAATACATATTGACAAGATGCTAAAACTTTTTAGCATTTAAAACGCCAAGGAGTGATTCTTGCCGAAGTCACATGGAAAGAGTTTTTGCAAGACTCGGTGTCCCAAAAACACTGATGAGCAAAATACATGATGGGGATTCCACACACTCTTGTGTTTGGATTAATCATGTATTCCATGGTATGTATAATAACCAGATATGTCCAATACTCCCAAAGTTGTTGCGAGTATAGATACCAAAGTGATCAAAAGTATTGATCAAGGGACAACAGTGAAAAAGGGTCATTGAGTACTATAGTAGCACTGATGACAAGTTTTCTCGCAAGTAGAGATCATGAAGAGTTCGTTGTAAAAGGTTACATCGATACAGTCTTCATCATTTCTCCATGCGATTTTCGATTTAAATTGACGGTTTTGTGTAACACACAATATGGTGGCACAGTTAGTTGGAATTTGTTCAAACAAGTTACTGTGGCGAATTCTATAACAGAGGCAAAGTATGTTGCCGCTTTTAAAGTGACAAAGAAGATGTTGAATCATATAGTTCATTCATGAACTTAGTATGGTTCCAAGATGGCTTTTGTCAATGGGACACTAGTGCAAGTAGTTGCTCCATAACTCAGTCTGAGGAATCCAGGTTTGACCTGTGATTCGCATACATATCAAGCCAAGTCCACACAAAATATGACTTTTGTGAAAGCGTGAAAACGCGAGGATATGCAAAGATACACACGGAGCTGAAGTCGTCAGATCCGTTGAACATTCAGGCTATACCACAAGCGAAGCATATTTACACCGGTGTGCCACAGGTGTAAAGTGCATTAGCATTAACTAGATTATTGACTCTAGTGCAAGTGGGAGTCTGTAGGAGATATGCCCTAGAGGCAATAATAAATGTTATTGATTATCTCCCTGTTCATAATTAGGTTTATGTTCCATGCTATAACTGCTATGGTTCTCGAGTCTGCAAATAAAACGAGGCTCGGAGGAAGACTCATATGCACGTGTGGAATAATAAACGGTAATATGTATTCCTAGTCTGGCCTCTAAGACTAGCTCAAGTATTTCATGATGGTTCTGTTTTCCTGATCATGGGCATGTCTATGCCAGCAATTTTGAGGGCACAGTGTTAGAAGAACATTTGTGTTGAATCGACCCAAATTGATGTTATGCTATGAGTTACATTCGTCACATATTAATGGTTAATAACACAGAGATGGTTAATGTTTGCAAAATTCCTTAGACCATGAGAGTGTCGAGTTTCTTCATACTTGCTTCATGAACTTTGGGGTTTGTTAAACGTCATCCGTAAATGGGTGGCTATTACGGCGGCTTACGGGTTCATGGAAAAGTGTGTCAAGTAACTTGATAGCTCGAGATTGGGATTTGCTCCTCTGACGATGGAGAGATATCTCTGGGCCCTCTCGGTGTTACGGTATCCATCATCGTCTGGCCAGACACTTTGTGATTTGATCACAGGGATGCCGGAACACGGTAACGAGAAAAGAGAACAATACCGGTAACGAGGTAACTGGCATAGTGGACAAGTTGTTGATCCACGGAAATGCCTACATGTCTAACCTCGGGTATTTGTAACATATCGTGAAGCAACAAGAATAGCACACGGCAACTGGAGGTTCACTCGAATATTCATTCGTGTGGGTATAGGGGTCAATATGGGTGTCCACGGCTCCGATGTTGATCATTGATCGGAAGGTGTTCCGTGTCATGTCTATACTTCACCGAACCTATAGGGTCACACGCTTAAGGGTCATCTATCTGCTGAATACTAGACAGGGAGTCTGAGAGAAAATCACCGAAAAGTTTCGGAGACAACGGAAGAGTTCCGGAGAGAGAACACTGAAAAAGTTTCGGTAAAACCGAAAAGTTGTTTCGGATAAAACCGTTGATCCAAAAAGGTTTCGGCAAGAACCGGGAATGTTTTGGAGGTTGCCAGATTGGTCTGGTAATTTCTGGAATTTTTCTGGAGAAAAAACCGAAAAAAAAGTTTCGGAGCTGCCGGAGTTGTTTACCGGGTAAACAAAGATGGTTTTAAATTAAACCACCATACTGGAAATGTTCCAGAGCGCGTCCAGATAATTTTAGAGGGTGCCGGAAATGTTCTGGGACCTTCTGGAATTTTTCAGAAATAATAGTCGCGGAAAACATCTTGTCCCAACGTGAGGGGACAAGATCCCACGGATCGTGGGGGCTGTTTTTGGGGGGGCCCCCTTTGGGAGCAGCCCCCTTGTGGCTGGACAAAATGTTGGGGGGGGGGGCCCCATGGTGGGGGGCAGCCCCCACAAATGGTGGAGAGTGTTGGGAGGAAGGTGGGGCCCCATGGGGGAACACCATGGACAAGGGAACATGTTTTTCCCTTGTTTGGTGGGAACATGTTCTCCTTGTTTTGTGGGAACATGTTTTCCCCATGTTTAGTGGGCTGAATTTTCAGCCCCCTCCACCCCTTCCACCACTATATAAGGAGGAGGAGAGGTGCTCTCCAACTCCACTCCAACTCTCTCACACAAGCCATGCATGATCTGGCATTCTCTCTCCCTCCCACGAAATAGTTTCGTAGTGCCGAAAGGCTGTCTGGGTTCCGGTGGGAACTAGTTCTGGACGGCGGAGCCCTGCCGGATAGATGGCACCGTATGTGTGCAACCCCGTAGAGAGGTCGTAGTTTCGTCCTTTTGCCCGAGGGGCTGTTCGAGTGTCCTCCCGAAGGGCTGTCCGAGTGACGGTCCGAGTTCTGTGAGTCCTCCCGAAGGGCTGTCCACGACACCGTCCGGGGGACTGTCCGACCGCCTCCCGGAGGGCTGTCCGAGTGGCGGATGAGGGAGTACATCCTCGCGGTTGGGAGGTTGTAAATCCTAGCTGCGGGGATCTGCACCGACGATCGTCATCGACTCTACTTCCGCTGCGCTACGAGTCGGTAACGAAAATGATCAAACCTTGTATGCAGTCTCCATAGTGGTCCTGGGCTGGTGCGTAGGTCGGAAAATTTTTGTTTTCTACTGCGTCCCCAACAGTCACCTCACTCAACTCTTCAATTGTTCCGGTGCATCATCTATCTTCTTCAATTGTTTTCAACGGTGCTTCTTCTCAGTGGGCCCTAACCCACAGGTTTATTCCCAGGATCTTACCTGGCTCTTCTAATTTTCCGGAGTTACTCCCGATTCAAGTTTGACGTAAGAATGAATTTTCATCAGTCAATTGCCGTCTCCGAGATCGCTTTCAAATTCTTTTCAACTTCGGCTCAACATTTCTAGTATTCATTGTTCCGGAGCATCTCTCTAATTCTTCACGGCATTTCTCGTCGTCATTCTCAGCTTTGAAGACCGAAGAAGAATTTCTCTTAAATCTTGTCCGTTCATGTGAAGATTCATAGTTCTAGCTTCATGCCATCCTCATAATTGTTTCCGATTATGAGAATTATTTCATACTCATCCGTAGCATTTCATGAGTTCTTTCCTTTTCGATTCTCCGGAGGCCGTCACTTCAGAAGGATTCTTATTCATGACATTCTTTTCGCGTTCTCAAATTCTTCCAGTGCTTTGTTCAAGTTTTCTTTAATCAGCTCGTGATCTCTTCATTCTCTTGTATCTAAATCCCCTCAAGCATATTTGTTCTTCTAATTCCTCCCAGTGATTCATTCTCTTTTCTTCGTTCGTTTTCATTTCTTACGGTGGCTCGTTGAAGACCTTCCCAAGTTTGCGCTACATCTCTCCTCAATCCTTCCCAAGAGGAATAAGTTGCATGCCAAATCCGTTTGTCATCTATTAAATTTGATGAGGATAAGCATAACGTAATTCTTATTCTTATTTCATCATGGTCAAGTAATTCTTTCCTTCGGAGATTGTTCATGATGAATAATTTCTCGATTCTAAGTTGTTCATCTTTTCTTTTCCCAGAGTTCCAAGTTTTCTCGCTTGTCTCGTCGCGAAGCTCAATCTAAATCATCGCAAGGCTTCATATTGTTCTTTTCAACATTCGTTTCTTTAATCCTTTTTGTTTACTGGAGTTCTTCATGGCGGTTCATAAAGGATTTAACTCATTCTCATCAAGGATTTAATTCATTCTTCAAGTTAGTCAAAATCCTTGTGGAGAAGCTCAAGTATCCCTCTTCTTGCATACCGAAGTGCAACTAATTCTTCCTTGTCTTTCGGACATGTTGTTTCACTTCTTTTCTTTCGTCTCAAGTAAACAATCATTTCCGTTTGTGGCCGGTTATCACCTCTTAATTTTGAGTTGTTTTCCATAAGCCCACAACAAGCTTATTCTTTTCGTTGGTGAATTTCCAACAACTCCGTTCAATCCTTCCTTGCAAGGATGCTTCTCAATTCTATTATGGTGGAAGTTGTCTTTTGTTTTCCCCTTTCTTTTCCTTCCTATGATTTACCTTATATTCTTCCGTTCCGGAGGCACCGTGATGTTGCTCTTTTCGCCCATCATCTAGTTTATCCATTTTACCGGATTGTCAAGTCCTCTTTTGAAGTCCTTTTTCTCGACAATCTCTGCTTTCCTTTTCTACTCGGACGCTATCCCAATTCTTTCGTTCTTATTCCTTTTCTATCTTGTTCTAACCGGAGTGGTTTCAGAGTCTATCTTGTTCCTTGAGCTTTTGATTCTCGTCATAATCGTCGTTCCTCTTTTCTACCCGAGTGCTCGCGACCGTGTCCATCTTCTCTCTTGCGTTCTTATTTCACCTTATTCTCTTTCTCTTCCGTCTCGTTCCTAAGATCTCGGGACGGGATCTTCTGTTAGTGGAGGAGAATTGTGACGCCCCGAGACCGATGCGACAGATGTCTTCTAGTTATTCGCCGTCACTGCCATGTCATTCGCTTGCGTGTTGCACTTTGCCATGTCATCATGTGCATTTCATCTGCATGTTTTTCAAAACTTGCATCCGTCCAGGTCTCCCAGTTCTCTCCGTTGTCCGTTCTGAGCCCAGACACACTCGCACGCGCCCGCGGCACCTCCGAAATATTATTTTAAAGTGGGATAAAAATGTTCTTGGAATGGGGTGAAAGTTGGCATGCGGTGTTGTTATGTTGTAGATAGACCGCTTGCCAAATTTCATCACATTCGGAGTCCGTTTGATGCCCCAACGGATAACTATAGCGGCATTATAGCTGATCAAACGTCGGACGTTTTCGGTATCCGGAAACTGCCGTCGGGCCTCTCTCTTCTCTCCTCTCAGCCCAAGACCCCCTACACAGCCCACCTACACAGCCCACCAAGCCCATCTAACTCCCTCCTATGTTCATCGCCGTCGGATCACGATCGTGTGGGCGAAAACGGCTCCCCAATACCCCTCTCCTAGCCCCCTCTAGCTATATAAACACCCTCCCCTTCCAAATTTGGGCATCCCTAACCTAGCCTACCCCTTCCATAACCCCCAGCCGCAGCCAACCCCCTCCTCCTCGAAATCCACGCCGACCACCTCCTCTTCGCCACTTGGCGCTGTCCCACTCGCCAGCGCCGCCGCCAGCCGCCCCTCTAGCCTCTACCGAGCCGCCACGTGGCCCCCTGCCCGCTCCCACCTCCGCGGCCCTCTCGGCCCAGATCGGGCCCGCCCCGGGCCGCCCCAGGCCCGAGGGAGTCCGCGCGTCGCCGATCTCCACCGCCACCTCGCCGGAACCCTAGCGCCAGACCGCCGCTCCGCCGCGTTGCCCCGCCGCCGTCCCGACCCTGCCGGACTTCGCCACCGCCGTCTCCGGTCGCCGCATCCTCGCGCCGCCCGAGCTCCGCGCCGTCCCACCTCGCCCGTGCCACCGCTTAACCTCTCCGTCAGCCCCGCCGCCGCGCCGCGTCGCCCTGCCAGCCATCCCCGCATCCCCGTGCCCCTCGCCACTGTCTCCGGTCCTCGCTCCGGCCAGATCCGGGCAGGAGCGCCCGGATCCGCCCCGTCCCCGAGCCGGCGACCTCCTCCGCCCGCGTCTCCGGCCCCCGCCGTCGCCGGAACCACCGCCGTCTCTTTCTTGCTCTCAAGTTGCCATCATGATAAATCTGTCATCTGTTAACAGCATGATCCATTTTGCAAAAATCATAGTAATTGATATATGCATCATATGATCTTGTGCCCATGGAGTAAGTTGAAGTATATCATGTCTACTATATGCTCATGCCAATTTCATAAATGTTAAAATTGCTATGCTTACTGTTATGTGCCTCCAAAGTCAGCATCATAATGTTACTGTTTTGCATTCCCAGATTTTCATTAAGTCTGAGAATCTGCTATTTCACGTTTGCATCTTGTCTTGATGAATGCCATGAACTTGTTGCCCCTATGTATATGCCATGTTGCATTATTTGAGCTCCATGAAATGTACTAGCATGCTATGCCTTTTTATGCCATGTTGTCGTACTGTAGCATATTTGTTTCATGCCTCCAACATGCCATCATATTAACTCTGCTCATGTATATGCCCAGTTTTTCACTAAGTCCTAATCTGTGTTATAAAGTTGCTTTTTGTATTGATCATAATGGTTTAATCTTGATGCCTATGAACCTGAACCTTAATGATATTTGAAGCATGTTATCTGTAATTTGAGTGCATATCAAGTTTGTGCTCATTTGATTCCTGTAGCATGTTGTTTTGATGATTGCAAAGTGCCTAGTTGCTGTTTAGGCAGATTGTTGTTATATCTTGTTTTGATTGTATGTGTTGAACCGTTGCTCCGTTTTGAGCATGTCCTATTTGAAACTTGCTTGGTTTTACATGTAGTTTCATCATGTCATGTTGCATCCTTGATTTGAGTACGTGTGCTTGATATTTGTATGCATTTTGTATCAATGCCATGTTTAACTTGTTTTGCTCATATCTTCTAGGCCGTAGCTCCGAATTAAACGAACCTTACATGTAACTTGATTACAAAGACGTATAGATTATCATGGTGCATATTAACTTACTGTTTAACAACTTCAACATAATGTGTTATTCAGATCTGGACCAATTTCAAAATTTGCATATGGGGAGTTTCCAGAATTGTTATATGTTGTTTCCGGCCTCATTTAAAGTTGCTTTGATGTGGGGTTCAAACAAAATGCGGAAGATTGCTGCTATTTCGCACAAGGCGACCGGCCGAGCGACGTGTTTGGACCGGTCCATTTCTGCAGATAGTGTAGGAACTACCCATCCAATTTTTTAATTTTTCTTTTACTGGTTTTCCAGTTTTATTTTAAGGTTGTCTTGCATTTTTATTTTTGTCTTTCATTTTGTTCAAAACAGTTTTTCTTTTTAGTCCTTCATTTTCTTCTTCCCTTTTTTAGTTCCCTCTTTCTTTTTCATTGTTTTCTTTTTCTGTCTGTTTTTTTCTTTTCAAATTTATTTTCCTTTTTAAGAAATGTTAGCGATTTTGAATAATGTTTGAATATTTCAAACACTGTTCACATTTTTTTATAAGGTTGTTCAACTATTCACAAAATGTTCATTTTGAAGTTATGTTCATAAATCTAAAAATTGTTCAGAATTTTCAAATGTTCACGTTTTCAAATATTTCTCTAAACTTCAAAAAATTACACATTTTTAAAAAATGTTTGGAAATTTTAAAAACACATTCCATTTTCTAAAAATTATTCACAGTTTTTACAAAATGTTCAAGTTTTTGGAAAATTGTTCGAAATTTCTAAAAATATCTTGCTTTCATATATTTTTCAGAAATTCCAAAAATGTATGTGAATTAAAGAAAATATTATTGTTTCCTGAAAACTGTTTAGAATGTTAAAATTGTTCCTGTTTTAAATTATTTTCATAAAAAATGTTTGGGAATTTCAAAAAATGTTCGTGCTTTCGAAAAATTGTTCAGACTTTAAAAAATGTTTCCATTAATAGGTTCGTTCTCTAAATAAAAATGTTTGGGGTTTTCTAAATATTTTCTGTCTAAGGGTCACATTTAAAATAAATGAATTTTCAAAGTTCGTTTGTGTTGTTCAAAAATTTTTCAATTTCTAACATTACCTGTTTTAAAAAAAAATTCCAAAATTTCCAAAAATTGTCCGGATCTGCGTTGTATTTCTTCTTAAAGTGACACGCTCGTACTATTCACCGACACTTCTCAGGTCAATTGGTTAGCTATTGTCTTTGCGAGCTACAGATCTTAGAGGCATCTCCACTCGTGCCCCAATAGGCACCCCAGGGCCACTTTTTTCCCGCCGGTGCCAAACCCCCCCCCCCCTCAGTCGCTCCCCCAGGACGCTGAATTCCGCCGGTTCGGCCCATTTTTCGGCCCGGCGATCCCAAGACGAACCCGGCGCACTTGGGGGGCGCTTGGGGGCTCCGGCGGAAGGAAGCAGCGCATGGGCCACCACTGTCAGGCGAAAAAATGTTTTTGCACGTCCAGATTCGCCCAACGCCCCCCCCCCCCCCCCCCCCCCCCCCCCCCCCCCCCCGCGCGCGCGCACTACCCCTCTAGCCGCCGTGCCGATTCCGGCGCCGCCTACCTTCCCACCGCCGCTAGAAAGGCCACTTCCCCACCGGAAAAAGAGGGTTTGCCGCGACAGCCTCTAGCCTGCTCCTGGGCGAGCTTTCCGGCGCTCCAGCCACGCAGGCGGGGCTACCGACGGCTGCGTGCCCCCCACGCTTGCCAGGTGTTCGGCGTTTTGTCTGCTCGGCAATGGACTCGGACGACGAGGAGGCGCTCGCGACGCTGCTGGAGGAGGAAGCCAATGCTGATGCCCAGGATGAAGAGCACCTCACGGTCCTCGCCGCTCTAGTCGGCCTGTTCGCGAGCAATGCAAAGCCGCGGCGAGGTGGCTCGGCGCCGGGCCGGCAGAAAGCAAAGCACATGCATCAACTGGAGGGCTACTGCTTGCTCTACGCCGACTACTTCGCCGATGCTCCACTGCACGACGAGAAAGTATTTCGGCGTCGTTATCGGATGAGCCGAAAGCTCTTCCTCAGGATTGTGAATTCCATCCGGGAGTTCGACAACTACTTCAAGTGCAAGAAGGATTGCACCGGCACACTTGGATTCACCTCACTCCAGAAGTGCTCGACAGCTATGAGGATGCTTGCATACGGAGCTCCCGGTGATATACTGGAAGACTATGGACGCATGGCCGAGTCCACCACCATTGAGTGTTTGTAGAAGTTCTGCAGGGCAGTGGTGGCAGTGTTTGGACCACAATACTTGTGATCACCCAATGCTGAAGACACAGCTCGGATCCTAGCACAGAATGCAACAAGAGGATTCCCTGGGATGTTTGGAAGCATCGACTACATGCATTGGACATGGAAAAACTGTCCATTTGCTTGGCAGGAGATGTACAAAGGCGCCAAAGGAGCTTGCAGTGTGGTACTTGAGGCAGTGGCCACAAAGGACCTCTAGGTTTGGCACTCCTTCTTTGGTATGCCAGGAACTCACAATGACATCAACATACTGCAGTGCTCGAATGTCTTTGCCAAGCTTGTTGAAGTCATGCTCCTCCGGTGAACTTCGAGGTCAATGGGCACCACTACAATAAGGGATACTACCTAGCAGATGGCATCTATCCGAGATGGTCCACATTTGTGAAGACTATCTCAAATCCTGTGCCAGGAGGCAAGAACTCCTACTTTGCCAAGTGCCAAGAGGCTTGCAGGAAGGATGTCGAGCGGACATTTGATGTGCTCCAATCTCGATTTGTTGTTGTCCGGTACCCCGCTCTGACCTGGTCGAAAGATCAAATGTGGGAAGTCATGACTTGCTGTGTCCTCTTGCACAACATGATCATTGAGAGCGAGCAGGAAGAGCCAGTGTTTGACACTGAACCATATTACAGGCAGGGTCCTCTTGCCCAAGTTGATAACCAGTTACCGGCAACCTGGGCTGCCTTTCTGAATATGCGTCAGGAGATCCGAGACCCATAGGTACATCAAGAACTGCAGCACAATCTGGTGGAGCACCTATGGAGGCTCAAGGGCAACGCCTAGCTCGACGTGTGATGAAATATTAGTTTTTATTTGTGTTCAAATTATGAGTTTGATTTGTTGAACTATTTGTTTGTATTGATTTCTGTGATGAACTATGTGATAAAAATTAGTTAGTGTTGAATTTGTGCCGAAGCACGCCGAATATGGGCCGAAATTGGGCCAATTTGCGCCGAAAGTGGGCCGAAATCAGCGGCTGGGGGGGCGACCTTGGGGGTCGGCTGGGAAACCGAGCCCCCCCACGCCGATTTTTCTGCCGGTTGGCCCCCAGGCGACGCTATTTCAAGCCCCGGGGGGGCCGAATGACTGGAGATGCTCTAAGCCCAACTCCAATGCACGACCCCAAATGGTCCGGCCGCGTCCATTTGGAGGTAAACGGACACAAAACGCGGTCCAACGCGCGGGAGCAAACTGACAGAACTCCGTTTTTTTCGTCCGCTTTTGACCCATTCCCGGTCCAAATTTGGGCCGTGTTTGCGTCGAAACAGACACGCACAGAGGGGCGGGATACGAGCCCTTGTCCCCCCTGGCCTGCCTGTCGGGGACACAACCCCCTTTTCTCTTCCTCTTCCCTCCCTCCGCCCCCACCATCGCTGCCGCCACCTTGTCGGTACCCCATTTTCCCGGCCGTCTTCCTGGCTTTCTTGCCAGGTCGTCCAAACCACGACCACGCCATGCCATAGCCGACCCATGCCCTCATTTCGGATGAGTTTTTTGCCGATGTTCGTGGTTCTTTGTTGTCGTAGCCGGTGTGAGAGAAGCTATGGCCGCCGACGCCGCCCATCGACCCCCAACAACTTCCAGCAGGCGCTGCATAGCCGCAGGGCGCTCCCCACCAACGCCAACCTTGCTTTGCTGCCTGTGAGGGGAGCTCGAGGTGCTCTTTTCGGCCGCGTCTTCGCCACGACCGCAAGATGTTCGACACTTTGCTCACAAGGTGCCATCGATAGTGGAGATGGGTACTTCTTTCACAACTTCATTTGTTCATCGGAACAAATGAAGTGAGGAATTACTTCATGATGTCCTCAGCTATGAGTGGTTGAATGGCGCTGTAAGTATAATTTTTTTTGTACTACACTTCTCAACTGTAGTGATGAATTACTAAGAACATTACATTTGTGATGATATTTGCAGGTCATCAATTCTTATTGTAAACACCTAGAGTGCCGTGGTTTTGCTGATCGTCACATAACATGAACGTGGTTGCCAACATGGTTTAGACCGGGCTGCAGGAAAGATTAAGTCGAGCAAGAATAAAAAACCAGAGAAGTTTGCAAAGAAAACGAAAGTCGTCACCAGAGTGATGTATGAGTATTTCGCACAGGACAAGGTATTGCTTTCATATTTATTGGTTTGAGTATGCAACGATCTTTATTTACACTAAGATAAATTTATGGTTGCATAGGCTTATTTTCCTTTGCACGTGAACAATAAACATTGGATAACCATCGTGATGCACACCATGAAGGAGTTTCAAGTTCTTAACTCTAAAGGTGAAATTCTCCCAAGAGTTCATAATATGATTGAGACATTGGTAAGCTTACATTTTTGCATACACATGGTCAAAATTGTTGGGACATGCATTTTTGGTTGTAGAAATTATACCTTGTTTCGTTTTTTTTTCAGAGAGCAGAAATGCTAAAGATATTCAGGAGGCAAACTTATCTCTAGAAGCAAAAAAAAAACCATATGTATCTTCATGGCCAATAAAGGAGTATGACATGGCGAGTCAAATGGATACGTAAGTTTACACTTGAAAATAATATGACAAGTAATTGTACGTTAGATCCTTAGCTAACCTCGTATGTTTATTTCAGAGTGTCGTGTGGACTATTCGACCAGGAAGAGATTAATGCATCGAGGGCACGTACTGTCGCGGAAATTCTTTTTTCAGAGGCCAACACACTAGATAAGGTGAAGATGAAAATTCTAAAAATCGTGGAGAAGGCATACGTACTAGCATGGGGTAGGGTTTTAGTCCCGTAGAAGGTTTCCCTGCCATGTTTGGTACTTGTTACTCTTTTGATTGTAATGCGACATGGCATTTTGAATTATTCCTTGTGGTCGATACTTCCTATTTTTTTATTGTAATGCGACATGGCACTTTGAAATTATTCCTTGTATGATTTCATTGCTTCATGATGAATATGTGTATTTTGACACGTCAACTAAAATATATATTCAGTATTGTATTACTGTTGTTATGTTTATTCTAATAAGTATTTTTAAGTTAAAGTTAAAGTTGCGTCGGAATTGTTTAAAAAGAAGCCCACCCCGCTTCTGGGCCGGCGCGGGCCTGCTAGAACCTTCCCGATCAAGCCGAGATGCGAAGGGGACGGCTTTTCGGTCGCGGGACGACCCATCGACGGGGTACAACGTGGCAGGTAGAGGCGGGAACCAGGTTTTAAAGTGAGCTTACGACGGGATACCGACCCGGCTATTTGATCCGGTTGACGCGTCCTTCGATGGGCGAGGTGGGACTAAACTTGGTGTTGTGCAACGTTACTGGGCCGGCAAATGCGCGCCGCCTAGCTCGATTGATACTGCCTTTACTTTGCCCACTACCCCGACCGAGAGCTATTTGCTCCTATACGCCGCTTACTGTGGCAAGTAGTCGCGATTTCACACAGGAAGCTTCTCACCTGGGCCACTGCGACACGCGAGCTATTGCAAAAGATCTGCAGCGGAAATGTAAAAGAAACTACCGATAGCAACAAAAAGTAAAACCAGATCATGAAATTCCAGAAAACATGTTGTCGAAGCATCTAACAGAAGACCTCACTCACGGGAACCACACCCATAACCACTGTACTAACTTTTTTTTTTTTGAGTAAATCCCCTGTACTTACTAAGGTTATGTGTCTAAACGGGGCAGCCAGGTACATATGATCTACTATAGGCGGCAGATTTAAAACGGAAAAACTTTTTGGGACATTATTTGGATTATGAACTATTACTTGTAAACGCAAAGCATTTTCGGAAAAACAATAACAAAATTGAAAAAGTTAATTTTTTCATAATTACAAACTATTTGTTTACAAAACTCGAGTTTTTTCTGAATTTTCGAATTAATTTTAAAAATATGATTTTTTTTGAATTTGTGCACAAATTTTGAAAACTGTAGCATTTTTTGAATATGTGACAAATTTTGAAAACAAGAACATTTTTTGAAATCCGCAGACATTTTATAATTTGTGAACAAAAACTAAACATGCAAACATTTTTTTGAATTTGTAAACAAATTTTGAAACATGAATATTTGTTGAATATGTGAACAAATTTTGAAAAACATTTGGTAATTTGTGAAAAAATAATAATCATGTGAATGTTTTTCGAATTAGTGAACAAATTCTGAAAACAAGAACTTTTTTTTTTGAATTCTTTTTGGTTTCGTAAACATGAACATTTTTTGAATTTGTGAACAAAATTTTAAAATCACAAACATATTCTGAATTTTTTGAAAAAATTTCGAAATGGAGTACAATTCTGAAAATCCCAAACAAATTTCAAACACGACAATTTTTCAATACATGAACAAAATTTGAAAACAGAACATTTTTTGAATTTGTGAACAAGTTTTCAAAACAGGAATAGTTTTTGAAATCCCGGTTATAAATTTGAAAAGTTCTGATAAATTTGAACAAGAAAGTTGCGAACAATTTTTTAAAACATTTTTTTAGTTCCTTTTTTTAGAAATTGCAAATATTTATTGTATTTAAGAACAATTTTTGAAAACACGGCCATTGTAAAAACATTGTATTATTTTTAAAAGCACGAACATTTTTTGTAAGTTTCCAAACAATTTTCAAAACATGAAATCTTAAAAAGAAAAATAAACTTGAAAATAAAAAAGAAAAAATAAACAGCAAAAGGGAAAGAAAATAAAAAAGAAAGAAAGAAAAACCCAAACCGAAAAACTAAAGAAGAAAACAGGAAACTGGTCAGGGAAACTTACCTTCTAGAAGGTTTCCAAACCAGATAAACCGGCTGGGAAACTCTAGAAAAGTTCCCAAAACACAAAAACGCTGCAACCATTAATGGGCCCGGCCCAGGTGATCGCTCGATAGCAGGTCTCTGTGGGAAAGGTCGACATTTCGAAGCAAATGCGTCCAATAGGAAATTCCAACTATTTCTAGCTTTAAGCAGAGATGACAGCTCTACTCTCCGCTGAAGCATGAAAACCACAATACACTACTATAAACACAAAAAAAGGGCTTTACTTAAAGGCATAAGGTGGGACACCGTACTACTGGTTCTATGTAATAAGGTCTTTTTTCGTTTTCTTTTGTTTTTCTTCTTCTCCCTGTTTTTTATTAGTTTCTTATTTTTTTTCATTCCTTCCTTTGGTTTATTTCGATTCTTTCCTTTTTTGGGGTTTTTTTATTTGTTTCTTTATTTTCATTCTACAATCTTACATACATGATCAACATTTGAAAATAATTGTTCAACATTTTCAAATACTTTTAAACATTTTATATACATTATCAATATTTTTTCAAAAATTTGTTCAATATTTTATATACATGATCAACATTTTTTCAAATACATGTTTCAGCATGTTTTCAAAACTTGCTCAACATTTGCAATACGTGTTCAGCATTTATATTACATGATGAACATGTTTGAAAATTTGTTCAACATTTCTCAAATACTTGTTCAACATTTTATTTATATGAAATAAATTTTCTCAAATACTTGTTCAACATTTCAAATCCTTGTTCAACATTTTTCAAATACTTATTCAACATTTTCTATACATGATCAACCATGTTTCAAACACTGTTCAATATTTTTCAAATACTTGTTCAACATTTGAATTTTTGCAATATATATTTAGAATTTTTAAAATATAAAACAAAAGTACAAAAATAAAAGTAAAACCAAAAATCTAAAAAAAAGAGGTTGTGGCCTCCCGCGCTCGTGGGCGGCCCAGCTCGGTGCCCCTTCAGCGAATCCGAAGCCAAACTAGCTGAAGGCGAGATATAGGCGCGCCCCTACCCCAAGGGCCGATTTGGAGCAAAGGAATTTTATTGCAAGGGAGATTGCTAGGCACAAATAATGTAAGTGTTTTTCTTTTCTAGCTGTAGATAGTGTTTGGGTAGCAAGTAATTCTTCACTAGGAAAACTAGGTGAAAGGGAATGTGCAACGTCAAGGGATAGGGATGTTGGGAATCTTCATGTGGAGAAGCCCGGAAAATCAGTTGAGGGGCAACAAGGTGAAGCACGATGGTAGCAGGGTGGAGGCGGCTGCGACAACTTTTCTCATGCGTGTTGGGTGATGTCTTGCGCAGCAAGAGAATAATGAAGAGGAGGATGGTCGGGTAGTCAAGGGCATCGGTGGGGGAAGCTAGGATGGCGGTCGACGGAATCGGCCACGGAGCACCACCATGGCCAGATCCTCCACCCTCGTTCATGGTGGTACTTACTCCTCTCGGCGAGGTTGTCTTTGACACGTTCATCATCTTCCACGTGGTTGCCGTGAGAGTGACTACCTCGACATGTCTGGTGTCGGCAACAATGGCGATGGCGACGCACACAAGCAAGCGGCATCGTCCCAACCGAAGCTAGAGGAGAATTTGGCAGATTCGTGACAACATGATACTGACCTTCCAAATATTTTTCTTTTTCAGTTGCGCTTGTTTTTTTGGAGTGGTATTTTAACCCCATTTTGACCCAATATCGGGTCTTCCAAGCAGAACACATTGCTTCAAATATTTCACACCCATTGAAAACGATTCTAATGAAATAAATTGCAATTTGGGGATTGGGATACTAGTAGAAAACAGGGCTTTGGTCCAGGCCTGACTAGCCCATTAGTCCCGGTTCAGTGACGAACCGGGACCCATGGGGGCATACGTCCCGGTTCGTGCGCCCAGGGGGCCGGCCGGGCCTCGTGGGGCATTGGTCCCGGTTCGTCTGGACCCTTTGATCCCGATTCCAGACACGAACTAGGACCAATGGGCCTCGCTCCTGGCCCACATCCATTGGTCCCGGTTCATGGCTGGAATCGGGACCAAAGGAGGTCCTTTAGTCCCGGTTCCAGCCACCAACCGGGACCAATGAGGTGCCTATATATACCCCCTCGTCCGCAAGCAGAGCACTCCACTGCTCTTTTTTTTTTGGTCGGCTAGGGAAGGGCTTTGTGGTGCTCTAGCTCACCTCCTATGCACATGAGGTGTTCGATGAAATGCCCGAGCCACACTACTTAAGCTTTTTTCTCTCCAAGCTCGACCTCCAAGCTCCATTTTCCTCAAGATTTGTCTAGTTTTAGCGGTCCGTCACGTCCCGTCCCCGTCTTCACTGCCGTCGGTCGCCCGCGCCGATCTCGTCGCCGACACCACCATGGTGAGCCTCTTGTTCTTATCTTCTTTCTAAAAGAGAAAAATTCTTACTTGTATGATTTAGATAGATACTTGTATAATTTTCTTATTTTTATTATTTTTTGTTATTATATAGTAAGATGGTTTTGGTATCCGCCCCCGTTGGCCCTCGTCCTGGCTATGATTCGGATGTGGTATATATTATATTTTATAACTATTTGGTTCATTTATTGTTTATGATAATTATGCCGACCAACGTGACATAGATTTTTTTTATCTAGGAGGTATGTGAACCGGAAATTCCAACCGATCCTATTGTCGAGAGGTTAAATTTAGTTGAAGAAGAAAACAATTACTTGAAGGAAAAATTGAAAAAAATTGAGGAGGAGAAGATGATATTGGAGTTGCATGTTACGGATGTCGTCGATGATCACAAGATCAAGATGGATGCAATGCGCTTCAAGATTAGAAAGTATAGAAAATATGCCATTCATACCGAGGCTTGGTATCATTATGCCGTTGGATCAATTGTTACCTTGGTTGCGATTATGATCGCATTTGTTGTTGCATTGAAATGTTTTACATAGTTTCAATGTATGGTTTAATTAGATGCTCTGGAGAGCTATATGTTGTTCAATGAGAACTATGTATGTACTTTGGTTTTAATGTGATGATGAACTTCTATTAATTTGGTCACTTATCTATTCATGATGTTCTGTAATGGTTTGTGACATACTTAATTATATATAATGCACGCAGATGAACCGGCAATGGATGTACGGTGACAGACGCACCTCCGAGTATATTAAGCGCGTGCATAATTTTCTCGAAGTGGATGACGCAAACAAGCAGAATGGTTTTATGTGTTGTCCATGCCCTATATGTGGGAATACAAAGTCTTACTCTGACCGGAAAATCCTTCACACCCACCTGCTTTATAAGGGTTTCATGCCACACTATAATGTTTGGACCAAGCACGGAGAAAGAGGGGTTATGATGGAAGACAACGAAGAAGAAGAGGATGATGACAACTATGTGCCCCCTAAATACGGTGATGGTGCAACGGGGGAAGCTGAAGATCAAGAGGAACCAGACGATGTGCCCGATGATGATCTCCGCCGGGTCATTGTTGATGCAAAGAGACAGTGCGAAAGTGAAAAGGAGAAGCTGGAGTTCGATCGCATGTTAGAGGATCACCAAAAAGGGTTGTACCCCAATTGCGAAGATGGCAACACAAAGCTCGGTACCGTACTGGAATTGCTGTAGTGGAAGGCAGAGAATGCTGTGCCTGACAAAGGATTTGAGAAGCTACTGAAAATATTGAAGAAGAAGCTTCCAAAGGATAACGAATTGCCCGACAGTACGTACGCAACAAAGAAGGTCGTATGCCCTCTAGGATTGGAGGTGCAGAAGATACATGCATGCCCTAATGACTGCATCCTGTACCGCGGTGCGTACGAGGATTTGAACACATGCCCGGTATGCGGTGCATTGCGGTATAAGATCAGACGAGATGACCCTGGTGATGTTGACGGCGAGCCCCCCAGGAAGAGGGTTCCTGCGAAGGTGATGTGGTATGCTCCTATAATACCACGGTTGAAACGTCTGTTCAGAAACAAAGAGCATGCCAAGTTGATGCGATGGCACAGAGAGGACCGTAAGAAAGACGGGAAGTTGAGAGCACCCGCTGACGGGTCGCAGTGGAGAAAAATCGAGAGAAAGTACTGCGAGGAGTTTGCAGGTGACGCAAGGAACGTATGGTTTGGTTTAAGCGCGGATGGCATTAATCCTTTTGGGGAGCAGAGCAGCAATCACAGCACCTGGCCTATGACTCTATGTATCTACAACCTTCCTCCTTGGCTGTGCATGAAGTGGAAGTTCATTATGATGCCAGTACTCATCCAAGGCCCTAAGCAACCCGGCAACGACATTGATGTGTACCTAAGGCCATTAGTTGAAGAACTTTTACAGCTGTGGAATGGAAACAGTGTACGTGTGTGGGATGAGCACAGACAGGAGGAATTTGACCTGCATGCGTTGCTGTTTGTAACCATTAATGATTGGCCTGCTCTCAGTAACCTTTCAGGACAGACAAACAAGGGATACCACGCATGCACGCACTGTTTAGCTGACACCAAAAGTATATACCTGGACAAATGCAGTAAGAATGTGTACCTGGGGCATCGTCGATTTCTTCCGACCAACCATCAATGTCGAAAGAAAGGCAAGCATTTCAAAGGCGAGGCAGATCACCGGAAGAAGCCCGCCATGCGTACCGGTGATCACGTACTTGCTATGGTCAATGATTTACACGTAATCTTTGGAAAGGGTCCCGGCGGACTATCTGTTCCGAATGACGCTGAGGGACGCGCACCCATGTGGAAGAAGAAATCTATATTTTGGGACCTACCCTACTGGAAAGACCTAGAGGTCCGCTCTTCAATCGACGTGATGCACGTGACAAAGAACCTTTGCGTGAACCTGCTAGGCTTCTTGGGCGTGTATGGGAAGACAAAAGATACACCGGAGGCATGGGAGGACCTGCAACGTTTGCACGAAAAAGACGGCATGCCTCCAAAGCAGTATGAAGGTCCTGCCAGCTACGCTCTTACCAAAGAAGAGAAGGAAATCTTCTTTGAATGCCTGCTCAGTATGAAGGTCCCGTCTGGCTTCTCGTCGAATATAAAGGGAATAATAAATATGGCAGAGAAAAAGTTCCAGAACCTAAAGTCTCATGACTGCCACGTGATTATGATGCAACTGCTTCCGGTTGCATTGAGGGGGCTTCTACCGGAAAATGTTCGATTAGCCATTGTGAAGCTATGTGCATTCCTCAATGCAATCTCTCAGAAGGTGATCGATCCACAAATCCTACCAAGGCTAAGGAGTGATGTGGCACAATGTCTTGTCAGTTTCGAGCTGGTGTTCCCACCATCCTTCTTCAATATCATGACGCACGTCCTAGTTCATCTAGTCGACAAGATTGTCATTCTGGGCCCTGTATTTCTACACAATATGTTCCCCTTTGAGAGGTTCATGGGAGTCCTAAAGAAATATGTCCGTAACCGCGCTAGGCCAGAAGGAAGCATCTCCATGGGCCATCAAACAGAGGATGTCATTGGGTTTTGTGTTGACTTCATTCCTGGCCTTAAGAAGATTGGCCTCCCTCAATCGCGGTATGAGGGGAGACTGACTGGAAAAGGCACGCTAGGAGGGGACTCAATAATATGTAGGGACGGGCATTCTTGTTCTCAAGCACACTACACAATTCTACAGAACTCTACCTTGGTGACCCTGTATGTCGATGAACACAAGAACATTCTGCGCTCCAAACACCCGGAGCAGTGTGACGACTGGATTACATGTGAACACATCAGGACTTTCGGCAGTTGGTTGGAAACACGTCTCAGAGGTGACAACACTGTTTCTGATGAGCTGTACTCATTGTCCAGGGGACCATCTTCGACTGTATTGACTTACAAAGGATACGAGATAAATGGGAATACATTTTACACGATCGCCCAAGATCAAAAGAGCACCAACCAAAACAGCGGTGTCGGCTTTGATGTAGCAACCAAGAGGGGAAATGACACATATTATGGTTACATAGTGGACATATGGGAACTTGACTACGGACATGATTTTAAGGTCCCTTTGTTTAAGTGCAAATGGGTCAATATGTCAGGAGGCGGGGTACAGGTAGACCCACAGTACGGAATGACAACAGTGGATTTGAACAATCTTGGGTACACAGACGAACCATTCGTCCTAGCCAATGATGTGGCGCAGGTTTTCTATGTGAAGGACATGTCTACCAAACTGAGAAAAAGAAAAGATAAGGAAGCGAATACATCATACGATGAGCCAAAGCGCCACATAGTTCTTTCAGGAAAAAGAGACATCGTGGGATTGGAGGGCAAGACAGACATGTCTGAAGATTATGAAAAGTTTCATGAAATTCCTCCCTTCAAAGTCAAGGCTAACCCAAGCACCCTGTTAAGCGATGAAGAATATCCATGGTTACGGCGCAATAAGCAAAGGACACAAGCGAAGAAAAAGTTAAGACTTTCTCTCCACAACTATTATGATGATGCCTTTGATCTAGAATATCACTGCAGTTACATGTGAAGAAATGAAATGCCTTTTGTAACAGACGAGTTTCCGGAAACCCTGATACTTCGAAACAGATTGTCCGTTTTGTACACGAAGTGCATCCAGTTTTTACCGTAACCCTCTCAACTTTTTAGCACATCCTATGTGGGTGAAATGATGATACCATGCCAATTTTCAACCCCTTCAGAGTTCATTTGAAGTGCTTTTCAATTTCAGGGTCATATATCTCAAAAAAATCAGTAAATGCATGAAAAATAACAAATGAAGTCAGAAAGGGTTGAAAATTGATGATGTGGCTTTGAATGGTGTATTTTGAACACACAAAAAGTCTGGAGTTCAAATAAGTTCAAAAAAATGAAATCCCTTTGTAATAGATGAGTTTTCGTTCGAAACCCTGATATTTCGAAAGAGATTGCCCGTTTTGTACACGAAGTGCATCCAGTTTTTGCCGTAACCCTCTCAACTTTTTAGCACATGCTATGTGGGTGAAATGATGATACCATGCCAACTTTCAATCTTTTCAGATTTCATTTGTAGTGCTTTTCAATTTCAGTGTCATTTAGCGCAAAAAGAATGAACTAATAGCAAAAAGAATGAACTTAAAATAATCAATTAAAATATTCTGTTATGATCAACTAAAACAAAACTATAATATTCTTCAATAGCAAACAGAATCAACTAAAAAGCTTTTATAAAACTCTAATAGCAAAAGGAATCAACTAAAAAGCTTTTATAAACCTCTAGTATTTTTTAAACTAAAATTATATAAAATTTATGCAACTAAAATTATCTAAGTATTTTCTGTTC
>JAAAXO010000393.1:0-39827 GCA_011799875.1 Thinopyrum elongatum
TCACGCAGCAGTAGGCGAGTGAGTTACGCTCCCCAAAAACCTGATCGGCCCATCTCCAGTACCGGATCACGAGAGGCGGGGATTCCGGGAGGCATGATGTTCCATTCTCGCGGTGCACGCAGGAGGAGGGAGGGAGAAGACTTCCATGGCGGCGCAATGATCTGGAAAGGTGGCGTGAAACCATACGAACGCGGCGGCTAGGGTAGACGTCTGCTGACTATTATAGTGCGGGCTGTTTGTGTGACGACCCCGGCTAATGTGCACTAATATACACGCAATGCACACGATCAAGCATAAGGACTCACTGAAAGATATAACAACACAAACTCTAACACATAAATAAATTCATACAAGCTTTAATATTACAGTAAGGGACTCGAGGGCTCGATACATAGCTCGAGGCATACAAGTGCAGCGGAAGAGTCAGATATCTGGTACAGATATATTACAGAAACGAGAGAGAGATAGGCCTTCACAGAGGCGGGGTAAAAATAAAAGCTACGATCGAAAGGCCGTAGGCCTCCTGCCCTGGACCCTCCGATCCACTCCCCATGGTATCAGTCGGTCCTCGTAGAGTAGAGTTTACTCTCGGGTGGGTCGTTAGAAGTAGAAGTGGTCGAGACTGGGCGGCGACTTGGCTCCGGGGCTCCGTCGTCTGGATGCGACAAAGGCATAAAGGGGGAAAAAGGAAAATAAAGCAAACGTGAGTACTCATCCGAAGTACTCAGCAAGCAAGGAAGCTATACTACATATGCAACATTTCAAGATGAATTTTATATGTGGACTGGCTTGACAGAAACATGCCAGGAATTAGAGGGGGAAAGCCTAGTCCTATCAAGACTAGCAGCTTCAACATCTTCATCAGTCTTGCAGCATAAGAAAAGAGAGGATTAACATAATTGTAAAGTTAGTAGTAAAGTTCCCATCAAAATCGGCCAGAGATTCTTCCTCGGCTCCTGCGAGAAAGCAATCCGAGCCGTATATCCCAGTTCTCATCTCAGGTCATGTTCTAGTTGTACCGATCGGATTTACAACTCGAGTGTACGACCGTAGGACGGCTATCGGATAGAATAGAAGTTCGTCCCTGCAGGGGTGCACCATCTTACACACCACGCTCGCTTAACTCCGCCGGACACAATTTTCTGGGTCATGCCCGGCTCCGGGCTAAGCAACACGCCGCAACCCGACCAAATGCTTAAATGAGGGAGGTCAGCACGCCGACTAACCTAGGCCCCTAGGGGTCTTGGGCCATCGCCCCGGACGACTCCTGCACGTATTGGTTACACCGCCGGTGAGCAGGGACTAGCAACCCCGTAATACAAGCGCGGTTGCGTCCCAGTCCCCAACCAGCGTGTGCGCCAGTGGCTGACGTTATTAAGCCTTCGGTGAAGTATACAACGCAGAACGCCCATACTATGCCCACGTGATGGTTGTTATGCTATTAGGCCAGGGCCCCTCAGTCAAATATCCAAACCGTTAGTGGATTAGGAGCGCGGGTACCCCCTAAGGGCCGACCGTTTTAGTATCAAAGTTCAGTGATCAGTCATAGTATCAAAGTCTACATGTGTATGACACCAAGGGGGAAACCTGAGGAATCACCATCGAGGAGTCCCACCTGATGTTCTCGTCAGGTGAACGAAGGAGGTATAACCCTCGAGGTCCACACTTGAAACAGTTGCATGACGACGTCGTGATTGGGGTGAGTAGTAGGAATACCCTCGCTTTACCAAGACCGATTAACTAAACCTACAAGGTTATCATCAGAAATGTGGGGTGGGGGGGGGGATGGACGAGGTTTTCACCCTCGGCACCGATAGTAACCCAGTAGTGTCGAGAACATAGGGGGAAGTGACGTGCGGTGCCAGGTTCTGATCTTCGATCCCTGTTGCTCGGGTCTTTTGAGAGTCAAGCGGGATTAGTCGGGACAAGTGGGTCCTGATAGGCTCTACCCATCTATCTAACGTTAGGATAACAGGCAGGTATCAAACAGTAGGCGACAATTAACAGGCTATGCAACAGATATAGGATGGGAATAAACAGCAGACAGTAACATCTAAGGCAAGCATAAGAGGGAAGAGAATAGGTGATATCGGAATGCTCAAAAATTGGGGTGCTTGCCTGTCTGCCACGGCAAGGGCAGGGTCGTCGGGACGTAGTAGTACTCCGGAGCAGGGGGGTCTGCCTCAGGAGCACGGCAACGTCGGGGTATACCGAAAGAGAAGAGAAGAGGAGGAGGAAGAGGAAAAACAAGTAAATATCAATGCAAACAGATGAAAACACAGTGCGGCGGATGCTATGATGCAGTGCGGTGCGCTTGCCTAATATGCCTCTAAGTCATTTTAGTTATTTTTAGAATTAATCTGGGAGTTATTAACTGGTTGTGTGTGCACTATCATCTACGAATCGGGCTCGGAGTATGAGTTCTCCTACGTAGGAGTTCCGACAAGGAACAGCGGCACAATTAGAATCGTCTAGGCGTTTTCTGAGCAACTTTCGGTGTAACTTTTTGCGATCTGAGCTACGGTTAAAGTATCATGTCGACGTTATTTTAACTGATTTTCTGAATATTTTTATTAACAGATTGAATTATTGATGTCAGCATGACGGTTGCTGACATCGCAGGTCAACAGAGACGCTGACCTGGTCAAACTGACATGTGGGTCCAGTGGGACCCACATTCAGTCTCTGTTTAGTCTAACAGTGGATTAACATAATCAGCAGGAGGGTTATAGGAGTGGGACCCATAGGTCAGTGAGTCATTAGGTACTCGTAATTAATTTTAATAAAAAACCAGTTAATTCGTTTTAATCAGCCGAGCGGGGCCCACACGGTTAGCGTCAGAGGAAACAGGTACCCCGCCGCGACCGTGGCAAGTGGGGTCAAACGGGGCCAGGGGGACCCACCGTCAGGGTAATGGGTGGCCCCACGGCCCAGCTACGTTGGCGGCCGGCGGAGATAGTCGCCGAAGTGCACAAAAACACGGCGGCCAGGGCGGTTGAGCTTAGGGTTTTGCCCTCAGGGCATATCCGAGGCTTTGGCTCTGCGGTTGCGTTCATCGAACGGGGGATAGAAGAAGGTAGAAATGGTGGACGGAGGATGTGGTTGGAGGTCTTGGTGGGCAGCGCTGGAGTTGGCCGAAAACGGCGACGACGAGCGGGGAGGCGGAGGGGCGGCGCCGAGTTCGGGCGTGAAAACGGGCCGCTTGGCTACGGTGAGACCTAGCGCGCGCTGTTGGGTATGTATTCGAGCCAGCGCGCGGGTGGTGCATCGAACGGTGGTGTTGGCGCGGCTGTGAGGAGACGACCTTGAAACGATGCCGGAGACGAGCTACGGCGGCTGGCGCGTTCGGGCCTGATGAGAAGGGCGCTAGAAGCACGCAGGCACAGCAAAAACAAAAAAAACAGCGAAGGGAGAGGCAGCTCCCACGCGATGCGAGGAGCACCGAGGGAGTGCCCGCCTGTGAGCCAGAGATGGACCACTAACAGCGCAGCAAAGCACGGCGGCGAGGACCAGCTACGACAAATGGTTTGATGAAAACGGCGTCGTCGGCGCGCCGAGAGGAGCAGGGAAGAGAGAGGAGCGGCAGAAGCTCACGTGCGGCCAAGAAAAGCCGTGACGGGTAGTAGCTGCAGAAGTGCCGGAGGAGAAGAGTCGCCGGGGCCGACCGAACGAAAAGGGGGAAGCACAATTATTGAGGCCAGTGCTCCCCGACGCCCGGTTCGTCGACGCAGAGAGAGACGACGTGGTCGGTGCTGAGTGGTGCTGCTGGACACGGCGGAGCGGCGAAGTGGGCACGGTGGTCGCGGGCAAGAACTGAACCCACGGCGACGGTGTGGCGGCTCGGTCGTCGGATTGGGAAGGAGAGGAGAGAGCGGGCGGGGCCGAGCGATGGAGAAGGGGAGGAATCGGTCGAAGGAGGACCAGGGGGGGGACGGCTCGGCTCCTCTTATACCTCTCCAGCTCCTGTGTTTCGTCGGTGGGCGTCGAGGTGTTTGTGCGCTCGCCGGCGAGGAGTGCTCAGCAAGGCGCCGACGACACGCAGGAGAGGTAGGTATAGGGGGATGGGCCTGGGCTGGGCCAGTGCAATGTGCACTTGTCCAGTCAGTTAAGCCTTTTTCTTTTTCTTATTTTCTGTTTTTCCTTTTTTTCTTTTTTGATTTGTTAGGGCACTTTTGATTTTTGCAAAGTATAGATGGCCCAAAATATTGTAATGCAAATTAGCCTTTACCAAAAATGGTTTGGGCAGATTTGGTATCCATTTGGAATTAGAAGGATTTTAATGAATTTTAATATTGCTGGGGTTGATGCTGGTTTCCAAATTGTTTGAGTCATTTAATTAGTTCAGTGCTAAGTACTGGTGTATTAGTTTTATGAAATGCTTCTGGAATATTTGCTAATAGTGAACATTTTTTCAAAGGTGATGGTTGAGCAAATTTATTTTGCACTGTGTAAGTTGAGTAAATTATTTCAGTTGGAGTGTATTTGCTTTGGATAAAACCACATGTATAGGCACTGGCAAATTGATTGACTTGGCAATATGGAGCAGCTGATCCACGTGGTCGTTACACAGGGGTGTTACAAGTATCCGCCTCCATCTAAAAGAAATTCTCGTCCTGAGAATTTAGGAGGGAGAGAAAGAGGTGGACAGTCTTTCCCGAAGATGATCTCGCGTTCCCAAGTGGCTTCATCTTCAGTGTGATTCGACCACTGCACTTTCAGAACTTGGTCGTCTTCTAACGAGTTGACGTCAGCTATCAAGGCGGATCAGGAGCTCTTATAAGAGATAAGTCATTCGTGCAACAGGAAGCATCTCGTGAATCCATGCGCGGTGCGGAGATTCCTTGAAGCATGTCGAAGTTGCGGACACGTAGGAAGACATCTGAATATCGAGAGACATTATGGCGGCAATCCCAATTTATAAGCCACTGTCCAGGTCTACCACGATGCGAAAGGGCCGATTATAGCGAGGAAGCTAGCTGCCCTTGATCCGAAACGACGGTGTGCCCTTCATAGGAGGACACGCAGATAAGCATTGATCACCGGTGATAAGTCAGACCCCATCGTTTGCTTTTTGGATTCCTAATTGCTCTTCTGGCGGGTCTGAGCTGCGTTTGAGATTCTCCCGGACAATTCTGACTTGTTCTCGGATGCTGAATAATGTACGTCCAACAGAGGTGTTCCCCAGTTTCTGACCCAATTCAGGAGGGGTTCGACACTTCGTCCATAACGCACTTCGAGGGGGCCCATTTTCAAGCTGGCCTGATAGTGGTTGTTATAAGAGAACTCGGCATACGGGAGAGATTCCTCCCATTTGCTTACCGAAAGGATATAACACAAAGAGGCGAAGCATGTCTTCAAGACTTATTATACGCGCTCAACTTGGCCTTGGGTGGGGATGATAAGCTGAACTCCAGTGTAATGTGAGTTCCCATAGCTTCTTGAAAAACTTTCCCAGGAACTTGGACGTGAAAGACCGCCCACGAGTCCGAACGATCTCCTCGGAATACGTGGAGTCAACAGATTCTGGAGAATACAGCTATGCTAGCTGGCTAGCAGGATAGTCTCCTTAACAGGCAGAAAATGAGCAACCTTGGAAAGTTGATCGACGACGACAAGAATAGCGTCGTGACCTTTCGAGACTTGGGAAGACCAGTAATGAAACCATCTTGCACTTATCCCACTTCCACAAGGGGAATAGGGAGCGGTGCAGGAATTCCAGCAGGCTTTTGATGTTCTGCCTTCACGCGACGACAGACGTCACATTCGGCAACGTATCGAGCAATGGTCCTGCTTCATTCTGGACCAACCGTAACTCTGTGTCGGAGATCGCCGATACATCTTAGTGCTACCGGAGGTAGACAACGGTGTATCATGAGCCTCCTTCATGACCTGTCAGTATAAGCTCGAAGCGAGGTACTACGATGCGGGTCTCGAAAATATAATGTTCCATCTCAGCAACTGAGAAATCCCGGTACTTATCTAGGTGAAGCTCTTTCTTCATTAGGTCAATCTCAGCATTTGGCTTGCGCTTCCTTAACAGCCTTTTGAAGGTCTGGTTGTACCACAAGGTTATTAAGAGAACCTTGGGGAACAATTCGAGATCAGCTGATTCAATTCTGGATAGGAAGACGGGTTGAGCTCGCCTAACCATGAGGTTGTTGCAATATGACTTGCGGCTCAGGGCATCGGCATCACGTTAGCCTTGCCCGGGGGTATATGAAATTACCGCAGTCATAGTCCGTAATTGTTTCTAAACCATCATTGCTGACGAAGATTAAGATACGCGTTGGTGAACAAGTATTTCAGACTCTGGTGATCGGATAAATCTCACACCGCGTTACCTAGAAGGTAATGTCGCCATAAACTTTAATGCATAGATCACTGGCAGCAAGTTCAAGATCATGCACCGATATTTTCTTCATGCGGACGCAATTGACGTGATGAAGCATACGCAATCCCTCTTCGTTCTTGCATTAGGACACAGCCTAATCCCTGAGAGAGGCGTCCATAGTATAGACAAAGTCCTTTCGGAATCAGGAGGAGCAAGCACTGGAGCCAGAGGTAAGCTTGTCCTTGAGGGTCTGGAAACTTTCCTGACATTTGTCGTCCCACTCAAAACTTAACGCCTTTGTGGAGCAGAATTAGTCAAGGCTTGGCGCATCTTGGAGAAGTTCTCGATGAATCGTCGACAATAAACTAGGCTAGACCGAGGAAGCTTCGGACTTGCTTGGCATTCTTCGGAGTGGGTCCAGTCAAGGATAGCCTGAAAACGCTCCGGGTTAACGGCAATACCGTCTTGGAAATCACATGTCCAAGGTAGGTCACTTCAGAAGCCAGAATTCACATTTGAATACTTGGCATTAACTTGTGCTCTCGAAGCCTCTCCAGAACATGGCGAAATGTTCGGCATGTGTCTTCTTATCTTCGAAATATACTAGGATATCGTCCAGATATACCATGACGAACTTGTCGAGGATAGTCATGAATATTGAATTCATTAAGCGGAGAACGTAGCCGGAGCATTCGTTAGGCCAAATGACATGACGGTGCATTCATAGGAGCCATTATCGAGTAACGAATGCAAGTCTTGGAATATCCTCTTCACGGACACGGATCTGGGTGATAAATCAACCTCAATCGAGTTTAGAGAACACGAAGATCCAGCAAGTTGATAATATAGAGATCCGGGGAAGCAGATATTTATTCTGAATGGTTGCCTGGTTGATAGACGGTATAATCTTGAGACAACCTTCGTACCAATCTTTCTTCTTGACAAAAAGAGACGGTGCTCTCCCCAGGCAGAGGAACTAGATGAATGAAACCCTTCCATTAGGATTTATCATTTCTTCCTAAGCTCAATAGGTGGTGCGGTGGCATCTTGTAAGGACGCTCGCAATAGGAGTGGTGCCAGGCTTCAAGTCAATGACGAACTCGACCGCTCTAGCAGGGGGTATTCCTGGAAGTTCTTCTGGAAAAACATCCGGGAGTCACAGACAACTGGGATGATGTCTCGATCCCTCAAGCGGAGAAGCATTCAACGCGTTCAAGGCATAAATCTGAGCCTCAGCGTCTGAGTGATATGAGCTCGATGAGTTCACAACTCTCTGATGGATGAAGGAGGTGGACAACCTCTAGTGGCGCAGTTGATTGAGGCATAAGAGGCCTTCAACCAATCCATTCCCAGAGTAAGGTCAATGTTGAATTATTCAGAATTATGGGGAAGGCCTTGAAACTTTCTCTCTCAATCACATAGTGACGTCGGGGCTGAATATGGTGGCTGGCACCGACCCCCGGCGGGAGTGTTTAAACCTAACGGATGGTGTAGTGTTTCACACTTAACGTCATGCAAGAGTGCAAAATGTTCAGACATGAATGAATGCGATGCTCCTGAATCAAATATAAAACAGTTGCAGGACTGAATATTAACAAGAAGTGTACCCATCACAGTTGCTGGTTGTTCGGGTCTTCATCATGTTGACATGGAAGGCCTGCCCACGACCATAAGAAGGTCTGGCATTGCTGTAGCGAGGCTGAGAATTCCCACGGCCAGCAGAAGGAAGAGCCAACTGATTCTGATCTCTGTGAGCAGTCTCTGGCACGGTGACCTGGCTGGCCACACTTGAAGCAGAGTCCATTGTCAGGACGTGGTGCAGGAGCTCGAGGTGCTGGAGCTTGCAGAGGCTGTCTTGGTGGTGGAGGAGGCAGACGTTGGTGCAGCATAGAAGGTGTGCACTGGTGCTGCTGGACGATACATACTCTGGGGATCCAGATACGGCGCTTCTGGGAAGACGAGCCCGAAGATGAGCCCGCCTCACGAGTGCGTCTGGACGCTTCTTATGCTTTTTCAGACCGTCTCGACCATAATAGTCTTATTCACACAGGGTGGCGAAGTCAGGATAGTCTTGGACGAGCAGAGCTAACTGAATATCATGATGCAGCCCTTCACGGAATTTCTCCTGCCTTCGTTCATCAGGGGATGTCCTCTTCAGTGTATCGGACAAATAAGAAACTGCGCTGATATACTTCCATAGACTTGTGCCTTGTACGAGATACGGAACTCGGCCTTCTTCCGAGCTATGACAGCTTGAGGAATCTAGCGGGCACGGAAGCAATCTTGAATTCTGCCCAGGTGACGACGGTACTAGGTGGTAGGGTCTGTCGGTGAGTAGCCCACCACTGTGATGCGGGACCCTTAGAAGGTATGTCGCAAAGGTGACATAGTGTTGACCTGGGCGACACAGCAGACTCCATCTCATGGGAGATGTCACGCAGCCAATCATCAGCATCCAGTGAATTGAACTGTGATGCGAAAGAACGACGGGTTAAGTCAGATAAATTCTGGCAAGGTGATGGAAGGTAGCGGCTGGTCGGCATTGGGACGGGGGGGGAATGCTGCATAATCTCCGTCATGAATTGGCGGTTGAGTTCGAACTGTTTGCTCATCGCAACCATATAGTCGGTGGTGGCGGCGGAGGTGGATGTTGTCAGCCATCCTACTAAATCGACAGGGAGTAGTAGTTTAGCAGAAGCAAATGCGAGTGTAAAGCGTCATGCATGATGTAACATGACGGAATTTAAATAGTACAGCAAGAATGCTGAATAGTAGTCATTAAGTCATACAGATCCACACAGCGTCGGTTACATTCGGGCAGCATAACGGGCCAAATTCAAAAGCTAGACATGCTAGGCGGCACGCAGGCACGCGGTAAGGAAGTACCAACGAGACATAGCAAAGGCTACTTCACTTTCTTTTCTGTTTTGATTTAGTTAGGGCACTTTGCATTTTTGCAAAGTATGAGAAATTGTCCCAAATATTGTAATGCAATATTAGCCTTTACCAAAAATTGGTTGGGCAGATTGGATTCCATTTGAATTAGAAATGATTTTAAATGAATTTAATTTGCGTTTTTGATGCTGTTTTCAAATTGTTTGAGTCATTTAATTAGTCCAAGTGCTACTGGTGTTATTTTTTATGAATGCTTCTGGAATATTTGCTAATTAGTGAACATTTTTCCTTAAAGGTGTTTGAGCAAATTTATTTTGCGCTGTGAATTTGAGTAAATATTTCAGATTGGAGTTGATTTGCTTGGATAACCACTATGTTTAGGCACTGCAATGATATGACTGGCAATATTAGCAGCTGATCACAGTGGTAGTTACACAGGGTTGTGTTACAACGGGCCGCGGGTAGGTATGGGAGTAAATCCCATGTCCGGTCGCGATCAAAAGAATCGGAAACAGTTCAGTAATTAACGCGTCCGTTAATTATTATTAATGACTCATTAATTTTTCCCGAGCAGCAAAAATATAGACAACGTGCATAGCTCTGTCCTCGGCTCGGCTCAATCCCGCAACCGCGGGCGTCGTGACGAGGCAGGGTGGCGAGCGAGGAGGAGGAGCGTGCGTGTAGGTCTCCTCTTCTCATGCTCTTACAGTGGTAGAAGAGCTCACCTTATAAAAGAGGTGCAAGTCTCACTCAACTTCCGGGGTGGGACTAAACTTTAGTCCCACTCACACCACTCACAAGCTATGCATGAATGGGCCAAGAGAATTTCGAATTTTAGTTGGGCTTTGGCCAAAGGCCTACTAGCAAATTCCAACAATCCCCACCAAAGTCTCATTGGCACATCTCATCACTTAGTTCCAAAACATTGTTTATATACGGTGCTCAGTGGAGACTGTAAGTTGAACTTCCACTTAGAGATTTATGCTACACTAGATCACAACTTGAATAGTGGACTATGCCTGAACTACAAGTTTTCTGCAAGACTAGTTTCACACAAATTCTTGACCGATATGGGCTGCCGCAAGGCTTCCCCACGGGTGGAGCGTATACGTCATACTCCAGGGCCTTTCATGAATTTATAGAGAACACCCATTCTCACAGAATGCGGCGTTAACAGTCAATTCATATAGGTGTGTTCCTCAGGAGATGCTCTGCCAGGACAACATTCTCGACTTACCCGAATAAGCCACTTGGAACACCATTAAGATAGTATCAACCTGCCATGCAGATCAGGAGAGTATTGCATCTTCACGGAGTGGGATAATTAATATAGGAGACTCTCCTCCCAGCTGACCAACAGCTTGTCTCCACTTCTACCTCACGGGATCTCCGATCAACTAGAATGGGGTACCACTATGGACAAATCATGCGTGGGTCTCAAACCCATCTCCATCGATGCATTATCTATCACATTACGTGATAGACCCTTTATGAAGGGATCTGCCAAGTTTTTCGACGTTTGGATATAATCCAACGAATAACTCGGAGAGTTCCTCAAATTTCGGACAGATTTTTAGCTCCTCTTCACAATGCCTTGAGGACTTATATTGTCCTTAGAACTGTTTATCTTGATGATCACAGTTTGATTATCACAGTTCATCAGGATAGGGGGTATGGTTTCTCAAACCATAGGTAAGTCCATCAAGAGCTCACAAGCCACTTGCTTCAACAGTGGCAGTGTCTAATGCTGTGAGTTCTGCTTCCAAGACCTCGTTAAGTGGTCTGTTGCAAGACTTCCAGGAAACATGGCCACAGCCAAGTGTAAAAACATAACCACTTGTGGCCTTAATCTCATCAGCATCAGATACCAGTTTGAGTCACTTAACCCTCCAGTACCCTTGGATACCCGTGTGTAGTGAATCCCATAGATTGTAGTGCCTTTCAATAGCACATAACTTCTCAAGCGATGCCAATGATCATCTCCCGGTTTTGACACAAACCGACTCAGTTTGCTCACAGCAAAGAGATGTCGGCCTCGTGGCACTCGCCAAATACATAAGCGAACCAATAATCTGAGAATACCTCAGTTGATCCTTAGCAATCCGTCGATTCTTTCGAAGCAACACACTAGCATCATATGGAGTTGAGAAGGCTGCCGTCGCTATACCAAACGATACCTCAAGACCTTTTCCACATAGTGAGACTGAAGCAGTGGAATCCCACCATCATCTCTCAACAGCTTGATGTTAAGATAACATCAGCTACTCCTAGATCCTTCATCTCAAAGCAACGAGATAGAAATCCTTAACCTCATTGATTAAATCAAGTTGGTTCCAAAGATCAGTAGTCATCGACATATAGACAAAGATAACTCCTCGCCCCCCACCATGGCGATAGTACACCACATTGTCACCATCGTTTACTACAAAGCCGGCAGTAGTTAATGTTCTTTCGAACTTCTCATGCCACTCCTTAGGAGCCTGTTTAAGGCCATAAAAGACTTTAATAACTTGCACACCTTTCCTTCCTGACCAGGTACTACAAAACATCTAGCTGATCCATGTAAATTTCCTCCTTCAACTCTCCATTGAGGAAAGCCGTCTTAACGTCCATTTGATGAACGAGAAGACATGTGAGGCAGCCAGTGATAGTAGCACCCGAATAGTGGTCAGTCTAGCCACGGGTGAGTAAGTATCAAAGAGTCTTCACCTTCTTTCTGGGTATAACCCTTAGCCACAAGCCGTGCCTTGTACTTTCAATTGTACCATCAGGTCTAAGCTTCTTCTTGAACACCCACTTACATCCTACAGGTTTGCACCCATAAGGACAGTCAGTGATCTCCCAGTTCCGTTAGCTAAGATGGAATCCATCTCGCTACGAACAGCTTCTTCCAGTAGTCAGCATCAGGAGATGCATAGGCTTCTGAAATAGTCCTGGGTGGTCATCCACAAGGTACACAATGAAGTCCACCAAAGGACTTTGCAGTCCTCTGTCTCTATCCTCATAGGAGTTCCATGTCACCCTCAACAGGATTCTCAACGTGTTCCATCGCATGGTGGGTTCAGGATTACAGCGAATTCCTCACTAGATGGAGTAGGTATCTCCTGATTTGATGAACTCGACATATCCTTCATAGGAAATATGTCCTCAAAGAAAAAGTTGCATCATTCGACTCCATAATCGTACCAACATACATGTCGGATACCTCAGATTTATTATCAAAATCTATAACCCATGCTATGAAAAGCCATAGCCCAGAAGAACACAATCCACGGTTTTTGGTCCAAGCTTGCGCTTCTTGGGATTGGTATATTGACTTTCGCCAAACAACCCAAGTACATAGGTAAGAGAGTTTTCAACCTTTTCCTTTCCCATTCCTCAAATGGACTCATGGTCTTATGCTTTGTGGGAACTCGGTTTAGGACATGACACGCAGTCATTAGCGCCTCCCCCCACCATTCCTTGGAGAGACCCGATGTGTCTAACTGGTGTTAACCATATCAGTTAGAGAGTTCGGTTCTTTCTTTTGGCTACCCCATTTGACTGAGGTGAGTAGGGAGGCGTCCTCTCATGGATTATACCATGTTCCGCACAAAACAAATCAAAATCATTGGAAAAATACTCTCCACCAGATCAGACCTAAGCCGTTTAATTTTCCGATCAAGTTGGTTCTCTACCCCTCAGCTTATAGTTTTTGAAGAAAGTTAAAGCCTCATCTTTTGATTTCAGAAGATACACAACAATATCTAGTGGAGTCATCGATCAAGTCATGAAGTATCTTTTCCACCTTTTGTCAACACGCCATTCATCTCACAAAGATCAGAATGTATAAGCTCTAGTGGCGCCAAGTCTCTTGCCTCTGCAGTCTTATGGGACTTGCGAGGTTGCTTAGCTTGCACACACACTTGGCACTTGGAGCCCTTGACAGTAGGTATTTTTGGAATTAAATTCATATTGGCTAGCCGCGTCATGCACAAAGTTAATATGACAAAGTCGTGAATGCCAATATCAGAATCATTATTGTGGCAAACATTATTAATAACTTTAGTGCAATATCTGACAAAGATAGGCGGAACAAGCCTCCTCTCATAGCCTTTTCCAACAAATTGTCCATACTTAGAAATTACAACTTTATTGGATTCGAATACCAACTTAAAACCATCTCGACATAAACGGGAACCGCTAACGAGATTTTTATTGATGGACGGCACATGATGAACGTTCTTCAGACGCACGGTCTTCTCCGAAGTAAACTTCAGATCGACTATATACCGACACCTCGAACGATGGCATGTGACCCATTCCCCATCAGCACGGGAGAAGTCCCTGGACCTGGTAAGAAGAAAACATGGAGGCGTCAGCACAAACGTGCACATTGGCACCGGTGTCAATTAACCAATCAGGAGATTGAAATACTGAAAGGATGGTAGGAAGAATACCGTACCCAGATTCCTTCATATCAGTATCACCGATGACAACATTAGCGGACTTGCCGCTCTTCTCATGTTCGTGCTCCTCAAAGCGGTTAGGACACTTCGGAGCTCAGTTATTAGGATCACCGCAGACATGGCAAAGTCCCTTCCCTTCTTATGAGAATTCTTCTTGAAGGTGGTAGAATGTGACGGCTTGTTCTTTGTATCAAACTTGCATTTGCCCTGAGTTTTGTTCTTGTTGTTTTTGAACTTGTTGGGCTGGAAGTTCTTCTTCTGTACCATGTGGGCACTAGAAGCTCCCTCAGCAACTCGAGCATGTGTGTCCTTTGCTCTCGCCTTCTCTTCAACATCAAGAGTACCAATGAGATCCGCTACGGAAAACTCCTGTCTCTTGTGTTTCAGGGAAGTAGCAAAATTGTTCCACGAAGGTGAAAGCTTGGCAATGATGCCTCCGGCAACAAATTTGTCCGGCAACACACACTTGAAGTACTCGAGTTCCTTTGCGAGCGACTGTATCTCATGAGCTTGCTGTACAACAGAGAGCTCATCAGTCATCTTGTAGTCATAGAATTGCTCCATGACGTACAACTCGCTGCCCGCGTCCGAGGCACCAAACTTGGCCTCGAGCGCAGCCCACATGTCCTTGCCGTTGTCAAACGACATATACGAATTCACAATGGAATCATCAAGAACACTCAGAAGAGCGCCTTTAAAGAGAGTATCGATCTTCTCAAAAGCTTCCAGCTGTGCTGGATTAAGATCGCCCTCAGGCTTGCCCTTAGTGGCATCATAGCAGCACATGGTCTGAAACCAGTAGACTGCTCTCGTGCGCCACCTCTTATATTGCACCCCCTTAAAGGCAGGCGGCTTCAAATGCGCAGCAAAACCACTCGGAGTAAATTGCCTACGATCAGGTTTGTGGATTGTTGAAAATAAGAGAAAATTACTACAAGATTTAATCCGAATAAACAGAAGATAAACCATGACAGCAATAGCAGAGATTAAACTAATCATGCAAACTAGCATAGTAGATGAACAGATCACATCTAGGGCACATACTAGAAACATGAATTCTACCACGATCTCGAACAAGAAGGATAGAATCACATACGGTGCAGCGGGAGCAACACCGCCGGCGTTGAGGTTGTCGCCCATGTCGTCGAGGATGAGGTTGCCGAGGTCGGGGAAGAAGTCGTCGTTGGTGAAGTCGTCACTGCCAGCAGTCGTGCGAGTGCGCTCCCCAAAAACATCGTTGGCGAAGTCGTCACTGCCAGCAGTCGCGCGAGTGCGCTCCCCAAAAACCTGATCGCCCCTCTCCCGTACAGAATCACGAGAGGCGGGGTTCCGGAGGCCTGCTGTCCCTTCTCGTGGTGCACGCCGGAAGGAAGGATGGAGAAGACTTGCGTGGCGGCGCAATGATCTGGAACGGTGGTGTGAAACCATACGAAGCGGCGGCGGAATCGGCGGCGCGTCGTGACGAGGCGAGGCGAGGCGAGGCGAGGCGTGGCGTGGCGTGGTGTGGCGAGCGAGGAGGAGGAGCGCGCGTGTAGGTCTTCTCTTCTCATGCTCTTACAAGTGGTAGAAGAGCTCACCTTATAAAGAGGTGCAAGTCTCACTCAACTTCCGGGGTGGGACTAAACTTTAGTCCCACTCACACCACTCACAAGCTATGCATGAATGGGCCAAGAGAATTTCAGAATTTTAGTTGGGCTTTGGGCAAAAGGCCTAGCCGTCGCTGGAGGGGTGGCCTGGCGGAGCGTGGAGGCGGATCGCTTGGTACAGGAGGGTTGGGGCGGCGATCCCGGCGGCCGGACGGAGAAAATTGGGAAGTTGAGGCGGCCCTCCCGGCGACCGGACGAAGAAAATTGGGAATCGTCATCCAACGCCGCCGCCTCTCAGTTGCGAGAGCGAGCGAGACGAGGATTTCGTCCCCGACCTCTCGAGGCGTGGAAGTCCCACCCGGGGAAGGGGCAAGGAAAGGGCGGGGGTTCTTCCCCTTTGCACGCGACCAAATTGCGCGGTAGGCTCCCCAGGGTTGATTCAGCTCGTGGATTTCCTACCCATGGAAAGTAGGGGGATCCCCCCGGGATCCCTGGCAACCAAATTAGCCCTAATGGTGCTTTCTCCGCTTCTTCCCGGCTCGGTCCTTCTTTCCCAGGACTCAAGGACAGATTCCAAGAAATCAAGCCGCGTCTCCGACTCCCTGAGGGCGAGCTTGGTCTCCCTGAGGGCGAGCTCGGCCTCCATGGCGGCGAGTCCAGCCTCCCTGAGCAGGCGAGCGCGGAACTCCGGCATCGACGCCGACTCCGGCAGCTGCATCGCCATCCCCAGCTCCGCCAGCAGCTCTGGACGCACAATGCACATACATAGATTAATAAGATAACAATGAACCGATTAGGGGAACAGAGGAATCTCAAAACAGGAATCGCGATCTTACCTTGCTCGCGCGCCACGGCCGCGGCACCCCTCTCGATCACCGCCGTCGTCCTGGCGAGCAGCGGCTGGAACTCCAGCAGTGGCTGCAGCAGCTCCCTGGATATCGCCTCCTGCAGCGGCGTGTGCGCCGTGTTCTTGAGCACCACCAGCTGCTGCAGCAGCTCCCTTGTCATCAGTGGCGGATCCAGGAATTGAACTTAGCCGGGGCGGAACATTTAAGGTATAAAAATTTTGATTGACAAATGCAAGCACGCTGTACCAAATCTCATAAAATTCAAATACGAAGCTAGATGCACTAGAAAATTAACATAATTAATGATTCAGAATAGTTCGAGATTCTCGACAAGTAGGTGACATAATTTCTGGATCGAAGTCGACTGAGTACATAGATGCAAGCTCAAGAGGTTCTCATGATTAAATCTACTAAATGGACCTCTAGGCTCTAGACTAGCAATGCATATCAATAACCTTGTTGAAGTTTCACTGAACCGGTTATTCCTCAGCTATGTTTCTATCAAGCACCTCGTTGAATATTTCAACCTTGAAGTGATGGAAGCAATGGTTTCAATCTTTTAAAGATTCCCATATTACAGTTATTTAAACATCACCATATTCAGCGCTGACCATGTACAATAGTTTGCTAGAAATTGAAGATCAACATCAGAAGAAAATAGATTAGAACTACCTGCTGGTTGCGCTTGCTGATTTTGCAAACTGCAGCTCCTGCGCGTCTGCACGAGCTCCTGCTGGTTGCCTGGGACTGCTTCTTTTGGTTCCCCCGTGCGTGGATCTGGATCGGGTGCCCGGCGGCTGGCGGCCCGGCGAGGCGGAGCTCTGTGACGGCGAGCCGGCGGGGGCGAGCCAGCGGCGGCTAGGTTACGCTCGTAGTCTTGCTGGCTGCCTGGCTCGATTTGGGTTTAGGGATTTTTCTGCGAGTGCCTGTACGTGAGTGCTGTGTTCGTGCAGTCGTGCTAACTAGTTTGGGGCTATGGGCTGGGCTTTGTGTGGCCGTTCTATCTAGTGCAAACCCCACATGTATTAGCCCATATAGAAAACGAACCGTATTTTTTGTATACGCTGATTTCGGCTACCCGGAACGGCCGACCATAGTCGCCCCTACCATGGCGCCGCCACTGCTTGTCATCGCGTCCCGCTCCTGCTGCGTCGTGTGTGCCATGTGTGCTCTTTTTGGCTCGAGCTGGGTGATGGCACTACCTGTGATAAATACCTGCTGTGGCGAATGATGACGGACGAAGGCCTTTATCGTTCGTTGCAAGGCGGTGCGCGGTACGCGTGCATGCGTTATTGGCAGCGTGGGTGGGTGGGCTGTGCACGCGCGCGTGGCTGGTAGCCTGGTACGTGGCGTTTGCATGCTGCCGTGTGGATTGGCGTGTAGGTTTGGCAGGCGCGCCGCTGCACCCGCGGGTTCCTATATGGCGCATAGGGCGCCGCCGAGCGACCAGGCGCGCACCCCCCCGGCGCGCTGAGCGTTTGTATGGGCCGGCCCATATCCTGTTTATTTTTCTTTTCGTTTTTTCTTTAGTTCTCTTTTTTCATTTCCTTTTTCTTTTTCTTTTTTTCTTTACTGTTTCCCTTTTTATTTTTTCTTTTCTTTCCAAATTCACGAACATTTTTTGTATCAAATTCAAAAAATGTTCGTCAATGTGTAAAAATGCTCAACGATTCAAAAAATGTTCATAAAATTCTTTTTTTGTTCATCAGATTGAAAAAATGTTCATCAAAATTCAAAATTTGCTCATCAAATTGAAAAAATGTTCATCAAATTCGAAATTTGTTCATCAATTTCAAAAATTGTTCACCAAATTCAAAATTTGTTCATCGATTTCAATATTTGTTCACCTAATTCAAAATTTGTTCATCAATTTCAAAATTTGTTCACCAAATTTAAATTTTGTTCTTTTTCTTTTTTTTCTTTGCTTTCAAAATTGGTGAACATTTTTTTGTATCAAATTCAAAAAATGTTCGTCAATGTGTCGAAATGCTCAACGATTCAAAAAATGTTCATAAAATTCCTTTTTTGTTCATCGGATTGAAAAAATGGTCGTCAAAATTCAAAATATGTTCATCGAATTCAAAAAATGTTCATCAATTTCAAAAATTGTTCACCAAATTCAAAATTTGTTCATCAATTTTAAATTCAATTTTTTTTCAATGAATTGAAAATTTGTTCACACATTTTCCAAAAAAATAATCTTGAATACAAATTTTGTTCATCAAGTTTAAAAAATGTTCACCGTATTCAAATTTTGTTCATCAAATATAAAAAAATACTCTTCATTATTAGAAAAATGCTCCTATAAATTTGTTCATCAAATAATTAAATTTTCATTAAAATTAAAAAAGTTCATTATTTTGAAATCACGAACATTTTTTTTTTCAAAATTCACTTTTCTAAATTATAAATTGTTTTGAAGAAAAACGAAAAGCAAAAATAGTAAAAAAATGAATTAAAAAAACTGGGGCGTTCAGCCTCGCTTATGGGCCGGCCCACTAGGGGCGCACGGGAGCGGAAGGGGTGCGCGCTGGCATGTTCGCCAGCGCGTCACGCGCTGCATAGGAGCTCTCGCTGCACCCAGGCCACATCGCCCAAGCCGCACAAAAACCCAAACCGACAGAAGGCAGGGCCAGCCGCGGCTCAAGCTCAGCGAGGCCCAACCCTGGGGGCCTACCTACAGCACAGCAAAATGACCAGCCGACAAAGCGCGCAGCGCCTACAAACCGCGTCCATAGGCCCACAGCAGTCATCGGGGTCGCCAGATAGCCTGGGATAAGCTATGTCTCGCTTCACGCAAGACATAAACTAGTCTCGCCCAAAGCAAGCGCCAGACTCAGCCGGCCCAGCGCGCTGGTTATTTTTCCATTTTTAACATTGTTTTTGTTTTCATTTTTTTATGCATTTAAATTTTGTAAATATATGTATTACAGAAAACACTTTACAAAAATATTTAAAGAATTTTAATCATGTGAGAAAGTTAGATGTGTATGGAAAAAATATTTCTGATGTATACAAAAAATATATAAGAAAAATATACAATATGAATGAAAAATTGACATCAAAATATATTTCCAAAATGTTAATCATTTAAATTGTAAACATGCTAATGCATACGACAAATGTTCCACATATATAAAAAAGAAGTAATTACGACATATAAAGGAAAAATATTAATCATGAATTCAGAAGTGTAAAACATGTATACAAAATAGGTACAATGTGTGCAGAAATAATATAATAATTTTATAAATGTTAAAAATGTATTGTGTTTGTAAAAAGGTTCCTGATGTACAAAAAAATGTACAGTGTGTATAGAAAATAGACTATAAAATATATGTTTTAAAAAACTATTAAATATGTATTTGCAAAATTTTAAATGTGTATATAAAAAATGTTCCTGATGTATACAAACGAAGTACAATGTATGGGCAAAATACACATAATAAAATAATATGTTTAAGGAAATGTTAATAATATACTAGGAAAAGCTAAAAGTGCATATAAAATATTTTTGATGGATAAAAAAATATAAAATAATTATGAAAAACGACTTAAATAAATAGAAGATTACAAAAAATCCAATCATGTATTTTGGAAAATATCATACTGTATATAAAAAATGTTCCGGATGTATAAAAAAATATACAATGTGTATGAATAAAATACAAATTAAAATATATGTCTAAAATGTTAATCATTAATTTAATTTTTTTAAAGGTGTTTAAAATATGTTACTGGTGTTAAAAAAATATACAATATGTATGAAAATAGTAGACACAAAAAATAAATGTTTACTTAAGATGAAAGCATGTATTTATAAAATGTTAAATGTTTATATAAAGAAATTCCTGATGCATACAAAAAAATGTACAATGTGTATGGATAAAAAATATAAAGAAACATATGTTTTAAAAAAACTTTTAATCATGACTTTGGAAAACGTTAAACGTTTATATAAAGAATGTTCATGACTTATAAGAAAAGTAGAATGTGTATTTTAAAAGTAGATAAATAAAATGCCAAATCATGTATTTGGAAAGTGTTAAATGTGTATGTAAAAAATGTTCCCCATGCAAACAAAAAATATACAATGGTTATGGATAAAATATCAATAAAAACATATGTTTAAGAAAATCTTAATCATGCATTCAGGAAATGTTAAACGTATATATAAAAAATGTTCATGATGTATAAAAAAAGGTACTCCCTCCGTCCCAAAATAAATGTCGCAACTTTCGTACAAAGTTGTACTAAGGTCGAGGCACTTATTTCGGGATGGAGGGAGTATAATGTGTATGAAAAGTGTAGACAAAAAAAAATGTTTAATGAATAGTGAAATCATGTATTTTGAAAATGTAAAACGTGTATATAAGAAATGTTCCTGATGTATACAAATATGTACAATGTGTACAGAAAAAATAGACATAAGAATATTTTTTTAAACAAATATTAATCTTGTATTTGTAAAATGTTAAAACTATATATTAAAATATTCGTGTTGCATACAAAAAAGTGCAATGTTTATGAAAAAAGTAAACATAAAAACATAGGTTTTAAAACATGTTAATCATGTTTTTGCAAAATGTTAAATGTGAATCTATTATTTTTTCAACGTGTATTTGATAAATGTTGACCATGTATTGAAAGAAGTGTTCAGAACGTGTATTTAAGAAAGATATATGTCGGTGTACTAAAGATTGGGTCCTTTAGTATCCCATACTTGTACACGGACAGTTGTAGCCATACCAGCGGCAAGGCCTGCCGGGGGACAGCTGGAAGCAAATGCAAGACCATCAAGAAGGCATTCAAACCAATGAACAGAAGACTGAGGCCCAAAGGCCGGATCCCCGGCAAGATACTTGCCGGGATGGCTTGCGAAGACCCGGCAAGACTCGTACCCAGCAAGATCTCGCCACCCTACCACCGCTCCAGCGTAGCGACCAGCCTGTCATTTGGGTTTTGTCCTCCTGGATGCATGTCATGACACTAGTGGTGGACGGGCTTAAGCGGTGTTGATGGGACGGGCCCTTTTTCCGTCCCCAAGAAAGTAAGGCACACCTAAACGGAGCATTTAATGCGTTTGTCCTAAACCGTCAGTGATAAGCAGGTAAACACTGTAGCTACTTTACACCTCATGTATGTCCTGTACGCCACTGTTGGCGACCCCTTGGACGTATAAAAGGAGGCCCAAGGCATAGCTACAGGAGGAGGAGGAATCTCTAGCCCATTCTGCATGCGTAGCTGCTGCTCGAACATACTGTTCATCGCAAGCGCTCCTGGAGCTTGGGCTTAAACACCCACAATAAACCAAAGCAGGAGTAGGGTATTACGCTTCTCAGCGGCCCGAACCTGGGTAAAAAATCCCCTCACGTTGATCGTTGGTTCTGCTCTTTGTGCATAACTCTCTCCCTGCCGAACCGTAAAAGGGATCCACGCCGTCCCATAGGTGTCGTACGCCGACATCTTTGGCGCGCCAGGTAGGGGGAAAGGTTGCGCGAACCTGATCTATCGATCAACGCGTTAGTTTCTTCATCATCTTCGTCACCATGGCCCCCAAGAAGAAGGGTTTCATGGCAGTTGATCCATCTGCGTCCGGTCTGCCCGTACCTTCATGGACGGGCGACGACGTGGACGCAGGTGGAGAAGGAGGAGGTCTTGAGCCTCCATGATGTTCTGGCAATCAAAGCCAGGCGAGCGGCGTCGTTCGCAGCGGCGACAACAACCCGCGCGCCACTAGATCTAAGGACGGAGCTGTGCTGCCTATGGGTGGCGCGGCGAACTCCAAGGACGGGATGTCGCCTTCCAAGACACCCACGCCGGCGCATGCGCTGCGGCCTTCTCAGGTCGTGCGCGATGAACAGCGCCGTGACGTCGGTGGTTCTAGGCGTCCCCAAGGAAAGACCCCTGCGCATCATTCCTGAGATGCGCGGGTCCAGCATGCACGCCAAGATGCCGGTGGAAGCGCGGCGCGGTCGCGGGACCGTGGTGGAGCTCCTTCTAACACAGTTAGGAGTCAGAGCACCTCATGTTCCTCGCACCTCTCGCCGCCGCCTACGCCAGCAGAAGCGTTGGCGCGAGCGTAGCTGCTCCTGGATTTCCCTCCCGCTGCGGAGAAGCTCGAAGAATGGAGAGCTGCTATTCAGAGCCTCATCGGCTTCGCCAACAGAGATGGGCCGCAGTAGGCAGAGCCTTCGCGGCGGCGGTCCATCGAGCCGACGCGTGCCGATGGCGAAAAGACTGGAGGTGGAACGACTACGATGCACTCCCCTCCACGACGACAACAGTGGTCGCTAACTCGACGGATCGACGACTATGATGATGATTCCACGGCGTCGTCCGATCCGCGAACGTGCCGCGATCAACGTCAAGTTCTTCGGGAGCGAAGCAAAGAAGACGCTTGAACTACCATCGAGCGGCGACGGGAAGCGTGCCATCAATCTGATAGACGCGCGGGGCCCATTGTAGACAAGCCTGCGCCGGGGTATTCCGGCGACTTACCTTATGAGGTGGGTTGTCCAGCGTTTACCTGTGAGCTGCGGCGAGTCCAGTGGCCCAACTCCCGATCATTCAAGCCGGTGGTCCCGGAGAAATACGACTGCAAGACTCACCCGTCAGAGTTCCTGAGCATCTACACCGTTGCGGTGCAGGCTGCCGGGGCTCGAGACGATAAGATACTCACCAACTACTTCCCGTTGGTGCTCAAGCCCAACGTCAGGTCATGGTTGATGCATCTGCTGGAGAATTCCATTTCTTCCTGGGCAGACCTGTGTCATCAGTTTGTTGGCGCCTTTACCGGAGTCCACCAAGCTCCTGGCCAGGAAAGCGATTTACATCTCATCCCTCAGAAAGAAGGCGAGCCCTTGCACAAGTACATACAGAGATTCAGCCGTATACAACACAATATCCCAGACGTTCATCCCGCTGCTGTTATTAGCGCGTTTCATCAGAACGTGCACAACTGCAAGATGCGGGAAGAGCTGGCGATGAACAAAGTCAGGGATATTGCCGAGCTCTATGCTCTGGCAGACAAATGTGCTCGGGCTGAAGAGGGAAGGAGACCCCCCGGTGAGGATGCTGGTGCAGGAATCGACTCTGAAGGCGAAGATGCCACCGCCCCGACAAAGAAAGGCCGACGGTGTAACAAGAAGCGCAAGGGCAAGGCTGTGCTTGCTATCGAGGAATCCGGCAACCCCGGCGCCGCCAAGAAGATCAAGGTTGATGGCCCCGGCAAGGAGGTTGCTGGGTGTCCATCCTGTCAGTCCTTGGCGGCTGCCGACAAGCCGGAGGGCTCTGACAAGCAATATTGCAAGATCCACCGCACCAAGGGCCATGATCTCCAGAATTGCCAGCAAGTTGAGCAGCTTGTCGGGAGGCAGAAAGCTGAGTATGAAAGGCAAGATAAGGAGAGAGCCCAAGATGGTGCTGAGGGGTCTGGCAAGAAATGCGGTGGTCGAGGAGGTCGCCGCGGCAAGGCCAAGCAGCAGAAGGAGAGGCCCGCTCGAGGCCGCGACAAGGAAGAGGGGGGGTGACGATGACAACAAAGAGGACGACAAGTCCAGCGAGCACGAGTTCCAAAAGGCTACAGAAGCTATGTGCGTTGACGGAGGTGCCTCGGTGCATTCTTCTCACTGCCAACTTAAACAGTGGCTGCGCGAGATTAATGCGACAGAGCCGTCAGTCGATGCCCGGAAGCCTCTGAAATGGTCCAACACGCCTATCATTTTTTACGCTGAGGATCACCCTGATCGCACAACCGCGGTCGGGTGTTTGCTATTGTTGGTTTCACCAACGATTCGCAACCTCAAGGTGACAAAAATGTTAGTTGACGGTGGGGCCGGTTTGAACTTGATCTCGCCTAGTGTGATCAAGAGGTTACAGATTCCTGATGAAGATCTCGAGGAAACGGGCACGTTTCAAGGGATCAATCCAGGAAGGAGCCAGCCGAAGGGCAAGATCACGTTGCCGGTGACATTTGGCAGTGAGCTGAACTACAGAACAGAAAAGATCATTTTCGATGTCACTAAGATTCCGTTACCATATAACGGGATTCTGGGCCGTCCAGCGCTGGCCAAGTTCATGGCGGCCTCGCACTACTGCTTATAATGTATTGAAGATGCCCGGGCCAATGAGCGTCATCACTGTCAACTCCGACAAGAAGGATGCGCTTATCTGCGCCGATCAACTCTACCGGGAGGCAGTTGCAGCATCTGCCGCCAAGGCACTCGCTCCTGCTGCTGAAGCTCCTGGGGGGAAGAAGAAGACCGGCAAGACCTCTAGCACATACTCCGGCAAGCGCACCTCCTCGGAGTGTTGCGCTCCTGTCGAGGATGTGCCGGAGAGCTCCACCGGCAAGAGCAAGAAATCCAAGGTATCTCCACCAGAAACTAAGAAGGTGCCCGTCAAGGAGGATGGTACGGGAGGAACTTTCACCATAAGTTCCACCCTCGATGACAAATAGGAAAGCGCGCTCATTGCTTTCCTGCGGGCGAATATCGATGTGTTTGCGTGGCAACCATCTGATATCCCCGGTGTTCCCAGGGAAGTAATTGAGCACCACCTTACTGTCTGTCCTCATGCACGACCCATCAAGCAAAAGATTAGGAAGCAATCTTTGGAATGGCAAGAATTCATTGCCGAAGAAATCAGGAAGTTGGAAGTGGCAGGTTTGGTCAAAGGAGTGCTCCATCCGACGTGGTTGGCCAATCCAGTTGTAGTGCGCAAGGCGAATGGAAAATGGAGGCTATGTATCGACTATACAGATATCAATAAAGCATGTCTAAAAGATCCTTTCCCCTTGCCGCGCATCGACCAGATTGTGGACTCCACTGCCGGCTGCGATTTGTTGTCGTTTCTCGACGCTTATTCAGGGTACCATCAGATTTTCATGGCAAAGGAAGACGAAGAGAAAACCGCATTTATCACCCCGTGTGGTACATATTGTTTCTTACGTATGTCTTTCGGGTTGAAAAGTGCCAGTTCAACGTTTGCAAGAGCGGTCCAGATCGGTTTTGAGCCTCAGCTACATTGAAATATGGAAGCCTATATGGATGACATAGTGGTTAAAACCAAGGACAAAGCAACGCTCATACAAGATTTAGAAGAGACGTTTGCAAATCTGCGCAAGATCAATCTGAAGCTCAATCCCGAGAAGTGTGTATTTGGCGTTCCATCCAGCAAGCTTCTTGGGTTCTTTGTATCCCAGTGTGGGATCGAAGCAAATCCCGACAAGATGAAGGCAATTGAGCAGATTGAAGCATCAAGACGCGTCAAAGATGTGCATCGACTTGCCGGCTGTATCGCTGCTCTGAGCAGGTTCATCTCCAAATCTGCTAAGCGCGCCCTACCCTTTTTCAAAATATTGAAGAAGGCAGGTCCAATGAAGTGGACTCCGGAAGCGGAGGCAGCGCTGCAGGATTTAAAGAGGTACCTCTCCTCTTCGCCGATACTAGTCGCGCCTAAACCACAAGAGCCGTTGCTGCTATATTTAGCGGCGACGAATCAAGTGGTTAGTGCCGCGTTAGTAGCGCAGGGAGAAGTTGACGAAGAAACAGCGGCGGTGGAAGGACTGTCAAATGACGAGCTGGGATCTTCCCCGGCAGGGTCTGGTGCCGACAAGGCAGAATCTGCAAGGTCAAATGAAGCAACACAGAGGAAGAAGATGGTGCAGCGCCCAGTTTATTTTGTCAGCTCCCTTTTGTAGGGGGCTAGGTCAAGATACTCTGACGTGCAGAAGTTGCTCTTCGGCCTCCTTATGGCCTCGAGGAAGCTGCGCCATTATTTCCAAGCACATGAGATCACCGTTGTCACTCGATTCCCGTTGCAGCGGATTTTACGAAATCCAGATGCGACCGGCAGGATTGTGGAGTGGGCGTTGGAACTGTCAAGCTTTGATCTCAAGTTTGAAAGCACTTCAACAATTCAGAGCAGAGCCTTGGCGGAGTTCATTGCAGAATGGACCCCAACGCCAGACGAAGAAAGTCAAGAGACAACTCTCCCCGGCAAGGAAACAGATCGAGAGTGGATTATGTATTTTGACGGGGCTTTCTCGCTGCAAGGCGCCGGTGCTGGCGTGCTGCTTGTCGCACCCACCGGAGAGCACCTCAAATATGTAATTCAGATGCACTTTCCCCGGGAGAGATCAACAAACAACACTGCGGAATATGAAGGGCTGCTTGCCGGTCTCGGGATCGCGGTGGACCTTGGAATTAAGAAGCTCATCGTCAGAGGTGATTCACAGCTTGTCGTCAGGCAAGTGAACAAAGACTATCAGGGCCCACTGACGGAAGCATACGTAGATGAAGTGAGGAAATTGGAGGAGCACTTTGACGGTCTGCAGACAGAGCATGTTCCTCGAGCAGAGAACAACATTGCTGACGACCTGTCAAAGCGTGCTGCCCTCAAGTTACCTGTGGAACCAGGTACTTTTGTGCTCCGATTGACTCAGCCATCCGTAACTCCATCAGCGAAGCAAGATAAATGAAGGAAGTTGGGTTCCGGCCAGTACTTTCCCGCAGAGCTCCCAGAAGCCGCCGGCAAGGAAGTTGCCGGGAACAACGCCAAGCTTGTCGGGGAGCAACAGGCTCCGGCAGGGCCTCAAGCCCTTGCCATTGAGACAAACGCTCCCGTGACAGAGGATATGCCTTTAGTCCTTGCTGTCGAGCCTCAGGCTCCAGCATGGTCGCAGCACATCGTCCAGTTCCTCCAAATAGGGGAACTCCCCGAAGAACAGGAAGAAGCGAAGAAAGTAGCCCGTCGGTCTAGTATGTACCAATTCGTGGACAATGTCCTGTACAGAAAGAGACCGAATGGCATGAAATTGAAGTGCATTCCTCGGGAAGATGGACTGGAGCTGTTGGCAGAGATACATGGAGGCATATGTGGCTCCCACATGGGCTCAAGGGCTCTTGTCGACAAGGCATTCCGGCAAGGTTTCTTTTGGCCCACTGCCCTCCAGGATGCAGCTGCACTAGTAACCAAGTATGAAGCATGCCAGTTCCATTCAAAGAAATTGCATCAGCCAGCTCAGGCTCTTCAGACAATCCCTCTCTCCTGGCCATTTTCGGTCTGGGGGCTCGACATATTGGGCCCTTTTCCCCATGCTACCGGGGGCTTTGAGTACTTGTACATCGCAATCGACAAGTTCACAAAGTGGCCGGAGGTGGAAGCAGTGAGGAAGGTGACAGCACAGTCAGCCGTCAAGTTCTTCAAAGGACTAGTTTGCCGTTTTGGTGTACCAAACAGGATCATCACCGACAACGGCACATAGTTCACGAGCCACACCTTCATGCAATACGTCCAAGACCTTGGCAGCAAAATCTGTTTTGCTTCTGTTGCTCATCCGAGAAGCAACGGCCAAGCAGAAAGGGCAAATGCTGAAGTGTTGCGAGGTCTCAAGACAAGGACTTTCGACAAGCTGAAAAAGTGCGGAAGACGCTGGATTGATGAGCTGTCGGCGCTTCTTTGGTCAATCAGAACGACACCAAATCGAGCCACTGGCCAGACACCCTTCTCCCTAGTGTACGGGGCAGAAGAAGTTCTCCCCACGGAACTCATATACGGGTCATCTCGAGTGCTCGCTTATGATGAGCTTGAGCAAGAGCAGTTGCGGCAAGATGACGCTACACTCCTTGAGGAAGATCGTCTTCAAGCTGCTGTGCGAGCTGCATGCTACCAGTAAGCCTTGCGTCGCTACCATAGCCGCAAGGTTCATGCCCGAAGTCTTGAGGAAGGTGACCTTGTTCTTCGGCGCGTTCAGTCGGCCAAGAATTCCAACAAGTTGACGCCGAAGTGGGAAGGCCCTTATCGGGTAGTACGAGTCACCAGGCCTGGTGCTGTCCGCCTGGAGACCAAGGATGGCATTCCAGTGAGCTATTCCTGGAATATCGAGCATCTTCGTAAGTTCTACCCATAAGGCGTGGTTGCCGGGTCCCCCGGCAACCACCTTTTGTACGAGTTTTGCCGGCAAGGCATGTGATCCTTTGTACAAAGCCAGGCACAGACCCTGTGCATAGTTGAATAAGCTTAAGTGTTTTACAATTCCTGTTGATTTTCATGTTAATCTATATGCATGTTTGTCTGAGATATTGTATTACACTTGCTCCCGGTGAGCGTTAACGAATCGCCAAGGTTCCATATCTTTGTCTTCTCTTCTTTCTTTTTCTCAAAGGATAGAAGGTTCCCTCGCGTGCAAGTTTGCCGGGGGGAGTGATGGTATGGATACCGACATGCGACATTCAAGGTTGACATCTTGCGGGAAGGAGTTGAGCAACAAAAAGCTAAGTTGCAGAACTTTAAGTGAATTTTTTTTACTTAAAGGTTATTTTCCTTGAACGATTTAGGCCTTTGTATGGAAAACCTGCACGCAAAGGAACCTTATCATGATCGGTTGCGCCCTTACTCTGTTTCGAGTCCGCTCAACAGCTTAGGTGGCTGCACTGAAAACGTCAAGGTATCTTGCCGGTAGCGACACCTCTAGCAGGCTGCTAAGGATCCATTCCTCGAAGCGCTCGCAGCAAGGGTGCATGCACCGGCAAGTGTCCAATAAGCGTAGGGCATGAGTCATACAGAAAGAAATCATACAAGGGAAATAGCGTGCATTCATCCAAAACACAGCAAGTTATATTACATTGATAGTTGCCGTGATTCTAACTTAAGATAAAATTGTCTTTGGCATGGAATGGTGGTGGCAAAGATGAAGCGAAGTGGCTAGTCCCTGCGCTGGCCTTCGACCCTCTTGACTTGGCTCACCTTGTTGATGATGGGCGCGACAAGCTTTTTGAGTGCCTCGAGGTCGACATTCTCCAGCAAGCTGTCGAGAACATTGGTAAGGTTGATGCTAGGGTTCTTGTGCACCACTTTGACGAGCACCTTGAGGAGGGCGGCCCGGCAGAGTTTGCGGGATTTGTTGGCCAAATGGGTTGCTCGTTCAGAATGGAGCAGCTTTAGGGCATCAACGACGCTCTCGAAGAACATGGTCAGCTTGGCGCTCGAGGACACAATGTCGTCAGAAGAATAGTTGAAGTTCTGCAGGCCTATGGTGGACAGCTATGCTGCAATCCTTTCCGCAATATCAACTAGGTGCTCGGTCCAGATCTTCACGCCTTTCTCAAAGTCATTATAAGAGGCGGCGGCGCTCTTGAGCAGGTTCTTCTCGTTCTGGAGGTCCTTGATCAAAGCCTTCTCTCGAGTCTTGCCGTCCTCTAGGGACTTCTCCAGCGTGGTCAGCTTCAGTTTCAGATCAGCGATGGATTCATTGGCTGAGGTGAGCTTTTTGATCTTGTTGGACATGGAGGTTTGCATCTCCGCCAAGCTGTAGAGAGTTTTCTCTCTGTCGGCTTTGAGCGTCGAGAGCTCCTTGCCATGGTCCTCTAGATCCGCCTCCAGCCTCTTTACTCTATCACCCAGCTCGTTCTTGGTGGCCTCTGCAGCTTCGGCGACATCGATGGCCTCCTTCAACTTGCCGGCGTGATCTATGGCCAGAGCTTCGAGCGTCTCCTTCTGTTTATGCTCCAGCTCCTGGGTTCGCTGCACGACAAGCCTTTCGATCTCCTCATCCTTGCTGCGGAGCTTGGCGGCAAGCGCCTCTTCGCGAGTGGCAAGGTCCTCTTCTTGAGCGTCGAGCCCGACGCGGCGTTCTGTCAAGCGAGCTTCTTCTGCAGCGGCCCGCTGCGCGGCCTCTTCTTGTGCCTTTTCGGTGTCAGACTGCTTTAAGAGGAACTCGCTCCAACTTCGAATCAGTTGTTCCCGGCTAGTCATCAGCTCCTGGAAAGCCTCAGCGTACCAGACTTGTGTTTGCTTGACGCGCTTCTGGAACTCTGCCTCTGCTGCTTCAACAACTGCTGCCCTGGAATCCAACTTTTCTTTCTGGGTGTTGTGGAGTGCCTGGAGCTTCTGGAAGTTATCGCTCATGGTTTGGAGGAGCTGTTCTTCTTTGGACTTGCTGCTGCTGGCGTGTGGCTCGTCAACGATTTCAAGCCCGGCAGCGGTGATGACGTCTTCATCGAAAATTTCCCCTTCAGTTGGCACCCCAGTGCTTGCCGCCCCTGGTATGCTGACGAACAGGTTGTCACCCACCTTAAGGTATCTGCTTGACGGGGGGGCCTCGGATGTTGACGGTTGATCTTCCACAACCGCCTCGCTGGCAACAGGGGCTCCGTGACCGGTGTAGCGCCAGGCACTCCTGTGGCAGGAATGCCATCAGTATGGTCACCGGTCTCCTTGCCGGCCCTCTCAGCAGACCTCTTGGCGGTTTCCTCCTGTGCATCCTTGGCGGCCTCGTCAGCAGCGATCTTGTCGGCCTCGGCGGCAGTATCCTTGGCGGTCTCCTCAATGACGATATCAACATCCATTTGTTCCATCAAGGGAAGATCTGAAGACCGGGGAAAGAAACAAAATGAGACCAAGGTTGAAAGTTCAGGAAAACAAAAACAAAGACAGAATGACAAGTACTCAGAGGCAAGTGGTTTACTTGTGTCGAGCAGTTGAGAGGTAGATTCTCCTTTCCCGGCAACATTTGTTGCTGACGCAGGACTGCCGGTGCCCATGCTTGCCGGCTCCTCTTCAACACGAATGGGCTCGCCAGTGGAAGCTGTTGCCGGAGATTCATCTCTGGGCGGCGTGGTTGATGGAGGCGGTGAGTCAGGGACGGCCTCCGATGGCTCTCCTTGTTGCCGTTCTTCTCCTGCAAGCCCGGTGATGTCAGTAGCAAAGATGAACACCTCAACGCCCGCCAGCGGAAAATGAGTAGTGGACTCATGCTGGGGGCTGAGTTGGGGGCTGCGTTGAAGACTGAGCTCCGGGATGACGACGATGAGCTCTGGGGCACCTACGGAGCTTGCCGGGAGCTCGTCACCCGTCGAAGTTTTTGCCTTCTTCGCCATCCTTTGCGCCAATGTTTCCGTATCTCTGTGGAGACAGGCCAAAGCAAAACATATGAGTTAAGCAAATCAGAAACTCAGAAGTTAAGAGATGTGACAGGACCCTTACTCTTCTCTTTCCGGGCTAAAAGCGAAGAGGTCGAAGTCGACCTCCACTACAGTGTCCGTATGAGGGGGCGGAGAAGGGGTCCTGGGTCGCTTGGCTGCGGCGGAAGCGGCAGGTCGATGCGACCCTGTTGCTCCGGCTGTTGGTGCTGTCGTATGAGACGCCCCCGCCACTCCAGTTGTTGCCGCGGTCGTGCGTCTCGTACGTCGAATGGGTTGCTGTCGAGCTTCTTGCCACTATGCAGTCTTGCCGGCCGTTTTCTTGCTGGGAACTTCACCGCTGGAGGAAGGTTGATGTGCTGGGACGCTAGAGGCGGCTTTCCGCAGCACGCGCTTCTTCTTCTCTGGAGCTAGGGGCTCCTCATGCAGCTGCTCCTCGGTTGTGTCTTCCCCAGAAGAGCTCCCGGCAGCTGTGCCACTTTGTTCCCCGGCAGTTTCACCCTGCCCGGCAAGATTTTCCTCTGACATTATTTCTTCATCGTTGGCTTCCTCTTCCACAAAGCCAGCGCTGCCGACCTCCGCGACAAGATTCGCCTCTTCCGCCCTGCTGGCGATATACGCCACTTCTTCGTCAGTAGTAGGGCGGATAAGGTTTGTCTCTTCCCGGATGGCTCTTTCTGACAGACTGTCAAAGAACTCCTGTGCTTGCTCTACGGATGGCTCGACCCAAGTTCCATCAAGGCCGTGAGCATTACATGCCGGCATCATGGCGATGATTGAGGTCAGAGCAGAGTTGTTGCACAGAGGAATTATGCTCGCCGGCGACTTATATTTCCTGCCAGGCCTGAACAGTTTGTGGCAGAGAGCTGTGTGTTGCATGATTGTCAAGTTGTTGTTCAGCCCAGGACGCAGCCTCATGATATCTGCTGCATTCCGAAACTCCCAGGCTGGTCTCCCTTTGTTATGCAGAGGAGCGATGCGGCGGCGAAGGAAATTGGCGCCAACCATTTCTATTGTGAGCCCGGCAGCCCTGAGACGGTGGATCCTGGTAATTGCGATCGTGAGCTTATCGTCTTGAGGATCGAGAGCGCTCCAGCCATTGCCGCGGGCCACTTTCGTTTGTCGGGGCAGACAGAAAGGATCTTTCTCCTTAATCCAGCACCATTCGCCCCGCCATTCTTCCCATTTAGTACGGTAGAGCCCTTCTGGGTATATCTCCTTATTCCATGCCCTTGGAATCTAGGCGATAGAACCGGCAAGGGCTTCTCCTTTTTCGATACGGGGAATGAAATAGTGGCGAAAGAGGGCGGTGCTGGGGATTACTCCGGCGAAATTTTCACAGAGATGGGCGAAGACTGACATGCATGTCATGGCATTCGGAGTGAAATCCAAGAGATGGAAGCCATATGTGTACATGATGTCGTTGAAGAAATCAGAAAATGGAGGGCAGAGCCCGCAATAAAAGTATGCGGCAAAGAAAGGGAATTTATCTGGGCCGCCCTTGGAGGAAGCAGGATTCACGCGAGTAGCAGGGTGAGCCTTCGTCTCCCTTCCCCACATGCACAGATACCGATCCTTCAGGGCGCTCGTGTCGAGCGTCAGGGCGAAGATGACGTGCTCCTTCCGCATCTTCACCAGCCCGCTCTCCTCCGGCTGCGCACCCGAATCAACGGCTTTCACCTCTTTGCCCTTGCTCGTTTTGGGCGGCATGGCGACTGAGGAATACTACAAGAAATATGTCAACTTGTGGCCTTCTGTCAGTGACCCTGGAAGAATTGGTCATAAATCTACGACCATTTGAGACCAATTGGTCAAAAGCTGTTCGGGGGGCTCCAAACCCTAAACCATAACGACCATTTTGGTCAGAAAGGTCATAATTTCCTTACACGAAATGGTCGTAAAGCAAACAGCACTGGTCCGCTGCCTTATTTCTAGCTGATAACGACCAATATAGATGGTCATAGCCTTGTAAATTGTGGTGCATTGCTATGACTAGGCGCCACCTCATCAGTTTTGTCTATGTGTCATGTCTATGTGTCAATTTTTTCCCTAGGTTGTGAAGCAGCCTATATTTCTGTCATTCCAAAAATTTCCAAAAAAATTGGGCATTCTTTACTATTCAAATCATTGCCTCATGACAATATTCAGCTCCATTTGCCTAGTAAATCTTCCTCGGCAAATTTCCAAAGTTTTTGTTCAGCTAGAACCGTTGTGAAGGAAGTACTAGCTAGGCATATCCTAATGACCTGAATTTTTGCCATATCTTCTATATTCCAAAATCATAGCTCTCCACAAAATTTGAGCCCCATCTAACAATCCATGTGAGCTCACCATTCAATCATTGTTTTTGGTAATATTTTCAGTTTGTGAAGCAACTATATTTTATGTTAATTTGTAATTGCTGAAAATTTACCACGACATGACCCTGCCAATAGAACCTCCCTCCACCAAATTTTAGCTCATTTATTATAGCCAATTTCCCTCAACATTTTTCCCAATTTTCTGTTCAGCGGAGAGCACTGTGAAGGAAGTACTATTTTTATTTATCCAAATGGTATGAAATTTTTAAAGTGCCTTCATATGCCCAAATAATCATCCTCTTCCAAATTTTAGATCAATCCATTCATTCATTTGAGTCCAGCTTCAACATTCATATTTTTGTTTAGTGTGGTACTTTGCAAAGCAAGTGACACCTAGGCTCCTCCATTTGAGCTGCAAATTTTCCAAGACAGTGTACTTAGTAGATGATCATCCTCGGCCAAAACTCAGGCCCATTGGCCATGTGCATTTCCCCCACCACTAATCAAACACTTAGCTACTAATTCATGTTTGAGCTCAGTTCAGTCTCCTCGTGAGATTCTTCTATTGCCTTCTTCTTCCTGACACCTACCGGGGGAGTGCCCAACCCACTAGACATGCCTAGGCCGCCCAGAACGCGTGGCAATGCCACGGTCATGCGGTGACCACGCGGCGGGCATGCGAGTTTACGCGCTCTGGAGTTGGGGCACTTGGCCACCGTCCAAACCTCGACGTATCGCCACCAAACCATGTATTTATGATTAAATACATACTTATGTACTTAGAAATGATTTTTGGAAAAAATAAAGAGCAAACTATAAGGCAGGTGCAGTTCAAATTTGATCCGCTTCCTACTGAATCGGCAGAAATTTGTCTTTTTCACGAGAGGTGGATCAAAGATTTTGACACCCAATCATTTTGTCAATTGTGCATTAAATGGCCTAGTATTTTAGAAAATTGATTTGGTACAATTTTGCAACAAATATATGGTTGGTCCTTCACAAAAAAACTCATTTTGGGCACTCGAAAAATGGAAAATGAAATTTCCGTCCAAAGAAAATGAAAACTTCCTTAGGCAACATTGTTTGACATTCCAAGATGCACCCTTGTGCACAATATTAGATTATTTGAACAAACTATGCCATGAACGTGGCCATAAGATTGATCATTTGACTTGAAAGCCATGAATCTTCACACATGATAGTTCATTTATGAGAGCACTGTTTTTAAAGAATTGCTGTATTACAAGTTTATTATTTTTTCTGGTAACTTGGTCACATATAATGACACAATGCGAAGGTTTTCCAATTTTTTGAATTTTTTTGAATTTTTTATGCCCGTTTCAAAATGCGGTCAAAACAGCGGGCATGACCGTTCCTAGTTAGTGGTTGAATCTTGGAATTTTTTTGGTGTTTCTCTGATTAAATAGATACTTATGTACCTAGAAATGATTTTTGGAAAAAAAAAATAGCAAACTATGAGGTAGCTGCAGTTCAAATTTGACCCGCTTCCTACTGAATCGGCAGAAATTTGTCTTTTTCACGAGAGGTGGATCAAAATTTTAACACCCAACCATTTTGTCAATTGTGCATTAAATATGGCCTAGTATTTTCAAAAATTAATTTGGTACAATTTTGCAACAAATATATGGTAGGTCCTTCACAAAAAAACTCATTTTGGGCACTCAAAAAATGGAAAATGAAATTTCCGTCCAAAGAAAATGAAAACTTCCTTAGGCAACATTAAATTTGTGATACGTCATTCACAAAAAAACTTAGTTTGGACACTCGAAAAATGAAAAAAGCAATTTCCATGCAAAGAAAATGAAAACTTTTTTAGGCAACATTGTTTCTCATTTCAAGATGCAAACTTGTGCAAAATATAATCTCATTTGAACAAACTATTCCAAGATGCAAACTTATGCAATTATTTTTTGAATTTCTCAGCTCATAAAATAGCTCACATGATTTTAACACGTTATTTTTAGTCAACTACGACCAATTTAGATGGTCATAACGTCGTACTGCATTCCGATTGGTCCGTGGACGTCTCACGCGGATCGTGCATCAAACACCGTCGGATGCTCGCGGATCCAACGGCAGTCCTTGACCCTTCCACACAAACCCTAGCACTGCCCTCGTGGTCATTTTCCATCCACCCCCCGCCTCCTTTCTTTCACAGATCCATCCATCGATCCCAACCCCTCTCTCTTCCTCTCCCGACGCCTTCCAGATCGAGAGAGAGCTCGCCTGCTCGCCATGATCGCCGCCGCCGCCTCCCAACCCCTCTCTCTTCCTTTCCCGACGTACGCGGCCACTCTGCTCTCGCACCCAACGCCTCTTCCTCTCCCTCTCCTTCCCTCTCGCCCGCCCGCCCGATCAGATCCGGCCAGATCCTGCGCTGGCGGCCATGGAGAACCTGATCTCGCTCGTCAACAAGCTGCAGCGCTCCCGCACGGTGCTCGGCGACCACGGCGAGGAGAGCGCCCTCCCCATCAGCAGCAGCACGCGATGAGCGGCATGAGGTGGGCGGCGAGGCCGGCGACCTTCATGGCGGCGTAGTACGAGGAGCTGAAGCAGCAGGTGCTCATCTACAAGTACCTCGTCGCCGGCATCCCCGTCCCGCCGGATCTCCGCCTCCCCATCCGCCGCGGCTTCGACTCCCTCGCCTCGCGCTTCTACTACCACCACGCCCGTACGTTCTCGTACCTCGGCAGAGTATTTCTTCTATAATCCACACGCACGCTTTTTGCATTCGCCCGTGCGATTTGCTCGGCTTGTTTATTGGGATCGAGAGATTCAGGTGTAGTCGACCCCCCTAGGTCGTCTCTTTGTTAATTACTCCCGGTCATTTGTTAATCCTCCCCCGGATTTGGTCGCGCAAAGGTTTCATTGTTCTAATCCAAGAAGCCCCGTGCCCTGTTCCAGATTTGCTCCAACCTACTACTACCATCTAGCATCTCTGTCTTGGTGGGTCTTTTTATTTATTTGTTTCGATTCAAGAAGCCTCATGGGTTCGATTTGATTAGATGGTCTGCGCTAGTGAGTTTGAGTCTTTGCTTGGCCCAGGCTAAAAAAGTAGAGGAGGTGGGTTGGGTTAGTTTATTGGTCCTTGTCATGGGGGTTATTCTGTCTGGTTGTTGGAGCCTTACCCACACATTCACTCGCTCACGCCTGGTCCTGCCATGCCACAGACGATTCAGCGAGCCGTCCTGCGTCGTATCACATGAACATTACAATAATTTCAGCTAGATTTGGGCCGCTGTTGCTTGTTTGAATCTGTTTAGTTTCGTTACACGTAGTTTCCCACATGACCAGTAATTCGTAGTGCTAGGAAGCTAGGTACTACCACTACTACTTGGGATCAACTAAGGGGGCGGGTTGTTTCGCGTAATGGAATCCTCCTAGTTTCAAGCAAGCAGTTCTACATGAACTCGCGCTGTTAAGAGTAGTTCAAGCGGAATCTCAGTACGAGTGGGTATGCCATATGCGGTTCTGTGTCTTGACATTTGAACTCCTTTGGCACACGATCTGTAGGATTACCAGTGATTGATGATATTATAATGTGCATTCATTCAGACTAGATTGCTTTTTTCCTTTATTTAATGTTCTGTGCAAAACTTGCTGTCTTATCATCTATGGTTTGGTTCAAACTTGATCATATACATGAGATAGCCAAAGCACAGAAGCATGCCTATGTCTTGAGATAGTTGGCTCTGAATTTGTTTTCATCTGAACCGTGAGCTTTATAGCAATGATTGGGAAATGACAGTAAGATGAGTGCTTTCTTTGTAATATTTTGTATGGTCATCTTGTAAACACAGAGATTTTGTATGCACTTCTACCTGATGATCTATACATTTCACATATGTGTCCTATCTCTGAAGCTCTACAATGATTTACAGATATCAACAGGACCTCCTGGTCGGTACCCGCGGCCGACCACAACCACGGCCAGGGTATGGAAACATGGACATCTCCCCGACTTGCCGAAGCTCGACAGCGGCCTTCCCAGATTGAGGCCATATCAGGTCATCGCTACCCCTTATTCTTCCCTCCTGTAATTTTGTTGATAGCCTATGGGTTAGTGTTGTGGACCCCCAGCATGAAATTATATGCTCTGGCATTTGTGATTCTGTGCACAACCAGTGGATTGCTGGATGATTTTGTAAGTTTATCAGATATGACATGTGATAGTCCAAAGCACTTTTATTGACTATACAAATCAAACTGAGAAACGCACATTGATAATGTGTACTTCCACTTGAACATGGCCTAAATTCATATGCTTCTGTGATGGTTCCATGTAGATTTAGATTCTGTAAATTCTATAACCTAGTCATGCCCTTGTCTTATTACATAGGTTAAAGGAAGTGAACTAGTTTGTTATTGAGCTGACAAAGAGCCTAGCTCCTAGATTGTATCTGACTTCAGGTGCTTATCAAGGCGACTGATATTTTTCATGGTCTAATTAACCTTGTACCATAATTCTTTTAACCATTTTTCTTTTCATTTTGCCATTTGCTTGCGTATCTGCCCTATGGGTTAGGTGTTGTTGATCCCTAGCATGAGTTGGTTGCCTGAACTCAGTATTCTATTTGCTTGCTTCAGTCCCTCTCCCTCCCTGCAGGTGCTACCGGACGTAAGGGTGGAGCCTGCACCTCCTTGCCGAAGCTTCTCGCTCTGGCGGTCTGGTGCTGGTGATCTCAACCCGTCTAGATGGATTGGCCAGCAGCTGTGTATACGCAGCGGCGCTGCTGTGCTACTACACCTATGATCCAATCTAGAAGTGCTGGTCCCAAGACTCTGAACTAGCCAAGAAGCAGGAGAGGACGAGAGAGCAACTTCGCTGTGTGCAGCAGCCCTACAAACCCTTTACTATGGTAAGTCTGTATAGGTCGCTGGTTGTCTGCCCAGGCCACGTCGGATCCGACGTGGCAAGCTAAAGTGGCAAAATTGCGACCAAATGAAAAGGTCGTTGACAAGAATCAGCCCGGTCCGATTCGGTGTCTATATGGGCCGAGCCCAAAATACAGCCATTTAATATATATATTTTTCTCTTAACTTTGGTTAGAATATAGGGTTGGCCCTAATTCGGCCTTTTATTTCGACGACACAGCCTTTTACAGTCCATTTCATTTTTGGACCTGGGCCTTTCAGCCTTTTTATAATCCTCTTTTTTTTTTTTGAAATTATAATCCTCTTTTTAGAAATGAGTCAAACATAGTTTGGGCCATGGCCTTTTTAGAGCCAAGTATTCGGTGGCAATATAGCCTTTTTACAATCCAATAGTGCTTGGGCCAGCCCTGTTTTATTTACAGCCAATATTCTCAAAATCACTAATAATAACAGTACTCTTTCCCGTTTAGTAATAACAAAAGTATAGAAACTTCATCTCACCGGTGCCAGCACAATAACTTCATCTCACATAACATATACAAAACAGTACATATCAATAACTTATCTCCCATGTTCACAAGTACATAAATGTTTCTCACACAACATTATACAGAACTGTATCTCACAGGTTCATCAAAGCAGATAACTTTATCTCACATGTTCCCCGCAACAAAAAAGAATCACCATCATAGCTCCTAATCAATAAATGATGCAAATAACCTGTACATTCAAAGATAAAAAACAGTATGTCAAAGAGAGACAAGCAAAAAAATAGTCGCTTACATCAAGTAGACGTTATGTACAGATAAGAATCAAAATCAAGCAATGTTGATGCAATTCATGCACGATTATTTCTGAAACTAGCAGCAAAAAGACATAGGATGCCAAAAAACCAGCAACAGTTTCTACATGCATCTTTCATATTTCAAAATGCTAACCAGGTGACTAATTGGCTTGCAATACCCTAATGAAGGCATAGACAAAAATGAAGGTAACATGCATCAACATCAGAAAATACTAAGCAATGACCCTAGATCATATATTCAGTAGCATCACTAATCAGGTCACGCCTGTATACTAGAAATCAAGAATCAAAGGGGACTTCCGCTTGTATCGAATATCTTAGCTCTGTTGCTCACAGTTCAGTAGAGAAATGGTCAAGCAGTGAGCGCTACGCCTCACAGACATGGCAGTACACAATAGATTTCAGGATGGAGCACAAATAGAATACCTGGAAAATAACAGTAAGGAGCTGTACAGTTTATGTAAACATCCTTGGCTGTACAGATATGTGGTGAGAATGATTTGGATCTATTTAGAGTTTCTGTTGAGAAATAGTAACTTGATGTAAAGTCACTTGAAGGTACGTGGTTAGCATTTAATATTTATTTCTTACGATCTTTAATTCATCACATGATAAGGACTGCGCCAAATACTCATATAAAGAGGATGTATCAGAACTAAGAAAGTGTTATTTGAACCTCTTTTGGCTATGTAACAATCTCCTAATCCTACAGTTGACATTTTCGCAATCATTTCTTCACTAGTTTCAGCAATCAAAGATGAGACGTAATACAAGTTGATATTGGGTATGACAGA
>JAAAXO010000394.1:6178-17685 GCA_011799875.1 Thinopyrum elongatum
CGAGTCGAGGCGAATGTCATCGCGGTAGCGACGACGGACGATGGACGCCGAGATGAGCACGTGACACCACTGCCACCCTGTCTATCTTAGGGTAACGCGAGTCGAGGCAGACTTCGTCGCGGTAGCGACGACGGCCGCCGAGACGAGCAAGTGACACCACTACCACCTTGTCTTAGGGTAACGCGAGTCGAGGCGGACGTCGTCGCGGTTGCGACGTCGGACGCCGAGACGAGCATGTGACACCACTACCACCTTGTCTTAGTGTTACGCGACGACGGACGCCGAGATGAGCACGTGACAACACTGCCACCTTGTCTTAGTGTTACGCGAGTCGAGGGGGACTTCGTCGCGGTAGTGACGATGGACTCCGAGACGAGCACGTGACACCACTGCCACCCTGTCTATCTTAGGGTCACGCGAGTCGAGGCGAACATCATCGCAGTAGCGACGACGGATGCCGAGACGAGCACGTGACAAGACTCGCACCCTGTCTATCTTAGGGTCACGCGAGTCGAGGCGAACGCCGTCGCAGTAGCGACTATGGACGTTGAGACGAGCATGTGACACCACTGCCACCCTATCTATCTTAGGGTTACACGAGTCGAGGCGTACGTCGTCGCAGTAGCGACGACGGTCGTCGAGATAAGCAAGTGACACCGTCTATGTTAGGGTAACGCGAGTCAAGGCGGACGTCGTCGCAGTAGCGACGACGGACGCCGAGACGAGCAAGTGACACCACTGCCACCCTTTCTTAGTGTAATGTGAGTAGAGGCGGACGTCGTCGCGGTAGCGACGACGGACACCGAGACGAGCACGTGACACCAGTGCCACCCTATCTTAGGGTTACACGAGTCGAGGCAAATGACGTCACGATAGCGACAACGGACGACGAGACGAGCACGTGAGACCACTGCCACCCTATCTATCTTAGGGTAACGCGAGTCGAGGTGGACGTCATCGCGGTAGCGACTACGGATGCTGAGACGAGCATGTGAGACCACTCCCACCCTGTCTATCTTAGGGTAACGTGAGTCGAGGCGGACGTCGTCGCGGTAGCGATGACGGACGCCGAGACGAGCACGTGACACCACTGCCACCCTGTCTATTTTAGGGTAATGCGAGTCAAGGCGGACGTCGTCGCGGTAGCGACGACGGATGCCAAGACGAGCACGTGACACCACTGCCACCCTGTCTATCTTAGGTTCAAGCGAGTCGAGGCGGAGGTCATCGCGGTAGCGAAGACGGACGCCGAGACGAGCAAGTGACCCCACTGCCACCCAGTCTTAGTATTACGCGAGTCGAGGCAGACATCGTCGCGGTAGCGATGACGGACGACGAGACGAGCACATGACACCACTGCCACCCTATCTATCTAAGGGTAATGCGAGTCGAGGCAGATGTCGTCATGGTAGCGACGACGGACGCCGGGATGAGCATGTGACACCACTCCCACCCTGTCTATCTTAGGGTAACGCGAGTCGAGGCGGACGTCGTCGCGGTAGCGACGACGGACGCCGAGACATGCACGTGACACCACTACCACCCTGTCTTAGGGTAACGTGAGTCGAGGGGGACGTCGTCGCAGTAGCGACGACGGACGCCGAGATGAGCACGAGACACCAGTGCCACCCTGTCTCAGGGTTACACGAGTCGAGGCGAATGTCATCGCGGTAGCGACGACGGACGATGGACGCCGAGATGAGCACGTGACACCACTGCCACCCTGTCTATCTTAGGGTAACGCGAGTCGAGGCAGACTTCGTCGCGGTAGCGACGACGGCCGCTGAGACGAGCACGTGACACCCCTACCACTTTGTCTTAGGGTAATGCGAGTCGAGGCGGACGTCGTCGCGGTTGCGACGTCGGACGCCGAGACGAGCATGTGACACCACTGCCACCTTGTCTTAGTGTTACGCGACGACGGACGCCGAGATGAGTACGTGACACCACTGCCACCTTGTCTTAGTGTTACACGAGTCGAGGCGGACGTCGTCGCGGTAGTGACGATGGACTCCGAGACGAGCACGTGACCCCACTGCCACCCTGTCTACCTTAGGGTCACGCGTGTCGAGGCGAACATCATCGCGGTAGCGACGACGGACGCCGAGACGAGCACGTGACACCACTCGCACCCTGTCTATCTTAGGGTCACGCGAGTCGAGGCGAACACCGTCGCGGTAGCGACTATGGACGCCGAGACGAGCATGTGACACCACTGCCACCCTATCTATCTTAGTGTTACACGAGTCGAGGCGGACGTCGTCGCGGTAGCGACGACGGTCGTCGAGATAAGCAAGTGACACCACTCCCTGCCTGTCTATGTTAGGGTAACGCGAGTCGAGGCGGACGTCGTCGCGGTAGCGACGACGGACGCCGAGACGAGCAAGTGACACCACTGCCACCCTTTCTTAGTGTAATGTGAGTAGAGGCGGACGTCGTCGCGGTAGCGACGACGGACGCCGAGACGAGCACGTGACACCAGTGCCACCCTATCTTAGGGTTACACGAGTCGAGGCAAACGACGTCACGATAGCGACAACGGACGACGAGACGAGCACGTGAGACCACTGCCACCCTATATATCTTAGGGTAACGCGAGTCGAGGTGGACGTCATCGCGGTAGCGACGACGGACGCCGAGACGAGCATGTGACACCACTCCCACCCTGTCTATCTTAGGGTAACGTGAGTCGAGGCGGACGTCGTCGCGGTAGCGATGACGGACGCCGAGACGAGCACATGACACCACTGCCACACTGTCTATTTTAGGGTAATGCGAGTCAAGGCGGACGTCGTCGCGGTAGCGACGACGGACGCCGAGACGAGCACGTGACACCACTGCCACCCTGTCTGTCTTAGGTTCAAGCGAGTCGAGGCGGACTTCATCGCGGTAGCGACGACGGACGCCGAGACGAGCACGTGACACCACTCCCACCCTATCTATCTTAGGGTCACGCGAGTCGAGGCAGACGTCATCGCGGTAGCGATGACGGACGCCGATACGAGCACGTGACACCACTGCCACCCTGTCTATCTTAGGGTCACGCGAGTCGAGGCGGATGTCGTGGCGGTAGCGACGACGAGCACGTGACACCACTGTCACCCAGTCTATGTTAGGGTAACGCGAGTCGAGGCGGACGTCGTCGCGGTAGCGACGACGAACGCCGAGACGAGCAAGTGACACCACTGCCACCCTGTCTTAGTGTAACGCGAGTCGAGGCGGACGTCGTCGCGGTAGCAACGACGGACACCGAGACAAGCACGTGACATCAGTGCAACCCTGTCTTAGGGTTACGCGAGTCGAGGCGAATGTCATTGCGGTAGCGATGACGGACAACGAGACGAGCACGTGACACCACTGCCACCCTGTCTATCTTAGGGTAACGCGAGTCGAGGCAGACGTCGTCGCGGTAGCGACGACGGACGCCGAGACAAGCACGTGACACCACTCCCACCCTGTCTATCTTAGGGTAACACGAGTCGAGGCAGACATCGTCACGGTAGCGACGACGGACACCGAGACGAGCAAGTGACACCACTGCCACCCTGTCTTAGGGTAACGCGTGTGGAAGCGGACGTCATCGCAGTAGCAACGACGGATGCTGAGACGAGCACGTGACACCACTGCCGCCCTCTCTTAGGGTAACGCGAGTCGAGGCGGACGTCATCGCGGTAGTGACGACGGACGCCGAGACGAGCATGTTACACCAGTGCCACCCTGTCTTAGGGTTACCCGAGTCGAGGCGAACGTCGTTGCGGTAGCGCCGACGGACGACGAGACACAGCACGTGACACCACTGCCACCGCTTTCTACTAGGGTAATGTGAGTCGAGGCGACGTCGTCGAGGTAGCGACACGGACGCCGATCCGAGCACGTGACACCACTCCCACCCTGTCTATCTTAGGGTAACACGAGTCGAGGCGGACATCGTCGCGGTAGCGACGACGGACGCCGAGACGAGCAAGTGACACCACTGCCACCCTGTCTTAGGGTAACACGTGTCGAGATGGACGTCATCGCGGTAGCGACGACGGATGCCGAGACGAGCACGTGACACCACTGCCGCCCTCTTTTAGGGTAACGCGAGTCGAGGCGGACGTCATCACGGTAGTGACGACGGACGCCGAGACGAGCACGTGACACCAGTGCCACCCTGTCTTAGGGTTACACGAGTTGAGGCGAACATCGTCGCGGTAGCGACGTGTGACGCCGAGACGAGCAAGTGACACCACTGCCACCCTGTCTTAGTGTAACGCGAGTCGAGGCTGACGTTGTCGCGGTAGCGACGACGGATGCTGAGACGAGCTCGTGACACCACTACCACCCTATCTATCTTAGGGTCAAGTGAGTCGAGGCGGATGTCATTGCGGTAGCGACGACGGACGCCGAGACGAGCACGTGACACCACTACCACCCTGTCTATCTTAGGGTCAAGCGAGTCGGGGCGGACGTCGCCGCTACCGCGGCGACGGACGCCGAGACAAGCACGTAACACCACTGCCACCCTGTCTTAGTGTTACGCGAGTCGAGGTAGACGTCATCGCAGTAGCGACGACGGACGACGAGACGAGCACGTGACACCACTGCCACCCTGTCTATCTTAGGGTAACGGGAGTCGAGGTGGACGTCGTGGCGGTAGTGACGACGGAGGCCGAGACGAGCACGTGACACCACTGCCACCCTGTCTATCTTAGGGTAACGGGAGTCGAGGCGGACGTCGTCGCGGTAGCGACGACGGACGCCGAGACAAGCACGTGAGACCACTTCCATCCTGTCTATCTTAGGGTAACGTGAGTCGAGGCAGACGTCGTCACGGTAGCGACGACGGACGCCGAGACGTGCACGTGTCACCACTGCCACCCTGTCTTAGGGTAATGCGAGTCGAGGTGGACGTCGTCGCGGTAGCGACGGCGGACGCCGAGACGAGCACGAGACACCAGTGCCACCCTGTCTTAGGGTTACGCGAGTCCAGGTGGACGTCGTCGCGGTAGCGACGACGGACGCCGAGACAAGCACGTGACACCAGTGCCACCCAGTCTTAGCGTTACGCGAGTCGAGGCGAACATCGTCGCAGTAGCGACGACGAACGCCGAGACGAGCAAGTGACACCACTGCCACCTTGTCTTAGTGTAACGCGAGTCGAAGCGGACGTTGTCGGGGTAGCGACGATTGATGCTGAGACGAGCACGTGACACCACTGCCACCCTGTCTATCTTAGGGTAACGCGAGTCGAGGCGGATGTCGTCGCGGTAGCGACGACGGACGCCGAGACGAGCACGTGACACCATAGCCACCCTGTCTATCTTAGGTTCAAGCAAGTCGAGGCGGACGTCGTCGCGGTAGCGACGACGGACGCCGAGACGAGCACGTGACACCACTGCCACCCTGTCTATTTTAGGGTAACGCGAGTCGATGCGGACGTCGTCGCAGTAGCGACGACGGACGCCGAGACAAGCACGTGACACCACTCCCACCTTATCTATTTTAGGGTAACGCGAGTCGAGGCGAACGTCGTCGTGGTAGCGACGACGGACGCCGACACGAACACGTGACACCACTGCCACCCTGTCAATCTTAGGGTCACGCGAGTTGAGGCGGACATCATCGCGGTAGCGACGATGGACACCGAAACGAGCATGTGACACCACTCCCACCCTATCTATCTTAGGGTCACACGAGTCGAGGCGTACGTTGTCGCGGTAGCGATGACGGACGCCGAGACGAGCACGTGACACCCTTGCCACCCTGTCTATCTTAGGGTCACGCGAGTCGAGGTGGACGTCGTCATGATAGGGACGACGAGCACATGACACCACTGTCACCCTGTCTATGTTAGGGTAACGCGAGTCGAGGCGGACGTCGTCGCGGTAGCGACGACGGATGCCGAGATGAGCAAGTGACACCACTGCCACCCTGTCTTAGTGTAACGCGTGTCGAGGCGGACGTCGTCGCTGTAGCGACGACGGACCCTGAGCCGAGCACGTGACACCAATGCCACCCTGTCTTAGGGTTACCCGAGTCGAGGCGAACGTCGTTGCGGTAGCGACGACGGACAACGAGACGGGCACGTGACACCAGTGCCACCCTGTCTTAGGGTTACGCGAGTCCAGGTGGACGTCGTCGCGGTAGCGATGACGGACGCCGAGACGAGCACGTGACACCAGTGCCACCCAGTCTTAGCATTACGCGAGTCCAGGCGAACATCGTCGTAGTAGCGACGACGAACGCCGAGACGAGCAAGTGACACCACTGCCACCCTGTCTTAGTGTAACGCGAGTCGAAGCGGACGTTTGTCGGGGTAGCGATGATTGATGCTGGAACGAGCAGTGACACCAACTAACTGGCCACCCTGTCTATCTTAGGGTAACGCTAGTCGAGCGGAAAAAATGTCGTCGCGGTAAGCGACGACGGACGCCGAGACTAGCACGTTACACCATAGCCAACCTTTCTATCTTAGGTTCAAGCGAGTCGAGGCGGACGTTGGTCGCGGTCAGCGACGACGGACCCCGAGACAACCGTGCACCCTCCCACCTACTAATTTTAAGGGGATACGCAGTCGAGGCGAACGTCGTCGTGGTAGCGATGACGGACGCGCCCGACACGTGACACCACTGCCCACCCTGTCAATCTTAGGGTCACGCGATTCGGGCGTACGTCATCTGCGGTAGCGACACGTGACACCGAAACGAGCACGTGACACCACTCCCACCGCTATCTATCTAGGGTCACCGATCGAGCGTACTCGTCGACGGTAGCATGACGGACGCCGGACGAGCCCGTGACACCCTTGCCACCCTCTGTCTATCTTAGGGTCACGCGAGTCGAGGCTGACGGCGTCATGATCGGGACCTACGAGCACCTTACACCACCACCATGTCACCCTGTCTATTTTAGGGTTAACGCGAGTCGAGGGCGGACGTCGTCGCGGTAGCGACGACGGATGCCGAGACGAGCAAGTGACACCACTGCGACCCTGTCTTAGTGTAACGCGTGTCGAGGCGGACGTCGTCGCTGTAGCGACGACGGACGCCGAGACGAGCACGTGACACCAATGCCACCCTGTCTTAGGGTTACCCGAGTCGAGGCGAACGTCGTTGCGGTAGCGACGACGGACGACGAGACGAGCACGTGACACCAGTGCCACCCAGTCTTAGGGTTACGCGAGTCCAGGTGGACGTCGTCGCGGTAGCGACGACGGACGCCGAGACGAGCACGTGACACCAGTGCCACCCAGTCTTAGGGTTACGCGAGTCGAGGCGAACATCGTCGCGGTAGCGACGACGAACGCCGGGACGAGCAAGTGACACCACTGCCACCCTGTCTTAGTGTAATGCGAGTCGAGGCGGACGTTGTCGCGGTAGCGACGACGGATGCTGAGACGAGCACGTGACACCACTGCCACCCTGTCTATCTTAGGGTAACGCGAGTCGAGGCGGATGTCGTCGCGGTAGCGACGACGGACGCCGAGACGAGCACGTGACACCATAGCCACCCTGTCTATCTTAGGTTCAAGCGAGTCGAGGCAGACGTCATCGCGGTAGCGACGACGGACGCCGAGACGAGCACGTGACACCACTGCCACCCTGTCTATTTTAGGGTAACGCGAGTCGATGCGGACGTCGTCGCAGTAGCGACGACGGACGCCGAGACAAGCACGTGACACCACTCCCACCCTATCTATTTTAGGGTAACGCGAGTTTAGGCGAACGTCGTCGTGGTAGCGACGACGGACGCCGACACGAACACGTGACACCACTGCCACCCTGTCAATCTTAGGGTCACGCGAGTCGAGGCGGACATCATCGCGGTAGCGACGATGGACACTGAAACGAGCACGTGACACCACTCCCACCCTATCTATCTTAGGGTCACACGAGTCGAGGCGTACGTCGTCGCGGTAGCGATGACGGACGCCGAGAAGAGCACGTGACACCCTTGCCACCCTGTCTATCTTAGGGTCACGCGAGTCGAGGTGGACGTCGTCATGATAGGGACGACGAGCACATGACACCACTGTCACCCTGTCTATGTTAGGGTAACGCGAGTCGAGGCGGACGTCGTCGCGGTAGCGACGACGGATGCCGAGACGAGCAAGTGACACCACTGCCACCCTGTCTTAGTGTAACGCGTGTCGAGGCGGACGTCGTCGCTGTAGCGACGACGGACGCCGAGCCGAGCACGTGACACCAATGCCACCCTGTCTTAGGGTTACCCGAGTCGAGGCGAACGTCGTTGCGGTAGCGACGACGGACGACGAGACGGGCACGTGACACCAGTGCCACCCTGTCTTAGGGTTACGCGAGTCCAGGTGGACGTCGTCGCGGTAGCGACGACGGACGCCGAGACGAGCACGTGACACCAGTGCCACCCAGTCTTAGCATTACGCGAGTCCAGGCGAACATCGTCGCAGTAGGGACGACGAACGCCGAGACGAGCAAGTGACACCACTGCCACCCTGTCTTAGTGTAACGCGAGTCGAAGCGGACGTTGTCGGGGTAGCGATGATTGATGCTGAGACGAGCACGTGACACCACTGCCACCCTGTCTATCTTAGGGTAACGCGAGTCGAGGCGGATGTCGTCGCGGTAGCGATGACGGACGCCGAGACGAGCACGTGACACCATAGCCACCCTGTCTATCTTAGGTTCATGCGAGTCGAGGCGGACGTTGTCGCGGTAGCGACGACGGACGCCGAGACAAGCACGTGACACCACTCCCACCCTATCTATTTTAGGGTAACGCGAGTCGAGGCGAACGTCGTCGTGGTAGCGACGACGGACGCCGACACGAACACGTGACACCACTGGCACCCTGTCAATCTTAGGGTCACGCGAGTCGAGGCGGACGTCATCGCGGTAGCGACGACGGACACCGAAACGAGCACGTGACACCACTCCCACCCTATCTATCTTAGGGTCACACGAGTCGAGGCGTATGTCGTCGCGTTAGCGATGACGGACGCCGAGATGAGCACGTGACACCCTTGCCACCCTGTCAATCTTAGGGTCACGCGAGTCGAGGCGGACATCGTCACGATAGGGACTACGAGCACATGACACCACTGTCACCCTGTCTATGTTAGGGTAACGCGAGTCGAGGCGGACGTCGTCGCGGTAGCGACGACGGATGCCGAGACGAGCAAGTGACACCACTGCGACCCTGTCTTAGTGTAACGCGTGTCGAGGCGGACGTCGTCGCTGTAGCGACGACGGACGCCGAGACGAGCACGTGACACCAATGCCACCCTGTCTTAGGGTTACCCGAGTCGAGGCGAACGTCGTTGCGGTAGCGACGACAGACGATGAGACGAGCGCGTGACACCAGTGCCACCCAGTCTTAGGGTTACGCGAGTCCAGGTGGACGTCGTCGCGGTAGCGACGACGGACACCGAGACGAGCACGTGACACCAGTGCCACCCTATCTTAGGGTTACGCGAGTCGAGGCGAACATCGTCGCGGTAGCGACGACGAACGCCGAGACGAGCAAGTGACACCACTGCCACCCTGTCTTAGTGTAATGCGAGTCGAGGCGGACATTGTCACGGTAGCGACGACGGATGCTGAGACGAGCACGTGACACCACTGCCACCCTGTCTATCTTACGGTAACGCGAGTCGAGGCGGATGTCGTCGCGATAGCGACGACGGACGCCGAGACGAGCACGTGACACCATAGCCACCCTGTCTATCTTAGGTTAAGCGACGATGGACTCCTGAAACGAGCAGTGACACCACTCCCACCTCTTCATTCTTAGGGTCACACGAGTCGAGGCGTAGTGTCGCGTAGCGATGACGGACGCCGAGAAGCACACGTGACACCCTTGCCACCCTGTCTATCTTAGGGTCAACGCGAGTCGAGGTGGACGTCGTCATGATAGGACGACAGACATGACACCACTGTCACCCTGTCTATGTTAGGGTAACGCGAGTCGAGGCGGACGTCGTCGCGGTAGCGACGACGGATGCCCGAGACGAGCAAGTGACACCCACTGCCACCCTGTCTTAGTGTAACGCGTGTCGAGGCGGACGTCGTCGCTGTAGCGACGACGGACGCCGACCAGCACGGGACACCAATGCCACCCTGTCTTAGGGTTACCCGATCGAGGCGAAACGTCCGGTTGCGGTACGACGACGGACGACGAGACGGGCACGTGGACACCAGAGTGCCACCCTGTCTTAGGGTTACGCGAGTCAGGTGGACGTCGTCGCGGTAGCGACGCGACCCGAGACGAGCACGTACCCCAGTGCCAGCCACCCAGTCTTAGCATTACGCGAGTCCAGCGACACTCGTCGCAGTAGGGACGACGAACGCCGAGACGAGCAAGTGACACCACTGCCATCCCGTCTTAGGTAACGCGAGTCGAAGCGGACGTTGTCGGGTAGCGATGATTGATGCTGAGACAGCACGTGACACCAATACGCCACCCTGTCTATCTTAGGGTAACGCGAGTCGAGCGGATGTCGTCGCGGTAGCGATGAACGGACGCCGAGACGAGCACGTGACACCATAGCCACCCTGTCCTATCTTAGGTTCATGCGAGTCGAGGCGGACTTGGTCGCGGTACAGCGACGACGGACGCCGAGACAGCACTGGTGACACACTCCCACCCTATCTATTTTAGGGGTAACGCGAGTCAGCGAACGTCGTCGTGGTAGGACGACGGACGCCCGACACGAAAATGACACCACTGGCACAACCGCTGTCAATCTTAGGGTCACGCGAGTTAGGCGTACGTCATCGCGGTAGCGACGACGGACACCGAAAGAGCACGTGACACCACTCCACCTATCTATCTTAGGTCACACGAGTCAGGCGTTGTCGTCGCTTAGCGATGACGGACGCCGAGATGCACGTGACACCCTTGCCCACCCTGTCAATCTTAGGGTCACGCGAGTCGAGGCGGACATCGCACGTAGGGACTACGAGTCCATACACCACTGTCACCCTGTCTATGTTTAGGGTAACGCGAGTCGAGGCGGACGTCGTCGCGTAGCGACGACGGATGCCGAGACCGAGCAAGTGACACCACTGCCGCACCCTGTCTTAGTGAACGCGTGTCGAGCGGGACGTCGTCGCTGTAGCGACGACGGACGCCGAGCACGAGCACGTGAACACCATGCCACCCTGTCTTAGGTTACCCCGAGTCAGGCGAACGTCGTTGAGGTAGCGACACAGACGATGGAGACGAAGCGCGTGACACCAGTGCCACCCAGTCTTAGGGTTACGGAGTCCAGGTGGACGTCGTCGGCGGTAGCGACGACGGACACCGCGACGAGCACGTGACACCAGTGCACCCTATCTTAGGGTTACGCGAGTCGAGGAGAACATCGGTCGCGGTAGCGACGACGAACGCCGAGACGAGCAAGTGACACCCACTGCCACCCTGTCTTAGTGTAATGCGAGTCGGGGCGGACATTGTCACGGTAGCACGACGGATGCTGAGACGAGCACGTGACACCACTGCACCCCCTGTCTATCTAGGTAAACGCAGGTCGAGGCGATGTCGTC
>JAAAXO010000394.1:29671-52833 GCA_011799875.1 Thinopyrum elongatum
TTAGGTAACGCGTAGTCGCGGCGGACGTCATCCTGTGGTTGTAGTTGGGGTAGCGACGACGGCCGCCGAACGAGCACGTGACACACTCCACACCCTGGACTATCTTAGCTGGTAACACGAGTCGAGGCGGACATCGTCGCGGGGGTAGCGACGACGACGCTGAGACAAGCAATGACACCCTGCCACCCTATTAGGGTAACGCAATCGAGGCGGACATATCGCTGTAGTCGAGACGAATGCCGATTCAAGAACGTGACACCACTGTCCGCCCTCTCTTAATGGTACCTAGTCAGGCAGGAACATCTCACGGGTAGCAGACGACGACACCGAGACGAGATCGTGACACCCAGTGCCACCCTGTCTTAGGGGTTACGGCGAGTCGAGGCGAACGTGTCCGGTTAAAGCGATGACAGGAGCCGAGAAGAGCAAGTGATTCACCACTGCACCCTGTTAGTGTAACGCGAGTCAGGCGGACGCATTCGCGTAGCGACGATGGATGCTTAAGAAGAGCACGTGAAACCACTGCCACCCGTGATCTGTGGGTCACGTCGTAGTCGAGGCGGATGTCCGGCGGTGATTACGACGACGGACCATACGAGCAACGTGACAGCACTGCCACCCTGTCCTTAGGGGTACAGCGGTCGAGGCGGACCGTCATCCGGTGGGTAGCACGTAGGATTGCCGAGAGAGCACGTGACACCACTGCACCTGTCATCATTTAATGGGTAAGCACGTCGAGGCTGACGTCAGTCGCGGTAGCGACGACGGACGTCCGAGAGGATCACTTGACACACTGCACCCTCTATCTTAGTGGTCAGCGAGTCGAGGCGGACTCGTCGCGGTAGCGACGCGGACATGCCGAGACGGCACAGTGACACCAATTCCCCACCGACGTTCTTCGAGGTACACGAGTCGAGGCGGAGTCGACTCGCTGGGTCGCGAACGAACGGGACCGAGAGCGAGCAGTGACACACCACCTGACCAACTACCGATCCTGTGTACGTGAGACCGAAGCATACACCTGCCCTGTTCTAGGTTCGCTTCGAGGCGCGCATGTGCGGTATAGCGTGGTTTACGACGAAGGTTCGGAGCACGTGACACACTGCCGCCTTTCTATTAGGGTAACGCGAGTCGAGGCCGGACGTCATACCCCGTTAGGCGACGACGGACGCCGAGACGGAGCACGTGACACCATCCAACCCTGCTTCTTAGGGTACGACGAGTCGAGGCGAGAGTGTCCGCGTTTTTTGGTAGCGACGACGGACGCATGAGACAACAGTGACAACCACTGCCACCCTTGATCTTGGACGCACCTGTGACATCATCGAGTCGCGACGAATGCCATCAGAGACCATCCCCTGTCTGTCGGCGCAGAATGCGTGAGCGATGACGGACGCTACCAGACGAGCACGTGCACCATGCACCCCTGCTTATAGTTACGAACATCGATCGAGGCGGAGTCAGTGCAGGTAGGACGACGACGGACACGAGACACGACAAGTGACACACTGCACACTGTCTGGTAGTTTGTAACGAGTCGAGCGGACGTATCCGATAGCGACGGACGGACGCCAGCGAGCAACTGAACCACTGGCCCACCCGTCATTTTTGTTCAGCGAGGTCGGACGTGTCGCGGTAGCGAGACGGTAGCCTAACAAGCACGTGACCCCTGCCAACCTGTCTTTTAGCGTACACGATCGCAGTCGAGGCGACTTCATCGCGGTAGTGGGCAGGACGACGGACTGCCGAGACAGCACGACAACAACTTCAACTGTCTATCTTTAGGGTAACGCGAGTCGAGGCGACGTCATCGCATGGGCGGTAGCACGACGGATCGCGGACGAGGCACGTGACGAACCAGCTGCCACCCTTCTCTTAGGTACGCGAGTCGAGGCGAACCGTCATCGCTGGTAGATCTGACGACGGAGCCGAGACGAGCCAGTCGCACACCACTGCACCACTTGTTACTATCTTAAGGGTAACGCGAGCGAGGGGATTCCATCGCGTGGTATGTTCGGTTAGCGGGTGCGGTGGTACGGTGAGACGACGGACGCATAGCAGACGAGCACGTGACACCACTGCCACCCTGTCTATCTTAGGGTCAAGCGAGTCGAGGCGGACGTCGTCGCAGTAGCGACGACGGACGCCGAGACAAGCACGTAACACCACTCCCACCCTGTCTATCTTAGGGTCACGCAAGTTGAGGCGGACGTCGTCGCGGTAGTGACGACGCATGCCGAGACGAGCACGTGACACCACTGCCACCCTGCCTTAGTGTTACGCGAGTCGAGGCAGACGTCATCGCGGTAGCGACGACGGACGCCGAGACGAGCACGTGACACCACTGCCACCCTGTCTTAGGGTTACGCGAGTCGAGGCGAACGTCGTCGCGGTAGCAACAACGGATGCCGAGACGAGCAAGTGACACCACTGGCACCCTGTCTTAGTGTAACGCGAGTCAAGGCGGACGTCATCGCGGTAGCGACGATGGATGCTGAGACGAGCACGTGACACCAATGCCACCCTGTCTATCTGAGGGTAACGCGAGTCGAGGCGGATGTCGTCGCGGTAGCGACGACGGACGCCGAGACGAGCACGTTACAGCACTGCCACCCTGTCTATTTTAGGGTCAAGCGAGTCGAGGCGGACGTCGTCGTGGTAGCGACGACGGACGCCGAGAGGAGCACGTGACACCACTGCCACCCTGTCTATTTTAGGGTAACACGAGTCGAGGCGGACGTCGTCGCGGTAGCGACGACGGACGCCGAGACGAGCACGTGACAACACTGCCACCCTGTCTATCTTAGGGTCAAGCGAGTCGAGGCGGACGTCGTCGCGGTAGCGACGACGAATGCCGAGATGAGCACGTGACACCACTCCCACCCTTTCTATCTTAGGGTCACGCGAGTCGAGGCGGACGACGTCGTGGTAGCGACGACGGACTCCGAGACGAGCACGTGACACCACTGCCACCCTGTCTATCTTAGGGTCACGTGAGTCGAGGCGGATGTCATCGTGCTAGCGACGACGGACGCCGACACAAGCACATGACACCAGTGCCACCCTGTCTTAGGGTTACGCATGTCGAGGCGATCGTCTTTGCGGTAGCGATGACAGACGACAAGACGAGCACGTGACACCACTGCCACCTTGTCTATCTTAGGGTAACGCGAGTCGAGGCGGACGTCATCCCGGTAGCGACGATGGGCGCCGAGACGAGCACGTGACACCACTCCCACCCTGACTATCTTAGGGTAACACGAGTCGAGGCGGACATCGTCGCGGTAGCGACGACGGACGCTGAGACAAGCAAGTGACACCACTGCCACCCTATCTTAGGGTAACGCAACTCGAGGCGGACATCATCGCTGTAGCGACGACGAATGCCGATTCAAGCACGTGACACCACTGCCGCCCTCTCTTATGGTAACGCTAGTCGAGGCAGACATCATCGCGGTAGCGACGACGGACACCGAGACGAGCACGTGACACCAGTGCCACCCTGTCTTAGAGTTACGCGAGTCGAGGCGAACGTTGTCGCGGTAGCGATGAAGGACGCCGAGACAAGCAAGTGACGCCACTGCCACCCTGTCTTAGTGTAACGCGAGTCAAGGCGGACGTCATCGCGGTAGCGACGACGGATGCTAAGACGAGCACGTGACACCACGGCCACCCTGTATATTTTGGGGTCACGCGAGTCGAGGCGGACGTCGTCGCGGTAGCGACGACGGACGCCGATACAAGCACGTGACACCACTGCCAACCTGTCTTAGGGTAACGCGAGTCGAGGCGGACGTCATCGCGGTAGCGACGACGGATGCCGAGACGAGCACGTGATAGCACTGCAACCCTGTCTATCTTAGGGTTAAGCGAGTCGAGGCGGACGTCATCGCGGTAGCGACGACGGACGTCGAGAGGAGCACGTGACACCACTGCCACCCTATCTATCTTAGGGTCACGCGAGTCGAGGCGGACATCATCGCGGTAGCGACGACGGACGCCGAGACGAGCACGAGACACCACTCCCACTCTGACTATCTTAGGGTAACACGAGTCGAGGCGGATGTCGTCGCGGTGGCGACGACGGACGCCGAGACGAGCAAGTGACACCACTGCCACCCTGTCTTATGGTAACGCGAGTCGAGGCGGACGTCATCGCGGTAGCGACGACGGATGCCGATTCGAGCACGTGACACCACTGCCGCCCTCTCTTAGGGTAACGCGAGTCGAGGCGGACGTCATCGCGGTAGCGATGACGGACGCCGAGACGAGCACGTGACACCAGTGCCACCCTGTCTTAGGGTTACGCGAGTCGAGGCGAAAGTTGTCGCGGTAGCGACGACGGACGCCGAGACGAGCAAGTGACACCACTGCCACCCTGTCTTAGTGTAACTCGAGTCGAGCTGGACGTCGTCGCGGTAGCGATGACGGATGCTAAGACGAGCACGTGACACCACTGCCACCCTGTCTATATTAGCGTAACACGAGTCGAGGCGGATGTCATCGCGGTAGGGACGACGGACGCCGAGACGAGCACGTGACACCACTGCCACCCTGTCTATTTTAGGGTAACGCGAGTCGAGGCGACGCATTCCGCGGTAGCGACGATGGATGCTGAGACGAGCACGTTGACACCACTGCCACCCGTCATCTGATGGTAACTCTAGTCGAGGCGTGATGTCCGTCGCGGTGATCGACGACGACCCCGAACGAGCACGTGAACAGCACTGCCACCCTGTCTATCTAGGGTCAAGCGGTCGAGGCTGACGTCGTCGTGGGTAGCACTACGGACGCCGAAGAGCACGTGAACACCACTGCCCCCCTGGTCTATTTAATGGTAACACGATCGAGCTGACGTCGTCGCGGTAGCGACGACCGGACTCCGAGACGATCACTGACAACACTTGCACCCCCTGTCTATCTTATGGTCATCGAGTCGGGCGGACGTCGTCGCGGTAGCGACCGGGACGAATGCCGAGACGGCAGTTGACACCACTCCCACCCGTTCTATCAGGTCAGCGAGTCGAGGCGGAACGACTCGTGGTCGCGAACGAACGGACTCCGAGACGAGCACGTGACACCACTGCCACCCTGTCTATCTTAGGTCAACTTGATCAGGCGGATTCCTCGTGCTACCGTGACGGACGCCGAGACAGCACATGACACCGTGCCACCCTGTTCTTAGGGTTCGCATGTCGAGGCGATCGTTCTGTGCAGGTAGCGATGACGGACGGACAAGACGATGCACGTGACACACTGCCACCTTGTCATATCTTTAGGGTTAACGCGAGTCGAGGCGGACGTCATCCGCCGTTTGGGTAGGTTGGACGACGACGGCGCCGAGACGAGCACGTGACACCCTCCCACCAACCCTGGACTATCTTAGGGTAACACGAGTCGAGGCGGACATCGTCGCGGGGGTTAGCGACACGGACGCTGAGAACAAGCAAGTGACACCCTGCCACCCTATCTGGGTAACGCAACCTCGAGGCTGACATAATCGCGTAGCGAGACGAATGCCGATTCAAGCACTGACACCACTGACCGCCCTCTCTTATGGTAACGCTTAGTACGAGGCAGACATCATCGCGGTAGCAACGACGGACACCCGAGACGAGACGTGACACCAGTGCCCCACTGTCTTAGAGTTCGCGAGTCGAGGCGAACGTTGTCACGGTAGCGATGACGGACACGAGAAGCAAGTGACACCACTGCCACCCCTGTTTAGTGTTAACGCAGTCAAGGCGGACGTCATGCCGATAGCGACGACGGATGCTAAGAAGAGCACGCCCTGAACCACTGGCCCACCACTGTATATTTGGTTGGTCACGCGAGTCGAGGGCGCGACGTCGTCGCGGGTATAGCGACGACGGACGCCTATACAAGCAACGTGACCCACTGCCAAACCTTCCTTAGGGTGGTAACGCGAGTCGAGGCGGACGTTCATCGCGTGGTGCGACGAGGATGCCGAGACGAGCACGTACAGCAACTGCAACCCGTCTATCTTTAGGGTTTAAGCGAGTCGAGGCGGACGTCCATCGCGGTAGGCACGACGGATCGTCGAGAGAGCACGTTGACAGAAACCACTGCCACCCTATCTATCTTAGGTCACGCGAGTCGAGGCGGACGTCCATCGCGGTAGCGACGACGGACGCCGAGACGAGCGCAGGATACACAACCCCACTCTTACTATCTTAGGGTAACACGAGTCGAGGCGGATGTCGTCGCAGGTGGCGACGACGGACGCGAGAAGAGCAAGTGACACCACTGCCACCCTGTCTATGGTAACGCGAGTCGAGCGGGACCGTCATGGTAGCGACGACGGATGCCGATCGAGCAACGTGACACTACTACGCCACTGCCCGCTCTTTAGGGTAACGCGAGTCGAGGCGGACGCATAACGCGTAGCGATGACGGACGCCGACTACGAGCACGTGACACCCGTGCCACCCTGTCTAGGGTTACGCGAGTCGAGGCGAAAGTTGTCGCGGTGAGCGACGACGGACGCCGAGACGAGCAAGTGACACCACTGCCACCCTGTCTTAGTGTAACTCGAGTCGAGACTGACGTCCGTCCGGTTAGCGATGACGGATGCTAAGACGAGCACGTGACACACTGCCACCCTGTCTAATTACGAAGACGAGTCGAGGCGGATGTCATCGCGGAGGGACGACGGACGCCGAGACGAGCACGTGACACCACTGCACCCTTCTATTTAGGGTTACGCGAGTCGAGGCAGTACTCATCGGGTAGCGACGACGGACGCCGAGACGAGCAAGTGACACCACTGCCACCCTTTTTAGTGTAACTCGAGTCGAGCTGGACGTCGTCGCGGTAGCGATGACGGTGCTAAGACGAGCACTGACACCACTGCACCCTGTCTATATTAGCGTAACACGAGTCGAGGCGGATGTCATCGCGGTAGGACGACGGACGCCGAGACAACGTACACCACTGCCACCCTGTCTATTTTAGAGTAACGCGAGTCGAGGCGGACGTCATCGAGGTAGCGACGACGGACGCCGAGACGAGCACGTGACCCCAGTGCCACCCTGTCTTAGGTTACGCGAGTCGAGGCCAACGTCATCGCGGTAGAGACGACGGATGCTGAGACGAGCATGTGACACCACTGCACCCTGTCTATCTTAAGGTAACGCGAGTCGAGGCGGATGTCATCGCGGTAGCGACGACGTGACGCCTACCAGCACGTGACACCCTGCACCGTCTATTTGGGTCAAGCGAGCGAGGCGGACGTCCGCAGTAGCACGACGGACGCCGAACAAGCACGACACCACTCCCACCCTGTCTATCTTAGGGTCACGAGTGGAGGCGGACGTCGTCGCGGTAGTGACGACGGCAGCCGAACAGCACGTGACACCACTGCCACCCTGCCTTAGGTTACGCGAGTCGAGGCAGACGTCATCGCGGTAGCGACGACGGACGCCGAGACAGCACGTGACACCACTAGCCACCCTGTCTTAGGGACGCGAGTCGAGCGAATCGTCGTCGCGTTAGCAACAACGGATGCCGATACGAGCAAGTGACACCACTGGCACCTGTCTTAGTGTAAGCGAGTCAAGGCGGACGTCATCGCGGTAGCGACGAGGATGCTGAGACGAGCACGTGACACCAATGCCACCCTGTCTATCTGGGGTAACGCGAGTCGAGGCAGATGTCGCGCGTAGCGACGACGGACGCCGAGACGAGCCGTACAATACCTGCCAACCTTTCTATTTTAGGTGATCGAGTTCGAGGCGGACTCGTCGTGGGTAGCGACGACGGACGCCGAGAGAGCACGTGACAACCACTACTGCCACCGCTGTCTATTAGGGTAACACGAGTCGAGCGGACGTCGGCGCGGTATGGTACGACGTGACGCCGGACGAGCAACAGTGACAACACTGCCACCCTGTCTATCTTAGGTCAAGCGAGTCGAGGCGGACGTCGTCGCGTACGACGACGAATGCCGAGATGAGCACGTGACACCACTCCCACCCTTCTTCTTAGGGTCACGCGAGTCGAGGCGGACGACGTCGTGGTAGCGACGACGGACTCCGAGACGAGCACGTGACACCACTGCCACCCGGTCTATCTTATGGTCACGGATCGAGCGGATGTCACGTCTAGCGACGACGGACGCCGAGACAAGCACATGACACCAGTGCCACCCTGTCTTATTGTAGCCATGTCGAGGCGAATCGTCTTTGCGGTTAGCGATGACAGACGCAAGACGAGCACGTGACACCACGCCACTTGTCTATCTTAGGGTAACGCAGTCGAGCGACGTCTCCCGGTAGCGACGATGGCGCCGAGACGAGCACGTGACACCACTCCACCCTGACTTCTTAGGGTAACAGAGTCGAGGCGGACATCGTCGCGGTAGCGACGACGGACGCTGAGACAAGCAATGACACCACTCGCCCCCTATCTTAGGGTAACGCAACTCGCGGCGGACATCATCGCGTACTGCGAGACGAATGCCGATTCAAGCACGTTGACCCCACTGCTGCCCCCTCTTATGGTAACGCTAGTCGAGGCAGACATCATCGCGGTAGCGACGGACGGACCCGAGACGACACGTGACACCATGCCACCTGCCACCCTGTCTTAGAGTTACGCGAGTCGAGGCGAACGTTTGTCTGGTACGATGAAGGAGCCGAGACAAGCACAGTGACGCAACTGCCACCCTGTCTTAGTGAACGCGAGTCAAGGCGGATCAATCGCGGTAGCGACACGATGCATACGACGACATTGACACCACGCCACCCTGTATATTTGGGGTCACGCGAGTCGAGGCTGACTTCGTCGCTAGGAGCGACGACGGACGCCGACTACAAGCACGTGACACAACCACGCCACCTGTCTTAGGGTAACGCGAGTCTAGGCGGACGTCATCGGCGGTAGCGACGACGGATGCCGAGACGACACGTGATAGCACTGCAACCCTGTCTATCTTAGGTTAGCGAGTCGAGGGCGACGTTCATCGCGGTACGCGACGGACGAGAATGAGCACTGTACACCACTGCGCACCCTATCATCGTTAGGGTCCGACGAGTCGAGTCGACATCATCGCGGTAGGCGACGACGGACGTCCGATCGAGCACGAGACACCACTCCCACCTGACTATCTTAGGGTAACACGAGTCGAGGCGGATGTCGCGCGGTGGGGCGACGACGGACGCCGAGAAGAGACCATGACACACACTGCCACCTGTCTTATGGTAACGGGCGAGTCGAGGCGGACGTCATCGGGGGGGGGGGGGGGGCGGTTAGCGACGACGTGATTCCGATTCGGTACGTGACACCACTGCCGTGCCCTATCTAGGTAACCGTATCGAGGCGACGTCATCGCGGTAGCGATGTACGGCGCCGAGACAGCACGTGACACCAGTGCCACCCCCCTGTCTTAGGTTACGCGAGTCGAGGCGAAGTTGTCCGAGTGTAGGACACGGACGCCGAGCGAGCAAGTTACACCACTGCCACCTGTCTTAGTGTAACTCGCAGTCGAGCTGACGTCGTGCGGGTATTCGCCGATGCAGGATGCTACCGACGTCGTGACACCACTGCCACCCTGTCTCTATTAGCGTACACAGTCGAGGCGATGTCCGCGGGGTGGGAGGGACGACGGCTCCGAGAGACGAGCACGTGACACCACTGCCCACCTGTCCTATTTTAGGTACCGCGGTCGAGCGGACCGTCATCGAGGTAGCGACACGGACGCCGAGACGATCACGTGCACACCATTGCCACCCTGGTCTTAGGGTTACTCGAGTCAGGCGAACGTCCTCGCGTAGCGCACGCGGTGCTGAGACGACATGTGACACACCACTGCCACCACCCTTCTATCTTAGGTAACGCCGAGGCGAGGCGATGTCATCGCGGTAAGCGACGACGGACCGCCTAGACGAGCCGGACCCACTTGCCACCCTGTCTATCTTAGGGTCAAGCTAGTCGATGCGGACGTCGTCGCAGTTAGCGACGACGCGCCGAGACAAGCACGTAACCCCCTCCCACCCTGTCTATCTTAGGGTCACGCAAGTTGAGGCGGACGTCGTCGCGGTAGCGACGACGGACGCCGAGACAAGCAAGTGACACCACTGCCACCCTGTCTTAGGGTAACGCGACTCGAGGCGGACATCATCGCGGTAGCGACGACGAATGCCGATTCAAGCACGTGACACCACTGCCGCCCTCTCTTATGGTAACGCGAGTCGAGGCGGACATCATCGCGGTAGCGACGACGGACACCGAGACGAGCACGTGACAGCAGTGCCACCCTGTCTTAGGGTTACGCGAGTCGAGGCGAACGTTGTCGCGGTAGCGATGACGGACGCCGAGACAAGCAAGTGACACCACTGCCACCCTGTCTTAGTGTAACGTGAGTCAAGGCGGACGTCATCGCGGTAGCGACGACGGATGCTAAGATGAGCACGTGACACCTCTGCCACCCTGTCTATCTTAGGGTAACGCGAGTCGAGGCGGATGTCATCGCGGTAGTGACGACGGACGCCTAGACGAGCACGTGATACCACTGCCACCCTGTCTATCTTAGGGTCAAGCGAGTCGAGGCGGACGTCGTTGCGGTAGCGACGACGAACGCCGAGACAAGCACGTAACACCACTCCCGCCCTGTCTATCTTAGGGTCACGCGAGTTGAGGCGGACGTCGTCACGGTAGCGACGACGGACGCCGAGACGAGCACGTGACACCACTGCTACCCTGTCTTAGTGTTATGCGAGTCGAGGTAGACGTCGTCGCGGTAGCGACGACGGACGATGAGACGAGCACGTGACAACACTGCCACCCTATATATCTGAGGGTAACGCGAGTCGAGGCGGACATCGTCGCGGTAGCGACGACAGACGCCAAGACAAGCACGTGACACCACTCCCACCCTGTCTATCTTAGGGTAACGTGAGTTGAGGCAGACGTCGTCGTAGTAGCGACGAGGAACGCCGAGACGTGCACGTGTCACCACTGCCACCCTGTCTTAGGGTAAGGCGAGTCGAGGTGGACGTCATCGCGGTAGCGACGGCGGACGCCGAGACGAGCACGTGACACCAGTGCCACCCTTTCTTAGGGTTACGTGAGTCGAGGTGGACGTCATCGCGGTAGCGATGACGGACGCCAAGACGAGCACGTGACACCAGTGCCACCCTGTCTTAGGATTACGCGAGTCGAGGCGAACATCATCGCGGTAGCGACGACGGACGCCGAGACGAGCAAGTGACACCACTGCCACCCTGTCCTAGTGTAACGCGAGTCGAGGCAGACGTCATCGCGGTAGCGACGACGGATGCTGAGACGAGCACGTGACACCACTGCCACCCTGTCTATCTTAGGGTAACACGAGTCGAGGGGGATGTCATCGCGGTAGCGACGACGGACGCCGAGACGAGCATGTGACACCACTGCCACCCTGTCTATCTAGGGTCAAGCGAGTTGAGGTGGACATCGTCGCAGTAGCGACGACGGACACCGAGACAAGCACGTAACACAACTCCCACACTGTCTATCTTAGGGTCACGCGAGTTGAGGCGGACATCGTCGCGGTAGCGACGACGGATGCCGAGACGAGCACGTGACTCCACTGCCACCCTGCCTTAGTGTTACGCGAGTCGAGGCAGACGTTGTCAGGACCCCGATTCTAAGTCACACCGATCTGGCCTGTAACACCTCATATCACTTTGCGGCCTCACGCACGGTATTCCCACGGGTGTCGCCTTACCATGGCCCGGGACCGTTTGCGCCTTTTGGCTCACGTATATGATAGTGTCACTAGCATCCATATGACAGAGAACCCAGGCCGACATGGCTAGTTGTGAACCCAAAGCGGCGCTAACTTACGGGGACAGGCATACATGAATCAACATCGAGCATGTCGGTCAGCAGCGTGTGAATCCGGGCTGTAGCACTAGGCTAACAGGACTCCGGGAACCCGGGCTTTAGCAGGCTAGGCAGGACTCCGGATGTCACCGCGTGACATTTCCCCAAAGGGACAGACACAGGAACGAAGTGAAACACACACCGGCCAGTCTAAGTGTTCCGGAGCAGTAGTGCTGGGCTAGCAGGACTGCGGTAAACCGGGCTGTAGCGGACTACCAAGGCTCACTGGAGACACCAGACTACATTTCCCCATAAGAGAGGCTGCCAAGGATAAACAACTAGATAGTCGGATCGCACACATACCAAGCACTTCAATCATACACACAATATGCTCGATATGTGTAAATACAACAAGGCATCACAACAAAACTCTACAACTCAAAGTACTTTATTTAAAGGCTCTGGGGAGCCATACATAACATGTTCATATAGATAGGGGTCACATGACCCGACACTCAAGTCATACAAATAGACAAGCACATGCGGAAGCAACTAGTCTAAGTACAGACACTAGAAAGAAAGAAGGCTTGACGAAGCCTGTCTATCTACATAGGCCCTTCACAAGCTCAGGTCACCACCTGGGTGGCAAGTCACTCGTCAACGTCGAGATCTACATAGAACCCATCGGAGGGGGCGGTGTTCTCGTCTGCAACAATTATTAAAGCAACATGAGTACAAAGGTACTCAGCAAGTCTTACAACAAATCCTACTATACATGCACATTCTCAAGAAGCATGGTGGAGTTATCGCAGCAAGCCAGCTTTGACTCTTGGCTAAGCTATCCTACGAGACACCACTTGTAAAATTAGTTTTCGCACACGAGTCTACTAATCACCATCACAATACTCTACCGTGGATCCTCCCTCGTCATCCTACGAGAGGGCCATCGGTGGTACTCACACTTATCTTGAGTCTTTTAGGAGTAACCATTAACTTGTCTATGAACTGCATAAGCGACCAAGTAGTCCTTTACCGTGGACGCGGCTATTCGAATAGTTTTATACCCTGCAGGAGTGTACTTCTTCACACACGCTTTCACCACTTATCGCCGCTACACGACATGTACCCGGCAACCTTCAAGCGGAAGCCCAGCGAGGGTGTCGGCCACGACCTGACAAAACACACGAGTCTCTAGTCCAGGTTTATCGCCTATTCGGGTTCCATCCGCAAGGAAATCCGGCCGGGGTGTCCTCAACGGCCCCAAACGATGTGTGCAGGGTTCCCGAGACACCAAACGGGTGACTCGGTACACCGTGCCACGTGCCTACCGCATCACAGCCCACCCCTAAGGTCAGCGCTGCGCACGGCCTCCAGCAACTACAAACACCAGAAACTACTTGCAACTCCTGGACAGAGGACGGGGGTGGTTAATAAGTCAAGAGAGTCAATTAAGGATCCCAATGTGTGGTAGTAGCTGAATCTTAAATCACGCATACAGATCTCAGTTCTTAAGGACGGCCTCAATGAAACAACCCACCATGTACTCCTACATGGCCTCTCGTCGATACCTTTACCAAATCATGTTCAACACTTCACTCTCATTACCGACACAACCATTCACTCTAGTCCATCACCCTAATGAGCCAAACCTGACACGACTCTAAGCATAGCAAGCATAGCATGGTAGGAAACACAAACATGGCTCAATCAACTCCTACACATGCTAGTGGGTTTCATCTAGTTACTGTGGCAATGACAGGTCATGCAGAGGATATGGGTTCAACTACCGCAACACACAGCAGTTTGAAACGTTGTTGTCTTAATGCAGTAAACGAGAGCAGAAGCGAGAAGATGGGTTTGTATCAAAATGATCAATGGGGTTGCTCGCCTGACAGAGTGGTAGTGGGATACTGCCCTTTAGTTGGATACTCGTGAATATCCTCGGAGGCAGAACCTACCACGAAGAACACATCGAAACACAATCATCACATGGCAATATGCAACAATATGATGCATGCTATGACATGGCAAAATGAGTGTGTTTTGGCTAATGCAACTTAGAGCAGATTGGTTTGAGTTCATTTGAATCAAGGATTCAAATGCAAACCCAAAATAAGAGGTTATATTAGTGCATTAACTTGTTTCATCTAAACAGCAAGGTTAAAGGGTTCTGACATGCATGAAACCAGTACAGATGGAAAGATTGGATTTTTCTAATCCAAATTCATATATAAATCTTTGCATTTGGAGTTACAGATTAATTTCTATGAATTTTTGAAGTTTGTAGTATTTTCTGGAATTTCCTGTATAAAAATAAATCCAGAAAATACTTACTACATCAGCATTGCGTCAGGGTGACGTCAGCAGTCAGCGGGGTCGGGCCAAGTCAAACCTGGCTAGTGGGTCCCACTGGTCAGTGTCATAGTTAGCTAACTAACTAAATTAGTATTAGTTTAACTCCTAATCTAGGTTTGACCAGGGGGCGGGGCCCACATGTCAGTGACCCAGGGTGGTCAAATCCCTGGTCAAAAGGGTCAAACCCACGTGACACCAGTGCCACCCTGTCTTAGGGTTACGCGACTCGACGCGAACATCATCGCGGTAGCGACGACGGACGCCGAGACAAGCAAGTGACACCACTGCCACCCTGTCTTAGTGTAACGCGAGTCAAGGCGGACGTTGTCGTGGTAGCAACGACGGATGCTGAGATGAGCATGTGACACCACTGCCACCCTGTCTATCTTAGGGTAACGCGAGTCGAGGCGGATGTCGTCGCGGTAGCGACGTTGGACTCCGAGACGAGCACGTGACACCACAGCCACCCTGTCTATCTTAGGGTCAAGTGAGTCAAGGCGGACGTCATCGCGGTAGCGACGACGGACGCCGAGACGAGATGGTGACACCACTGCCACCCTGTCTATCTTAGGGTCGCGCGAGTCGAGGCGGATGTCGTCGCGGTAGCAATGATGGACGCCGAGACAAGCACGTGACACCACTCCCACCCTGTCTATCTTAGGGTAACGCGAGTCGAGGCGGACGTCGTCGCGGTAGCGATGACGGACGCCGAGACAAGCACGTGACACCACTGCCACCCTGTCTATCTTAGGGTCACGTGAGTCGAGGCGGACGTCATCGCGGTAGCGACGACGGACGCCGAGACGAGCACGTGACACCACTCCCACCCTATCTATCTTAGGGTCACGCGAGTCGAGGCGGACGTCGTCGCGGTAGCGATGACGAACGCCGAGGCGAGCACGTGACACCCTTGCCACCCTCTCTATCACAGGGTCACAAGATTCGAGGCGGACGTCGTCGCGGTAGCGACGACGAGCACGTGACACCACTGTCACCCTGTCTATGTTAGGGTAACGCGAGTCGAGGTGGACGTTGTCACGGTAGCGACGACGGACGTCAAGACGAGCAAGTGACACCACTGCCACCCTGTCTTAGTGTAACGCGTGTCGAGGCGGACGTCGTCGCGGTAGCGACGACGGACGCCGAGACAAGCACGTGACACCAGTGCCACCCTGTCTTAGGGTTACGCGAGTAGAGGCGAAAGTTGCTGCAGTAGCGACGACGGACGACGAGACGAGCACGTGATACCAGTGCCACCCTGTCTATCTTAGGGTAATGCGAGTCGAGGCGGACGTTATCGCGGTAGCGACGACGGACGCCGAGACGAGCATGTGAGACCACTCCCACCCTGTCTTTCTTAGGGTAACACGAGTCGAGGCGGACATCATCGCGGTAGCGACGACGGACGCCGAGACGAGCAAGTGACACCACTGCCACCCTGTCTTAGGGTAACGCGGGTCGAGGCGGACGTCATCGCGGTAGCGACGACGGAAGCCGAGACGAGCATGTGACACCACTGCCGCCCTCTCTTAGGGTAACGTGAGTCGAGGCGGACATCATCGCGGTAACGATGACAGACGCCGAGATGATGTCCGCCCTGTGTCTTAGGGTAACGTGAGTCGAGGCGGACACCAGTGCCACCCTGTGTCTTAGGGTTACGCGAGTCGAGGCGAACGTCATCGCGGTAGCGACGACGGATGCCGAGACGAGGAAGTGACACCACTGCCACCCTGTCTTAGTGTAACGCGAGTCGAGGCAGACGTCGTCGCGGTAGCGACAACGGATGCTGAGACGAGCACGTGACCCCACTGCCACCCTGTCTATCTTAGGGTAACGCGAGTCGAGGTGGATGTCATCGCGGTAGCGACGAAGGACGCCGAGACGAGCACCTGACACCACTGCCACCCTGTCTATCTTAGGGTCAAGCGAGTCGAGGCGGACGTCGTCGCAGTAGCGACGACGGACGCCGAGACAAGCACGTAACACCACTCCCACCCTGTCTATCTTAGGGTCAAGCGAGTCGAGGCGGACGTCGTCGCAGTAGCGTCGACGGATGCCGAGACAAGCACGTGACACCACTGCCACCCTGTCTTAGTGTTACGCGAGTCGAGGCAGACATCATCGTGGTAGGGACGACGGACGACGAGACGAGCACATGACACCACTGCCACCCTGTCTATCTTAGGGTAACGCGAGTCGAAGTGGACGTCATCGCAGTAGCGACGACGGACGCCGAGGCAAGCACGTGACACCACTCCCACCCTATCTATCTTAGGGTAACGTGAGTCGAGGCTGACGTCGTCGCGGTAGCGACGACGGACGCCGAGACATGCATGTGTCACCACTGCCACCCTGTCTTAGGGTAACGCGAGTCGAGACGAACGTCGTCGCGGTAGCGACGATGGATGCCGAGACGAGCATGTGACACCACTGCCGCCCTCTCTTAGGGTAACGCGAGTCGAGGCGGACGTCATCACGGTAGCGACAACGGACGCCGAGATGAGCACGTGACTCCAGTGCCACCCTGTCTTAGGGTTACGCGAGTCGAGGCGAACGTCGTTGCGGTAGCGACGACGGACGCCGAGATGAGCAAGTGACACCACTGCCACCCTGTCTTAGTGTAACGCGAGTCGAGGTGAACGTCGTCGGGGTAGCGATGACGGATGCTGAGACGACACAGTGAAACCACTGCCACCACTTCTAGCTTATGGTTACACGCAAGTCGAGGCGGATGTAGTAGCGGCTTAAGACAATGGATGCCGAGACGAGCACGTGACAACCACTGCCACCCTGTCTTCTTAGGATCAAGCGAGTCGAGGCGCGCCGTCGTCGTGGTAGCAACGACGACGCCGAGAGGAGCACGTGACACCACTGCCACCCGTGTCTATTTTAGGGTAACGCGAGTCGAGGCGGACGTCGTCGCGGTACGATACGTCGCCGAGACAGCACGTGACACCATCCCACCCTATATATCTTAGGGTAATGCGAGTCGAGGCTGACGTCGTCGCGGTAGCAACGACGGACGCCGAGACGAGCAAGTGACACCACTGCCAGCCTGTCTTAGTGTAACGCGAGTGAGGCGGACGTCGTCGCGGTAGCGATGACGGACGACGAGACGAGCACGTGACACCACTGCCACCCTGTCTATCTTAGGGTAACACGAGTCGAAGCGGCGTCGTCGCGGTAGCGACGACGGACGCTGAGACAAGCACGTGACACCACTCCCACCCTGTCTATCTTAGGGTAACATGAGTCGAAGCGGACGTCGTCGCGGTAGCGAAGACGGACGCCGAGACATGCACATGTCACCGCTGCCGCCTTGTCTTAGGGTAACGCGAGTCAAGGTGGACATCGTCGCGGTAGCGACGACGGACGTCGAGACAAGCACATGACACCAGTGCCACCCTGTCTTAGGGTTACGCGAGTCGAGGCGAACGTCATCGTGGTAGCGATGACGGACTCCGAGATGAGCAAGTGACACCACTGCCACACAGTCTTAGTGTAACGCGAGTCGAGGCGGACGTCGTCGCGGTAGCGACGACGGATGCTGAGACGAGCACGTGACAGCACTGCCACCCTGTCTATCTTAGTGTAACGCGAGTCGAGGCGGATGTCGTCGCGGTAGCGACGACGGACGCCAAGACGAGCACGTGACACCACTGCCACCCTGTCTATCTTAGGGTCAAGCGAGTCGAGGCGGACGTCGTCGCGGTAGCGAAGACGGACGCCGAGAGGAGCACGTGACACCACTGCCACCCTGACTATTTTAGGGTAACGCGAGTCGAGGCGGACGTCGTCGCGGTAGCGACGACGGATGCTGAGACGAGCACGTGACACCTCTGCCACCCTGTCTATCTTAGGGTAATGCGAGTCCAGGCGGAAGTCATCGCGGTAGCTACGACGGACGCCGAGACGAGCACGTGACACCACTGCCACCCTGTCTTTCTTAGGGTCAAGCAAGTCGAGGCGGATGTTGTCGCGGAAGCGACGATGGACGCCGAGACAAGAACGTAACACCACTACCACCCTGTCTTAGTGTAACGCGAGTCGAGGCGGATGTTGTCGCGGTAGCGACGACGGACGCCGAGATGAGCACGTGACACCAGTGACACCCTGTCTTTGGGTTACGCGACTCAAGGCGAACGTCGTTGCGGTAGCGACGACAGACGATGAGACGAGCGCGTGACACTACTGCCACCCTGTCTATCTTAGGGTAACGCGAGTCGAGGCAGATGTCGTCGCGGTAGCGACGACGGACGCCGAGACGAGCATGTGACACCACTCCCACCCTGTCTATCTTAGGGTAACACGAGTCGAGGCGGACATCGTCGCGGTAGCGACGACGGACGCCGAGACGAGCAACTGACACCACTGCCACCCTGTCTTAGGGTAACGTGAGTCAAGGCGGACTTCATCGCGGTAGCGACAACGGATGCCCAGACGAGCACGTGACACCACTGCCACCCTGTCTTAGGGTAACGCGAGTCGAGGCAGACGTCATCGCGGTAGCGACAACGGACGCCGAGACACCACTCCCACCCTATCTATCTTAGGGTAACGTGAGTCGAGGCTAACGTCGTCGCGGTAGCGACGACGGACGCCGAGACATGCATGTGTCACCACTGCCACCCTGTCTTAGGGTAACGCGAGTCGAGACGAACGTCGTCGCGGTAGCGACGACGGATGCCGAGACGAGCATGTGACACCACTGCCGCCCTCTCTTAGGGTAACGCGAGTCGAGGCGGACGTCATCACGGTAGCGACAACGGACGCCGAGACGAGCACGTGACACCAGTGCCACCCTGTCTTAGGGTTACGCGAGTCGAGGCGAACGTCGTTGCGGTAGCGACGACGGACGCCGAGATGAGCAAGTGACACCACTGCCACCCTGTCTTAGTGTAACGCGAGTCGAGGCTGGCGTCGTCGGGGTAGCGATGACGGATGCTGAGACGAGCACGTGACACCACTGCCACCCTGTCTAGCTTAGGGTAACACAAGTCGAGGCGGATGTAGTCGCGGTAGAGACGATGGATGCCGAGACGAGCACGTGACACCACTGCCACCCTGTCTATCTTAGGGTCAAGCGAGTCGAGGCGGACATCGTCGTGGTAGCAACGACGGACGCCGAGAGGAGCACGTGACACCACTGCCACCCTGTCTATTTTAGGGTAACGCGAGTCGAGGCGGACGTCGTCGCGGTAGCGACGATGGACGACGAGACGAGCACGTGACACCACTGCCACCCTGTCTATCTTAGGGTCAAGCGAGTCGAGGCGGACATCGTCGTGGTAGCGATGACGGACGCCGAGACGAGCACGTGACACCACTCCCACCATATATATCTTAGGGTAATGCGAGTCGAGGCTGACGTAGTCGCGGTAGCAACGACGGACGCCGAGACGAGCAAGTGACACCACTGCCACCCTGTCTTAGTGTAACGCGAGTCGAGGCGGATGTCGTCGCGGTAGCGATGACGGACGACGAGACGAGCACGTGACACCACTGCCACCCTGTCTATCTTAGGGTAACACGAGTCGAAGCGGACGTCGTCGCGGTAGCGACAATGGACGCTGAGACAAGCACGTGACACCACTCCCACCCTATCTATCTTAGGGTAACATGAGTCGAAGCGGACGTCGTCGCGGTAGCGAAGACGGACGCCGAGACATGCAGATGTCACCGCTGCCACCTTGTCTTAGGGTAACGCGAGTCAAGGTGGACGTCGTCGCGGTAGCGACGACGGACGTCGAGACAAGCACATGACACCAGTGCCACCCTGTCTTAGGGTTACGCGAGTCGAGGCGAACGTCATCGTGGTAGCGATGACGGACACCGAGATGAGCAAGTGACACCACTGCCACACTGTCTTAGTGTAACGCGAGTCGAGGCGGACGTCGTCGCGGTAGCGACGACGGATGCTGAGACGAGCACATGACAGCACTGCCACCCTGTCTATCTTAGGGTAACGCGAGTCGAGGCGGATGTCGTCGCGGTAGCGACGACGGACGCCAAGACGAGCACGTGACACCACTTCCACCCTGTTTATCTTAGGGTCAAGCGAGTCGAGGCGGACGTCGTCGCGGTAGCGAAGACGGACGCCGAGAGGAGCACGTGACACCACTGCCACCCTGACTATTTTAGGGTAACGTGAGTCGAGGCAGACGTCGTCGCGGTAGCGACGACGGACGCCGAGACGAGCACGTGACACCACTGCCACCCTGTCTATCTTAGGGTCAATCGAGTCGAGGCGGACGTCGTCGCGGTAGCGACGACGGACACCGAGACAAGCACGTGACACCACTCCCACCCTATCTATCTTAGGGTCACGCGAGTCGAGGCGGACGTCGTCGCGGTAGCGACGACGGACGCCGAGACGAGCATGTGACACCACTGCCACCCTGTCTATCTTAGGGTCACGCGAGTCGAGGCGGACGTCGTCGCAGAAGCGCGACGGACGCCGAGACGAGCACGTGACACCATTGCCACCCTGTCTCTCTTAGGGTCACGCGAGTCGAGGCGGACGTCGTCGCGGTAGCGACGACGAGCATGTGACACGACTTTCACCCTGTCTATGTTAGGGTAACGCGAGTCGAGGCGGACGTCGTCGCAGAAGCGACGACGGACGCCGAGACGAGCAAGTGACACCAATGCCACCCTGTCTTAGTGTAACGTGAGTCGAGGCGGACGTCGTCGCGGTAGCGACGACGGACGCCGAGACGAGCACGTGATACCAGTGCCACACTGTCTTAGGGTTACGCGAGTCGAGGCGAACATCGTTGCGGTAGCGACGACGGACAACGAGACGAGAACGTGATAACACTGCCACCCTGTCTATCTTAGGGTAACGCGAGTCGAGGCGGACGTCGTTGCGGTAGCGACGACGGACGCCGAGACGAGCACATGACACCACTGCCAACCTATATATCTTAGGGTAACACGAGTCGAGGCGGACATCGTCGCGGTAGCAACGACGGACGCCGAGACGAGCAAGTGACACCACTGCCACCCTGTCTTAGGGTAACGCGAGTCGAGGCGGACGTCATCGCGGTAGCGACGACGGATGCCGAGACGAGCATGTGACACCAATGCCGCCCTGTCTTAGTGTAACGCGAGTCGAGGCGGACGCCATCGCGGTAGCGACGACCGACGCCGAGACGAGCATGTGACACCAGTGCACCCTGTCTTAGGGTTACGCGAGTCGAGGCGAACGTCGTCGTGGTAGCGAAGACGGACGCCGAGACGAGCAAGTGACACCACTGCCACCCTGTCTTAGTGTAACGCGAGTCGAGGCGGACGTCGTCGCTGTAGCGACGACGGATGCTGAGACGAGCACGTGACACCTCTGCCACCCTGTCTATCTTAGGGTAATGCGAGTCGAGGCGGATGTCGTCGCGGTAGCTACGACGGACGCCGAGACGAGCACGTGACACCACTGCCACCCTGTCTATCTTAGGGTCAAGCGAGTCGAGGCGGATGTTGTCGCGGTAGCGACGACGGACGCCGAGACAAGAACGTAACACCACTACCACCCTGTCTATCTTAGGGTCACGCGAGTTGAGGCAGACGTCGTCGCGGTAGCGGTGACGGACGACGAGACGAGCAAGTGACACCACTTCCACCCTGTCTATCTTAGGGTAACGGGAGTCGAGGCGGACGTCATCGCGGTAGCGATGACAGACGCCGAGACAAGCACGTGACGCCACTCCCACCCTGTCTATCTTAGGGTCACGCAAGTCGAGGCGGATGTCGTCGCGGTAGCGACGACGGACACCGAGACGAGCACGTGACACCACTGCCACCCTTTCTATTTTAGGGTCACGCGAGTCGAGGCGGACATCGTCGCGGTAGCGACGACGAGCACGTGACACCACTGTCAGCCTGTCTATGTTAGGGTAACGAGAGTCGAGGCGGACGTCGTCGCGGTAGCGACGACAGACGCCGAGACGAGCAATTGAAACCACTACCACCCTGTCTTAGTGTAACGCGAGTCGAGGCGGACGTTGTCGCGGTAGCGACGACGGACGCCGAGATGAGCACGTGACACCAGTGCCACCCTGCCTTTGGGTTACGCGACTCGAGGCGAACGTCGTTGCGGTAGCGACGATAGACGATGAGACGAGCACGTGACACCACTGCCACCCTGTCTATCTTAGGGTAACGCGAGTCGAGGCAGATGTCGTCGCGGTAGCGACGACGGACGCCGAGACGTGCATGTGACACCAATCCCACCCTGTCTATCTTAGGGTAACACGAGTCGAGGCGGACATCGTCGCGGTAGCGACGACGGACGCCGAGACGAGCAACTGACACCACTGCCACCCTGTCTTAGGGTAACGTGAGTCAAGGCGGACGTCATGGCGGTAGCGACAACGGATGCCGAGACGAGCACGTGACACAACTGCCACCCTGTCTTAGGGTAACGCGAGTCGAGGCAGACGTCATCGCGGTAGCGACAACGGACGCCGAGACGAGCACGTGACACCACTCCCACACTATCTATCTTAGGGTCACGCGAGTCGAGGTGGACTTCATCGCGGTAGCGACGACGGACACCGAGACAAGCACGTGACACCACTGCCACCCTGTCTTAGTGTAACGTGAGTCGGGGTGGACATCGTCGCGGTAGCGACGACGGACGCCGAGACGAGCACGTGACACCACTGCCACCCTGTCTATCTTAGGGTAATGCGAGTCGAGGCGGATGTCGTAGCGGTAGCAACGACGGATGCCGAGACGAGCATGTGACACCACTGCCACCCTGTCTATCTTAGGGTCACACGAGTCGAGGCGAACGTCATCTCGGTAGCGACGACGGACGCCGAGACGAGCAGGTGACACCACTCCCACCCTGTCTATCTTGGGGTCACGCCTGTAAAGGTGGTCGTCATCACGGTAGCGACGACGGACACCGAGACGAGCACGTGACACCACTGCCACCCTGTCTATCTTAGGGTAATGCGAGTCGAGGCGGATGTCGTAGT
>JAAAXO010000394.1:84003-94046 GCA_011799875.1 Thinopyrum elongatum
ACACCGAGACGAGCACGTGACACCACTCCCACCCTGTCTATCTTGGGGTCACGTGAGTCGAGGCGGCCGTCATCACGGTAGGGACGACGGACGCCGAGACGAGCACGTGACACCACTGCCACCTTGTCTTAGGGTAATGCGAGTCGAGGTGGACATCGTCGCGGTAGCGACGACGGACACCGAGACGAGCACGTGCCACCAGTGCCACCCTGTCTTAGGGTTACGCGAGTCGAGGCGAGCACGTGACACCACTGCCACCCTATCTATCTAAGGGTAACGCGAGTCGAGGCGGACGTTGTCGCGGTAGCAACGACAGCCACCGAGACGAGCACGTGACACAACTGCCACCTTGTCTATCTCAGTGTCATGCGAGTCGAGGCGGACATCATCGCGGTAGCGACGACGGACACCGAGACGAGCACGTGACACCACTGTCACCCTGCCTATCTTAGTGTAACGCGAGTCGAGGCGGACATCGTCGTGGTAGCGACGTCGGACGCCGAGACGAGCATGTGAGACCACTGCCACCCTGTCTTGGGGTTACGCGAGTCGAGGTGAACATCATCGCGGTAGCGACGACGGACACCGAGACGAGCACGTGACACCACTCCCACCCTGTCTATCTTGGGGTCACGCGAGTCGAGGAGGTCGTCATCGCGGTAGCGACGACAGACGCCGAGACAAGCACTTGACACCACTTCCACCTTGTCTATCTTAGGGTAACGTGAGTCAAGGCGGATGTCGTCGCGGTAGTGACGACGGACACCGAGACATGCACATGACACCACTCCCACACTGTCTATCTTAGGGTCACGCGAGTCAAGGAGGACTTCGTCGCGGTAGCGACGATGGACGCCGAGACAAGCACGTGACACCACTGCCATCCTTTCTTAGTGTAACGTGAGTCGAGGCGGACATCATCGCGGTTGCGACGACGGACGCCGAGACGAGCACGTGACACCACTGCCACCCTGTCTTAGTGTAGCGCGAGTCGAGGCGGATGTCATCGTGGTAGCGACGACGGACACCGAGACGAGCACGTGACACCACTGCCACCCTGTCAATCTCAGGGTAATGCGAGTCGAGGCGGAAGTTGTAGCGGTAGCGACGACAGACGCCGAGACGAGCATGTGACACCACTCCCACCCAGTCTATCTTAGGGTAACCCGAGTCGAGGCGGACGTCGTCGTGGTAGCGAGGACGGACGCCGAGACAAGCATGTGACACGACTGCCAACCTGTCTATCTTAGGGTCACATGAGTCGAGGCGGACGTCATTGCGGTAGCGACAACGGACGCCGAGATGAGCACGTGACACCACTCCCACCCTGTCTATCTTGGGGTCACGCGAGTCGAGGCGGCCATCATCACAGTAGGGACGACGGACACCTAGACGAGCATCTGACACCACTGCAACCTTGTCTTAGGGTAACGCGAGTCGAGGCGGACATCGTCGCGGTAGCGACGACGGACACCTAGACGAGCACGTGCCACCAGTGCCAACCTGTCTTACGGTTACGCGAGTCGAGGCGAGCACGTGACACCACTGCCACCCTATCTATCTAAGGGTAACGCGAGTCGAGGCGGACGTTGTCGCAGTAACAACGACAGCCACCGAGATGAGCACGTGACACAACTGCCACCTTGTCTATCTTAGTGTCATGCGAGTCGAGGCGGACATCATCGCGGTAGCGACGACGGACGCCAAGACGAGCACGTGACACCACTGCCACCCTGTCTTAGGGTAACACGAGTCGAGGCGGACATCATCGTGGTAGCGACGACGGACACCGAGACGAGCACGTGACACCACTGTCACCCTGTCTATCTTAGTGTAACGTTAGTCGAGGCGGACATCGTCGTGGTAGCGACGTCGGACGCCGAGACGAGCATGTGAGACCACTGCCACCCTGTCTTGGGGTTACGCGAGTCGAGGTGAACGTCATCGCGGTAGCGACGACGGACACCAAGACGAGCATGTGACACCACTGCCACCCTGTCTATCTTAGGGTAACGCGAGTCGAGGCAGACGTCGTCGCGGTAGCGACGACGGCCACCAAGACAAGCACGTGACACAACTGCCACCTTGTCTTAGGGTAACGCGCGTCGAGGCGGTCGTTGTCGCTGTAGCGACGACGGACGTCGAGACGTGCACGTGACACCACTGCGACCCTGTCTTAGGGTAACGCGAGTCGACGCGGACGTCGACCACTGCCACCCTGTCTATCTTAAGATAACGTGAGTCAAGCGGATTCATCGCGTAGCGACCTGTGAGCGGAGTCCGAGAACACAGACTCGTGACCACCCACCTTATCCCTGGTGCTTATCTTGGGTTCCCGCGAGTGCGTATAAGTACGGTCGTGTCGTCACGGCGTAAGCGAGGGGCGAGTGTGAGGCAAGCCGGACACAGCTAAGTGACAACCACGTCCCACACTGTTCAGAAGTACTTAGGTAAATCACGACAGTCGAGGTTGACCTTCAGTGATCATGCGGTAGCGTGGACGACACAGCCGTAACCAAGCAACGTGAGCTGACCACAGTGCCGACCGGAATGCATGTGGTGCTTAGTGTAACGGATGAGTAGGAGAGTGCCGACAAATGGCGTCTCGGTAAGCGACGACAGACGCCGAGACGAGCACGTGACACCACTGCCACCCTGTCTTAGTGTAACGCGAGTCGAGGCGGACGTCGTCGCGGTAGGGACGACGGACGCCGAGACGAGCACGTGACACCACTGCCACCCTGTCTATCTTAGGGTAATGCGAGTCGAGGCGGATGTCGTAGCGGTAGCGACGACGCACGCCGAGACGAGCACGTGACATCACTCCCACCCTGTCTATCTTAGGGTAAAGCGAGTCGAGGCGGACGTCATCGTGGTAGCGACGACAGACGCCGCGACGAGCATGTGACACCACTGCCACCCTGTCTATCTTAGGGTCACACGAGTCGAGGCGGACGTCATCGCGATAGCGACGGCGGACACCGAGACTAGCACTTGACAGCAGTCCCACCCTATCTATCTTGGGGTCACGTGAGTCGAGGCGGTCGTCATCGCGGTAGCGACGATGGACGCCGAGACAAGCACGTGACACCACTGCCAGCCTATCTATCTTAGGGTAATGCGAATCGAGGTGGATGTCGTAGCGGTAGCGACGACGGACGCCGAGACGAGCACGTGAGAGTCGAGGCGGACGTCATCGTGGTAGAGACGACGGGCGCCGAGACGAGCATGTGACACCACTGCCACCCTGTCTATCTTAGGGTCACATGAGTCGAGGCGGACATCATCGCGGTAGCGACGATGGACGCCGAGACGAGCACGTGACACGACTGCCACCCTGTCTAAGGGTAACACGAGTCGTGGCGGACGTCATCGCGGTAGCGACGACGGACGCCGAGACGAGCACATGACACCACTATCACCCTGTCTATCTTAGGGTAACAAGAGTCGAGGCGGACATCGTAGCGGTAGCGACGACGGACGCCTAAACGAGCACGTGAGACCACTGCCACCCTGTGTTAGGGTAACGCGAGTCGAGGCGGACGTCGTCGCGGTAGCGACGACGGACGCCGAGACAAGCACTTGACACCAGTGCCACCCTGTCTTAGGGTTACGCGAGTCGAAGCGAACGTTGTCGTGGTAGTGACGACGGATGCCGAGACGAGCACGTGACACCACTACCACCCTGTCTATCTTAGGGTAACGCGAGTCGAGGCGGAAGTTGTCGCTGTAGCGACGACGGACGCGGAGACGAACACATGACACCACTGCCACCCTGTCTATCTTAGGGTCACGGGAGTCGAGGCGGACATCGTCGCGGTAGCGAGGACGGACGCCGAGACGAACACGTGACACCACTGCCACCCTGTCTTAGGGTAACGCGAGTCGAGGCGGACGTCGCCGCGGTAGCGACGACGGACACCGAGACGAGCACATGACACCACTGTCACCCTGTCTATCTTAGGGTAACAAGAGTCGAGGCGGACATCGTAGCGGTAGCGACGACGGACGCCGAGACGAGCACGTGACACCACTCCCACCCTATCTATCTTAGGGTCACGCGAGTCGAGGCAGACATTGTCGCGGTAGCGACGATAGACGCCGAGACGAGCACGTGACACCACTGCCACCCTGTCTTAGGGTAACGCGAGTCGAGGCGGACGTCGTCGCGGTAGCGACGACGGACGCCGAGACAAGCACGTCGCGGTAGCGACCACGGACGCCGAGACGAGTATGTGACACCACTGCCACCCTGTCTATCTTAGGGTAACGCGAGTCGAGGCGGACATCATCGCGGTAGCGACGACGGACGCCGAGACAAGCATGTGACACCAGTGCCACCGTGTCTTCGGGTTACGCGAGTTGAGGCGAACAACGTCGCGGTAGCGACGACGGAAGACAAGACGAGCACGTGAGACCACTGCCACCCTATCTATCTTAGGGTAACGCGAGTCGAGGCGGACGTCATCGCGGTAGCGACGACGGATGCCGAGACGAGCACATGACACCACTCCCACCCTGTCTATCTTAGGGTAACGCGAGTCGAGGCGGACGTCATCGCGGTAGCGGCGACGGACTCAGAGAGGAGCACGTGACACCAGTGCCTCCCTGTCTATCTTAGTGTAACTTGAGTCGAGGCAGACGTCGTCGCGGTAGCGACGACGGACGCCGAGACGAGCACGTGACACCGCTGCCACACTGTCTATTTTAGGGTAACGCGAGTTGACGCGGACGTCGTCGTGGTAGCGACGACGGACGCCGAGACGAGCACATGACACCACTGCCACCCGGTCTATCTTAGGGTCACGCGACTCGAGGCGGATGTCGTCGCGGTAGCGACGACAGACATGGAGACTAGCACGTGACACCACTACCACCCTGTCTATCTTAGGGTCATGCGAGTCAAGGCGGACATCGTCGCGGTAGCGACGACAGACGCGGAGACTAGCATGTGACACCACTGCCACCCTGTCTATCTTAGGGTTACGCGAGTCGAGGCGAATGTCATCGCGGTAGTGATGACGGACACCGAGGCGAGCACGTGACACCACTGCCACCCTGTCTAGCTCAGGGTAACGCGAGTCGAGGCGGACGTCGTTGCGGTAGCGACGACGGCCACCGAGGCGAGCACGTGACACAACTGCCAAATTGTCTATCTTAGGGTCACGCGAGTCGAGGCGGACGTCGTCGCGGTAGCGACGACGGACGCCGAGACAAGCACGTGACACCACTCCCACACTGTCTATCTTAGGGTCACGCGAGTCGAGGTGGACTTCGTCGCGGTAGCGACGACGAACGCCGAGACAAGCACGTGACACCACTACCACCCTGTCTTAGTGTAACGTGAGTCGAGGCGGACATCGTCGCGGTAGGGACGACGGACGCCGAGACGAGCACGTGACATCACTGCCACCCTGTCTTAGTGTAACGCGAGTCGAGGCGGATGTCGTCGCGGTAGCGACGACGGACGCCGAGACGAGCACGTGACACCACTGCCACCCTGTCTATCTTAGGGTAATGCGAGTCGAGGCGGATGTCGTAGCGGTAGCGACGACGGACGCCGAGACGAGCACGTGACACCACTCCCACCCTGTCTATCTTAGGGTAACGCGAGTCGGGGCAGACGTCGTCGTGGTAGCGACGACGGACGCCGAGACGAGCATGTGACACGACTGCCAACCTGTCTATCATAGGGATCACATGAGTCGAGCCGGACGTCATTGCGGTAGCGACGACGGACGCCGAGACGAGCACGTGACACCACTCCCACCCTGTCTATCTTGGGGTCAGATGTGTCGAGGCGGCCGTCATCGCGGTAGCGACGATGGACGCCGAGACGAGCACGTGACACCACTGCCACCCTGTCTATTTTAGGGTAACGTGAGTCGACGCGGACGTCGTCGCGGTAGCGACGACGGACGCCAAGATGAGCACATGACACCACTGCCACCCTGTCTATCTTAGGGTCACGCGAGTCGTGGTGGACGTCGTCGCGGTAGCGACGACGGACGCCGAGACAAGCATGAGACACCACTCCCAACCTGTCTATCTTAGGGTCACGTGAGTCGAGGCGGACGTCATCGCGGTAGCGACGACAAACGTGGAGACTAGCACGTGACACCACTGCCACCCTGTCTATCTTAGTGTCAGGCGAGTCGAGGCGGACATCGTCGCGGTAGCGAGGACAGACGCCGAGACGAACACGTGACACCACTGCCACCCTTTTTTTAGGGTAACGCGAGTCGAGGCGGACGTCGTCGCGGTAGCGACCACGGACGCCGAGACGAGCACATGACACCACTGTCACCCTGTCTATCTTAGAGTAACAAGAGTCGAGGCGGACATCATAGCGGTAGCGTCGACGGACGCCGAGACGAGCACGTGACACCACTCCCACCCTATCTAACTTAGGGTCACGCAAGTCGAGGCAGACATTGTCGCGGTAGTGACGACAGACGCGGAGACTAGCACGTGACACCACTGCCACCCTATCTATCTTAGGGTAACGCGAGTCTAGGCGGACGTCATCGCGGTAGCGACGACGGACGCCGAGATGAGCACATGACACCACTCCCACCCTGTCTATCTTAGGGTAACATGAGTCGAGGCGGACGTTATCGTGGTAGCGGCGACGGACGCCGAGACGAGCACGTGACACCAGTGTCTCCCTGTCTATCTTAGTGCAACTTGAGTCGAGGCAGACGTCGTCGCGGTAGCGACGATGGAGGCCGAGACGAGCACGTGCACAATTCGCACTCCCACCCTATCTAACTTAGGGGGATCACGGAAGTCGGAATTGCAAGATCATTGTCTCGTAGTGACGACATACGCGGGAGACGAATCAGCGTGACACTCACTGCTGCCACCCCTTCTATGCTTAGGGTATAGCGCGAGTGCTAGCGACGGCATCTGTGCTGTAGCGACGACGGGACGTCCGAGATGAGCAGCATGACACGCACTAACACCACTCCTCACCCTGTTCTTATCTTATGTAGGGTACCATGAGTCGAGTCGTACGTTATCGTGGTAGCGGCGACGACGGGTCCGAGACGAGGCACGTGACAACGCAGGTGTCTCTCCTGTCATCTTAGTGCATCCTTGAGTCTAAGCAGAATCGTCCCCCCCCCCCCCCCGTTCGGCCGGGTAGGGCGACCTATGGAGGCCTGAGACGAGCATACAGTGGCACTCATTTGCCACCCCCTGTCTATTTTAGGGTAAAACGGCGAGTCGACGCGGACGGTCGTCGTGGTAGCGACGATGTCGGACGCCGCGACGAGCACAAATGGACAGTCCACTCTGCTACCCTGTCTATCTTAGGGTCACGGGAGTCGAGGCGGAGGCGTCCTCGGTCGGTAGCGAGCAACAGACTCGGTAGACAAGCACTGATGACCGCGCATGCCACCCTGTCCTATCTTAGGGTGATGGCGAGGCGAGGCGAACATCGTCTGGCGGTAGCGATACAAGACGGCGGAGTTACTAAGGTGGCAGTGAACCATGGCCAACCCATCCTTCTATCTTAGGCGTACGCGAGTCGAGGGCGGAACGTCGTCGCGGTTATTGCGACGTACGGACGCCGAGGCGAGCACGTGACAATAAACCCTCTCCACTACGCCACCGTTAACTGTCAGTCTCAGGGTAACGAGCGAGTCTAGGCGGGACTGTCATCGGCGGTAGGCATGAACGACTATGCCGAGACGACCACTACAGTGACAACCACTGCTCACCGTCTGTCTTAAGGGTATACAACACGAGAGGTCGATGCGGGAGTCGTCGCGGTAGCGATGACAGACGGGCCGAGACAAGGCAGCGGTGACATAGCACTGTCACGCGACTAATCATATCTTAGTGTAACGTGAGTTCGAGCGACATCGGTAGGTCTTAGGCGACGACGGACGCAGAGACGTAGACAGCTTGACTACTCGATGCGGGCACCCTTCTTAGGTACGTCGAGTCGATGGCCTGGACGTCGGTCCTGCGGTAGGCTGACGTACGGACACCGAGACGAGCCATCATGACACCACTGTCACGTGGCTACCCCCTCTGTCTATCATTAGGGTAACAAGAATCGAGGCGGACATCGTAGCGGTAGCGACGACGACGCCGAGACGAGGCATCTTGGACACAACTGCCACCTTGTCTATCTAGTGGGTGCACGGCGAGTCGAGGACCGGACCGTCTTCGCGGTACGACGAGCGACGCAAGAGGGACGCAAGCACGTTACAACTCCGTGCCTCCAACTACTGTCTATCTTATGGTCATCGCGGTTCGTAGGTGACTTCGTCGCGGAGGGCGACTACAAGCCGAGACTAAGCACGTTGACTCGCACTAAACCACACCTGCTTAGTGGGTAACGTGAGTCGAAGCGTGACATCGTCGCGGTAGGGAACTTGACGCCGAACGAGGTGCGACGTGACATCACTCACTGCCACCCTTGTCTTAGTGTAACGCGAGTCTAGGCGGTATTGTCGTCGCGGTAGCGACGACGGTACGGTCCGAGACGAGCACCCGTGACACCACTGTCCAAAGCCAATGAGCTCAAGCCCTGTCTGATCTTATGGGGTATATGCGAGTCGAGTGCGGATGTCGTAGGGGCGGTAGCGTACGACGGAGCGCCGAGACGATCACGTGACAGCCACTACCACTCCCAATGACTTGCCTCACCTCTGTCTATCTTGAGGGTAACTCGAGCTCGGGGGCGGATCGTCGTCGTGGTAGGCGACGACGGACGCGGCGAGACGAGCATGTGTTCACGACCTAGCCGAACGCTGTCCTTTCATACATAGGTATGCACATGAGCTCGAGCCGGCACGTCATTTGGCGGTAGGGGCTCGACAGAGCGGGCCGAGAGAGCACTGTGACTACCACTCCGTCACCCTGTCTATCGTTGGGGTCTAGTATGTTTCGATGCGGGCGCTGTCATCGCGGTAGCGACGATGGACGCCGAGACGAGCTACTTGACAGCAAAATGGCCTACCTGGCACCTACCCCAACTTTCTTAGGTTAACGCTAGTCGTGCCTGACGTCGTCGCGGTAGCGACGAGGACACCGAGAAGGGGGGGGGGGGGGTGGGAACAAGGGGGGGGGGGGGGTAGATAAAGGTGAGCACGTGCCACCACTCCCACGCCTGTCTAATCTTATGGTTAGCGTCCTGCGAGTTCGAGCTATGGAACCGTCAATCAGTCGGTATTTCTACGAGGGGGTCTTACCGCCGAGTACGGTAGCAGGTAACCACTTCTCGCCCACCCTGTCTACTAAGGGTTAACGCTAGTTCGAGTGGCGGTACTCAATCGCGGTAGGCGCGACGACAAACCAGGAGATAGTGAGCTACGACCACGCTAGTGGCCACCGAGCTAGTCGATCATTAGTGTAACTTGGTCGAGGCGAACAGTCGTCGGGGCGGTAGCGACGACGGAGGCCGAGATGAGCACGTGACAACACTTTGCGCACCCTTATCTATTTTAAGGTAACGTGAGTCGAGCGGCGGTTATACGCGTCGTGCGGTAGCGACGGTGACGGACGCCAGATGAGCAGCATGACAACCACTGCCGACACTGTTCGCTGTCTATCTTATGGTCACGCGAGTCGTGGTGTACGTCTCGGGGGGTGCGGTAGCGACTACCGGACGGGGCCGAGAACAAGGGCATGAGAGCATCACTCCCAACCGCTGTCTATCCTTAGGGTCACTGAGTTCGATGGTCGTCATCGGGGCGGTAGGGCGACGACAATAACGTTGAGACTAGCAACTGACACCATGCACCAGCTGGTATCTAGGGTCACGCGAGTTCGAGGCGGGAAAAACGATGCGTCGGCGTAGGGAGGACGGACTGCCGAGACTGAACCACGTGACACACCACTGCGCACCCTTTTTTTAGGTAACGTCGAGTCGAGGCGGACGTCGTCGGCGGATAGTCCGCGACCATCGGCTGCTCGAGCGAGCATCATGACACTACTGTCACTCAAATCCCTGTCTATCTAGAGTAACAAGATGTCGATGGGCTGACATCATAGTCGAGTTAGCGGTCGACGGACGCCCGAGACGATAC
>JAAAXO010000394.1:102588-122561 GCA_011799875.1 Thinopyrum elongatum
TCGTCGCGGTAGCGATGACAAACGCGGAGACTAGCACGTGACACCACTGCCACCCTGTCTATCTTAGGGTCACGCGAGTCGAGGCGGACATCGTCGCGGTAGCGAGGACGGACGCCGAGACGAACACGTGACACCACTGCCACCCTGTCTTAGGGTAACGCGAGTCGAGGCGGACGTCGTCGCGGTAGCGACGACGGAAGCCGAGACGAGCACATGACACCACTGTCACCCTGTCTATCTTAGGGTAACAAGAGTTCTAGGCGACATCGTTAGCGGTAGCGACGACGGACCCGAGACGAGCATGTGAGCCCACTCCGCACCCTATCTATCCTTAGGGTCCCGCGAGTCGAGGGCATACGTTTGTCGCGTATCGACGCAGACGTGGAGACAGCACTGACACCACTCACTGCCACCCTTCTATCTAGGGTAATCGCGAATCGAGGCGACCGTTTGTCGCGGTAGCGACGAGAGACGCCTAGACGAGCAACGGACACCACCTACTGCCACCTGTCTAGGGTAACGGCGAGGCTAGGCCCCCCCCCCGGACGTCCTCGCGGTCGACGACGGACGCCGAGACAAGCACGTCGCGGTAGCGACCACGGACGCCGAGACGAGTATGTGACACCACTGCCACCCTGTCTATCTTAGGGTAACGCGAGTCGAGGCAGACATCGTCGCGGTAGCGACGACGGACGCCGAGACAAGCATGTGACACCAGTGCCACCGTGTCTTCGGGTTACGCGAGTCGAGGCGAACAACGTCGTGGTAACGGCGATGGAACACAAGACAAGCACGTGAGACCAATGCCACCCTATCTATCTTAGGGTAACGCGAGTCAAGGCGGACGTCATCGCGGTAGCGACGACGGACGCCGAGACGAGCTCATGACACCACTCCCACCCTGTCTATCTTAGGGTAACGCGAGTCGAGGCAGACGTCATCGCGGTAGCGGCGACGGACGCCGAGACGAGCACGTGACACCAGTTCCTCCCTGTCTATCTTAGTGTAACTTGAGTCGAGGCAGACGTCGTCGCGGTAGCGACGACGGAGGCCGAGACGAGGACGTGACACCACTGCCACCCTGTCTATCTTAGGGTAATGCGAGTCGAGGCGGATGTCGTAGCGGTAGCGACGACGGACGCCGAGACCAGCACGTGACACCACTCCCACCCTGTCTATCTTAGGGTAAAGCGAGTCGAGGCGGACGTCATCGTGGTAGCGACGACGGACGCCGAGACGAGCATGTGACACCACTGCCACACTGTCTATCTTAGGGTCACACGAGTTGTCGGGTGTTGGGTGCGACATACGCCAAGGGATGGCTTATCATTGTGGGAGCTAGTAGAACGTCGCCGGTGCCTGGAAGCGGGATGTGGCGTAGACACGATCGCCGGCGTGCTTTACCCAGGTTCGGGGCTCTCCGGGGAGATAACACCCCTAGTCCTGCTCTGCGGGGTCTCCGCATGATCACTAAGGCACTAGTGAGTACAATGGTGCTCTTCGAGCTGTATGCAAGAGGTAGAAGAAAGCAGGGCCGGCTCCCTCCTCCCTCTGAGTGAGTCTAGGTCTAACTGGTTTCTGAATCCCTTGCATGGGTGCCCCGGGGGGGCTTATATAGGCCTACCCCCCCCCCCAGGGGTACAATGGTAATCTGGTCGGGCGTAGGGCCCGGCCGTCAGTGTCTCTGGCCGCCGGCTTCTCCGCCGGCTGTTGGGGCCCGCCGCCGGGTGGACCCCACCGACTGGTCCGGTACGTGGCCGTGACATTGGTGATGCAGACTTGGTCAGGGGAGCGTGGCTACCGTCCCATCCGCTGACGGGAGATCACTGTAGCCACTCCGTGTCCCATCTGGTTAATGGCGCGCGGACCCCGAGGAAGGAGATGGCCGCCTGCTTGAGGCCGGCCTCCCTCAAGTCCGACTGGTCAGACTCCCGCTGTCCTCTGGGCTCTCACTGTCTGGTAGGGCCCGCCGCCTGCAGGCCGTACTGACAGGCCATCGTGGAAACAGGGTTCTGCCTGTCAGGGGTGACGTCAAGGGCGGAGTGGCAACAGTGCCACGCCGGCCAGAGATCTCCGCCCGTACGGAGCACCGTGGCCACGTCCTGCCCTGGATACAGGGGGGATGGGCTACACTGTAGCCTCACCCTGTCTCCTCTCTTTAATGGAGGCGCAAACTCTGAGGGCGCCGTGGGCCTACCGCCATGAGCCGGCCCCTCTGAGGCCACCTGGGAGGAGTCGGCCTATCTTGATGCCGTCTTCTGGAGCTCGGCCATCTTCGGGCAGCCGGCTGCTCGGGCCAGCTGGCCGTCAGAAGGCGGCGCTTCATCTTGGACGTTCGTGGGCGTAGCCGGCCCAATGTCTTGAATAGCTCAGGGACTCGGGTTAGGCTACCCGTGGCCCATTACTCCGACAGTAGTCCCCGAAGCTGATGAGGCGTCGCGGCCGATTAGTCGAGAAGCCTCAGCAGTTTCCTTCTCAGAGTGCTCTTCCTGAATCCGACCCCCGGCGCGCCGCCTTGTCGGGGGGTCGGACGCGCCTGGGCGGCTCTGGGTGATGATTTCGAAACATCAGGGCGGGAACCAAGTGGCGTGCTTGCCAAGCCTCTAGGCCCGCCGACCGCTGCAAGTACGCCATGTGGCGCTAGCGAGCCGGGCCTGCCTGCCATCCCACGCTCATGATGGGACGTGACAGCAGGCCGGGCCCGCCACTACCGGGCCTCGGCGCGCAGGCGGATCCGCCGCGGCCGAGGCGAGCGGTTACAATTCCCGAGCGAGTTACAGTGCAGTAACTTTGCGAAATAAACGCGGGGTCGTGGGGTCGCGGGCGCAGTTAATCCCATGACCCCACGCCACGCCCCCTCGGCTTCGTAGCCCGGGGGTTATAAGTAGGTGGAGGAGGGGTTGCGGCATAGCACGCGCGCCCTTCTCCCCCATTTTCATCTTCTTCCTCCTCTACTGCTGCCGCATCTCCACACCCAGCCGAGGTGCCGCCGTAGCTCGTTGTCGCGCTTTCTCCGTCAACCTCGCCTCCATGGCGCGCTCCGGTGCCTGGGATGGCTCCATCGTCCACGAAGATCACATCGAGTTCCTCCGCCAGACGTGGCGGCTGCCCGGCAAGGATTACGTGAAGGTCCGCCTCGCGCCGGAGCGGGAGATCTCATCGGCGCCGGAGGAGGGCGAGCGGGTCGTCTTCCGCTCGCACTGCCTGCGCAGCCTCGGCCTGCCGGCGAGCGGCTTCTTCCGGGCCTTCCTCAAATTCTACGACCTCCAGCCGCACCACCTCACCCCGAACACGGTGGTGCTGCTATCTGCCTTTGTCACTCTGTGCGAAGGTTTCCTCGGCGTGCTCCCCACCATCGAGCTCTGGGGGGAATTCTTCTACACCAAGGTCGGCACCGTCACCGCGGGCGTGCCGGCTCAATGCGGCGCCTTCATCGCGGTGCGGAGACCGGCAGCCGACAATCCATTTCCTGCCATCACGCTGATCCAGTCGGTGAAGATGTGGCAGCGGTCGTACTTCTACGTGAAGAGCATCTTCGCGGAGGGTAACTGGGTCAACCTGCCGGCTTACGTAGCCGGCCCGCCGGCGAGGAGGCGGCCCACCTGGTCGTATCGGGCCAAGACGCTGTCGCCCTCTGGAGCCGCCGCCATCACGTGGCTCCGGGTGCTGACACAGTCGGAGGGCCTGACCGGGCCCGATTTGTTGGCCGCCTTTGTGGCACAGCGGGTGCTCCCGCTCCAGGGCCGCCCTCATATGATCAGTCAGATGAGTGGGCATCGGGACCCAAGCCGGCTGTGCACCAAGGAGATGCCTCACGCTGAGGTGGCTCATATGGTGAACTATCTTGCAAACTACAAGCTCACGGAGGAGTGGCGGTTCGGCAAGGAGCCGTACTCACGCGCCGACCCCCCGCCTATGGTAAGTTTCCTCCCTTCTCTTTTTCCGTTGCCGAGTTCTGTTTGGCCGACTCGATCAATCAGCTTTTCGAACAGAGCCCCCTCCTCCAACCGGCGGCCGGCACCGCGGGGCCGGAGCATCGATTTCTCCCCGACCAGGCAGAAAGCGATGTGGACGACCCCGACTTGGGGGCGGCTGCCTTGGACGACGACGCCGTGGGAGGGGGCGGCGAGGCAGGCGGCTCGGGGCTCGGGGCCGGCCTCGAGGACTAGCCGGACGACGACGCGGAAGAGGTCGCCCCGCGCCGCCAGCCGGGGCCCGATCAGCAGGGCGCGAGCTCGTCTGCCGTGCGCGGTTGCCCGAGGCGGTGTGCAGAAGCGCCGGGCCGCGCCGAGCCAGTTCCGCAGCCGGCCGAAGAGGCCCAAGGGCTCGTCAGCGGCGACCAAGCGGGACGAGGCGGCCGCGAAGGCCGTCCGCTTCCGCAAGGCGGTGAAGGAGCCGCGGATGGTTTCCGCGTGAGTACCGACTTCCTCACGTACTTTTCCCTTCCTTTATGCCAATATTCTTCTAATTTCTCTTTGTCTTGCCCAATGTAGATCTCCGCTTTCTCTCGAGCGGTCCGACGCCGCGTTCGTCATTGGGTCGGCGGAGACTTCCACCACCACCCAGCGAATCGATCCGGCCGCCGACCTCCAGGAGGCGCAGGATTGAAATGCACGGGAGGCGCGCGAGGAGCTGGAGGCCGCCCGCCGGGAGAAGGCGGGGGCGGACAAGGCGGAAGCCGCCGCGTTGTAGAAGCCGGCGGAGGCCGAGGCTGCCGCCGCGATGAAGGATCGGGCCGAAGAGGCCGCACGCCACCAGTCGGCGTTATTCGTCGTCCCCCTGAGCTTCCCGCCACCACCGCCAGAGTACATGGCACCTACAGGGGATGCCGGCGATGAGCACCCGATCATGGAGAGGGAGGGCAGCGATGTCATCATGCCGGACGTGGTCGTGCCTCCATCATCGTCGTCAGGGGGAGCGCGGGACACGCGGTTGGCTGACCCGCCAGCGCCGCCAACCGAAGGCGAGGTGGGGACATTCCCGACTCCCGAGGTTCGCATACCAACGCACCGCCGGCCAGCGAAGGCGGCCTCGGCACCACACCCGCAGGAAGTCGGCACCACGAGCTCTTCGATCCCGGACGCCGAGGCGACCAGCGCCGCGCCCGCTGGTTGGGTGCTGGTAGGCGGGACGGGCCCTCTGAACCGGGCGATCCTGGACGTCCAGGCCAAGTTCCGAGCAGAGGCCGACGCTCTTAAGCATTGTAATAATGCGTTCTTGGAGTCACGAGCGGCCGTCCGAGTATGCTTCTCGCTTCTCCATCTTTAACTTTTATTCTTCTCTCGTGGGGGCGCGCCGGCGCACCCACTAGGTGTAGTCCCCAAGTTTCGGCCCGGCTGCTGAGCAGGCGGCTCGGAACTTTTAATTGGCAAGCTCCGAGTACTAACATCGTCTGATGTCTTCATTGTAGGATTATCACAACCTCCGTGCGACCATCTTCAACTCCAACGTCCATGAGTTAACTCAACGGACCGCCGACCTGTCGGAAAGCCGGCGTAAGTCTTTGTTTTCTTTCTCTGCGGGGGCGCGCTGGCGCACCCGCGGGCTGTAGTTTTTTGGCTGATCGTTGATAGCTTCTTTCTCCGCGGGGGCGCGACGGCGCACCCGCAGGCTGTAGTCCCGGAGATTCGCGCCGGCTGCTGAGCAGCTGTGCCGGATCTCCCCGGCAACTGTACTTCTTTCCTGCTGACTGTCGGTATCTTTTTCTTTCTCCCTTCTTGCAGAGGCCAACGCCACCCTACAGCAGCAGCTGGGCGAAGCCAACACCGCGCTGCGTGTCAAGGAGGCGGATTGCAGCAAGCTGGCCGAAGAGCGTGACCGGCTGGTCACACAACTGGCAGAACAGGCGGAGCTTCTCAAGAAGACCCAGAGGGAGGCGGAGGACAGGGAGGCCGGTCTCCTTGCTGAATTCGAGACCGAACGCTCCGCCTGGACTGATAAGGAGGTGATGCTGACTGCCGTTTTCGGAGAGATTGAAGACATGGTTGACAGTGAGCTTCCTTCTTTATTCTTTCTTCGAGCTGCCGGCTTCTGATCAGGCCGGCTTCTTGTTTCTAATTTTGGCTTTTTGCTTTTTTGCTTTCTGTTTGAGCAGACTTCTTCCCTGGTCACTCTGGTGCTGCCAATCAGGCCATCGAGGCCGATCGCGAAGTGCGGAGGGTGGAAGGCGCGACGTTCGCCGTCGACGCTCCTCGGACCCTTAGCGAATGGCTTCTCAGCATCCAGGCCCGTCTTCGGCCGGCTCATCGGATGCTGCGCCGTCTTCAGCGTGTCGGGGCCCAAGTGATCTCCGCCCTTTGGCCGGACATGCCGGCTCCGCGCACTCCCAGTCGGACTGCCGACTTGCTGGAGGTGGCGGCCAGCCGACTCGAAGCTTGGAAGGGTTCCTCAGCCCGAGCTGGCGCGCGCCGGGCCTTGGAATTCGTCAAGGCGTGGTACCCTGGGCTAAATCTAGCCCAGTTGACCACGTTTCGGCAAGAGGCCCAAGAGGAGCTGGTGGCGGTGGAGCGCGATCTTGTCAGACAGGCAGCGGCGATCGCCGAGTACACCAACACCAGCATCTTTGTTCCTGAGCTGGCTGAGGACGGTGCTGAGGCGCCACCGGAGTGGTTCGGGCTGAACCCGGAGGACGATGAAGACTCGGCCGAGATGATCGACTCCAGCGACGAGGGGGAAGGTGAGGAGGACGAGGAGAGCGAAGAAGATATGCCGGAGGTCGGGGCGGATGGCCAGTCTCAGCTTGATCGCACCTCAAACAACGAGCCGCGCTCGAGTGTGCCAACTGCTGCTGGAAATGACCAAGCGGAGACTGACCAGACATCCGCTCCACCAACCGGCACTACCGACTTCGCCAACCAGTCGGACCCCTCTGCCGTTGCTTAGGCCGCCGTCTTGTCTTTGTTTTTCCTGTTTTATCAGTCTCGCCAACTTTGTTAAATTCGCACAGTTCCACCCACTGGGTGTATTTCAAACTCTGTTGAATGCTGGCCAAGGGCCTATAGATATGTAGATGCTCTCCTACATAAGCTGCGCTCTCGCCGAGATCTGACTTTTCTTGCTTACTGCTCCTTGGCTTTTTTCCTTTGCCGCACTCCCTTGGCTGCTGTCTTGCTAGCCAAATAGCCGCTCTGCAGACTGCAGCTGGGTCAAGTTCTTAGCCACTTTCGGGAGAGCAAGTACTTAGCCGACTAGAGCGTTAGTAAGATAAGTAGAAGCCGGCCGCACGGCTGCTCCGCAGCCGGTCAATGAGGCGGAAGCTGGCCTGAACTATGTGCATGCTTTGGGTCCTTAGCCATTTTTCATGCGGACACCTTTTCTGCCTTTAACCCCTGCCCACCGGACAGTCGCTCTGCGAGCTGTGGTTTTGGTAGGAGAAAGTTGAGGTGCCACCGCACTACTTGTCCGGCTGCAGGAAGCGCCACATAGTACAAGGCGGCGAGCCCCCGGGCCGACTGGTCGAACCCGGTTCTAGGCGGAATAAAGAAATGACACATTCATAGGCATAATATTCATTACGCAGATAAAAGAGGGTAGTCCCCGAGTTCATCTCGGGGGACCCGGAGTCTCCGTACTTAATACAAAAGGTAGCGTGGTACATACTGTATCAACTGTAAAATTTTCGAAGGAGGTTCGCATTCCACAGCCGCTCTGTCTCCTTGCCAGAGTCGTCTCTCTTGCGTGCTCTGGGCTTCCGAGCATTGATCAGGTAGTAAGAGTCGTTGCCCAAAACTTTGCTGATGATGAAGGGGCCTTCCCAAGGTGCCGAGAGCTTGTGCTGGCCGGCTGTTCGCTGGATCAGCCGGAGCACAAGGTCTCCATCTTGGAAAGATATTGGCTTGACCTTCCGATTGTAGTATCGGCGCAGACTCTGCTGGTAGATGGCAGACCGGCTGAGTGCCAACAGCCGGCCCTCTTCCAGCAGATCGACGCCGTCTTCTCGTGCTTCTTTTGCCTCCTCCTCAGTGTACATGGTGACTCGAGGGGAGTCGAATTCTATGTCCGTCGGGATGACGGCTTCGGCACCGTAGACGAGGAAGAAGGGCGTGAAGCCGGTTGACTTGTTTTGAGTTGTACGCAGGCTCCAGAGGATGGCTGGCAGCTCATCGAGCCAACAGCCGGCCGATCGCTCCAGAGGCTCGACCAGCCGGGGCTTGATGCCGGACAAGATGAGGCCGTTTGCTCACTCCACCTGGCCGTTTGACTGCGGATGGGCAACGGACGCTAAGTCCAGTCGGATGCCCTGCGTCGCGCAAAAGCGAGCCAAGGCACCCTTGGCGAAGTTTGTGCCGTTGTCGGTGATGATGCTATGTGGTATGCCATACCGGGTGGTGATATCTGCGATGAAAGTCACAGCGGTTGGACCATTCAACTTCTTGATTGGTTTGGCTTCTATCCACTTGGTGAACTTGTCCACGGCGACAAGTAGATGAGTCATGCCGCCGCGGGCTGTCTTGAATGGTCCGACCATGTCCAGCCCCTAGACGGCAAAGGGCCAGGCGATGGGGATGGTCTTGAGTGCCGAAGCCGGCAAATGTGGCTTGGAGCGGAACTTTTGGCACCCCTTACATTTCTGGACCAAGTCTTTGGCGTCTTCTAGAGCAGTTGGCCAGAAAAAACCGTGGCGGAAAGCTTTGGCAACAAGTGATCTTGAAGGCGCGTGGTGACCACACTCGCCTTGGTGGATATCTTTGAGGATTGCTTGGCCTTTCTCCGGCTCCACGCAGCGCTGGTACACACCAGTTACACTACACCTCACAAGTTCTCTGTTAACAACGGTGTATGCTGCTGCCCGACGTTGCACTTGTCGGGCCGAGATTTCATCGGTCGGCAGCTCCTTGTTTACCAGAAAGTTGAGGATGGGCTGCGCCCATGATGGTGCTTCGACTTCATCCACCGTCATCACGGCCACTGATACTAGGGCGGTTGGGTTGGGAGGTGGCAGGGTGGAGCCAACGGCGTCTTGCTGCATTGTTGAAGTCCCTGGGCCGACTGCTGCAGCCCCTGGGCCGGGTTGTGGAGTCCCCGGGCCGGGTGCGATTGCTGCAGTCCCCAGGTCGCTTGGTGAAGTCTCCGAAACGGCTGCTGCAGCCCCCGGGCTGGGTTGTGGAGTCCCCGGGCCGGGTTCGACTGCTGCAGTCCCCGGGTCGCTTGGTGAAGTCTCCGAAACGGCTGCTGCAGCCCCCGGGCCGGGTTGTGGAGTCCCAGGCCGGGTGCGACTGCTGCAGTCCTCGGGTCGCTTGGTGAAGTCTCCGGGCAGCCTGCTGCAGGGATCCTCCAGTCGAATCCGTCTCCCTTGGGGGGAGTCGGCACGAAGATGGAGTCTGATTCTGGTGACGGCTTGATAGACGGCTTGAGGAGGCATTGTAGGGCGACGCCGGCTAGTATTGCTTGCCGGGTGGAGCCGATCCGTGCCAAGGCATCTGCTTGCTCGTTGTCGTTTCTTGGCACATGGAGGAACTCACACCCTTCAAAGTATCCACTGAGTTGCTGCGCGAGGAAGCGGTAGCTCGCCATGTTTGCATCCTTGGCGTCCCAGTCGCCTGACGACTGCTGGACCACCAAGTCGGAGTCACCGTAGCACAGGATCCGGCGAATGCCGAGTTCCTTGGAAAGACGGAGCCCGTGTAAGAGTGCTTCGTACTCGGCCATGTTGTTGGAGGCGGCGAAGTGGATTTGCAGCGTGTATCTGAGCTTGTCGCCTTTGGGAGAGGTGAGGACGATGCCGGCTCCCAGACCGGTGCGCATCTTCGAGCCATCGAAGTGCATTCGCCAATGGGTGGAGTCTGGAGCTGGCGGCAGGTACTGGGTCTCGGCCCAGTCGACAAGGAAGTCGGCCAGCGCCTGTGATTTGATGGCGGTGCGAGGCTGGTAGAAGATGGTGTAGGGGGCCAGCTCGATGGCCCACTTGGCCACTCGGCCCGATGCATCTCTGCTGCCTATGATCTCCGCAAGCGGGGCGGTGCAAACAACTGTGATTGGATGTTCTTGAAAGTATGGCTTAAGCTTCTTGGCGGCGAAATGCACGCCGTAGCACATCTTCTGATAGTGAGGGTAGTTCTGCTTGGAGGCGGACAATACTTCACTCAGGTAATACACCGGCCTCTGGACTGGCAATGCTTTGCCATCTTCTTTGCGTTCCACAACTATGACTATGCTAACCACCCGGCTGGTGGCGGCGATGTAGAGAAGCATTGGCTCTTTAGCGGTCGGAGCTGCCAGGACAGGCGGATTGGTCAACATCTTTTTGAGCTGGAGAAAAGCTTCGTCCGCCTTGTCATTCCACTCGAAAAAAGTGGTTTTCTTCATGAGTTGGTACAGGGGAAGAGCCTTCTCGCCCAACCGACTGATGAAATGGCTGATGGATGCCAAGCAGCCGGTGAATTTTTGCACATCCAGCAGTCGGGTGGGTGCCTCCATCCTCTCGATGGCTTTGATCTTCACAGGGTTGCACTCGATGCCGCGCTCTGAGACCAGGAAGCCAAGAAGCTGGCCGGCTGGTACTCCAAAGACACATTTCTCCGGGTTGAGATTTGATTTGAAAACGTCGCAAGTTTTCAAAGGTTTCCTTAAGGTCCTCTAGCAGGGTGCCACGCTTCTCTGTCTTCACCACAACATCGTCCACATAGACATGGGCGTTCTTGCCGAGTTGCTTCAGGAGACATTTCTGCATGCAACGCTGAAACGTGGCGCCGGCATTTCTCAAGCCAAACGTCATAGTCAGGTAGCAGAAGGCTCCGAACGGTGTGATGAAGGCGGTCTTCAGCCTATCGGCTGGGCTTAGTTTGATCTGGTGGTACCCTGAGTATGCATCAAAAAAACTCAATAGCTCGCATCCGGCTGTGGAGTCTATCACTTTGTCAATTCTTGCCAGAGCAAATGGATCTTTGGGGCAAGCTTTGTTGAGGCTGGTATAATCAATACACATGCGCCACTTTTTATTCTTTTTCAGCACAAGGACGGGGTTGGATAACCATTCTGGGAAGAACACTTCCATAATGAAGCCTGCTGCTAGAAGCCGGGCTATTTCTTCTCCAATGACTCCTCTCTTTTCTTCTGACAGGCGGCGCAAGGGCTGCCTGACTGGCTTGGCACCAGGTCGGACATGTAGCTTGTGCTCGGCGAAATCCGTCGGAACACCCGGCATGTCTTTAGGGGACCATGCAAAGATGTCCCGATTCTCACGGAGGAAATCGACGAGCTCGCTTTCCTATTTGCTGTCAAGGTTTGCACCAACGACAGCGTACCTCTCCGGGTGCTCCGGGTCCAGGGGTATCTTCTTTGTTTCCTTGGCCGGCTTGAAAGAGCCCTCAGCTTCTGATTCCTTAGGTTGTGGCGACATTTCCGGCTGCTTGCCTGCCATTGCCACAACCCGGTCAAGGAGCCGCTTCTCGGCAGCAATCACAAGGGACTCGGCCAGCCGACTGCTGGCAGTGGCACAGGCGACAGACTTCTGGTAGTTGCCAGCTATGGTGATAATGCCCTTGGTGCTCGGCATCTTCATCTTGAGGTAGGCGTAGTGGGGGACCGCCATGAACTTGGCCAGGGCGGGCCGGCCAAGCTACGCCTTGTAGGGGCTTTCAAGATCAACCACCTCGAACCAGATTGGCTCACGGCGGAAGTGATCCTTGTCCCCGAAAAGGACATCTATCTTGATCTTGCCGATCAGCGAGCAGGACAGGCCAGGCACAATGCCATGGAAGACAGTCCGGCTGGGCTGGAGCTGTTTCTCTTTGATGTCCAACTTCTCCATGGTGTCACGGTAGACGATGCTCATGCTGCTGCCGCCATCTATCAGAACTCGGGAGAAATGAGCAGCCCGCCTTTCCGTTGCGAAGGTGGCATCCAGCACCACGACATAAGAGCCCGGAGCGGGCATCACCTCCGGGTGGTCAGATCGGGTCCAACTGATCGGCCTCTCCGACCAGTGCATGAATTTCGGAGCTTTAGAAGCGACAGCGTTCACTTCCCGGTGCTGCTGACGCTGGCTGCGCCTGTCGTCAGTGACGCTGGTGAAGACGACGTAAGCTCCGTGCTCTTCAGGGAACTCGTCTTGGATCGCTCCGACTGGCCGAACCGCCGGCTGCTGGGGAGGAGGAGGCGGCGGGCCGGCAGGCGGAGGAGGCAGGAGTCCGTCGCCCTTGGCGATCCTGGTGAGCCAGTGGCACTTCCGAGTGGCGTGGTTGGACGGCTTCGCGCCGCTGTGAAACTTGCAAGGTGCATCGAGAGTCTGCTCATATGAGAAGGCGGGCAACCAGTTGGGCTTGCCGCCCTTCTGGCGCTTGGGAGGAGGCTGCCCTTCCGGCTGCTGGTCTTCGACTGTCGCCACCTGCCGGCTCATAGAAGCCGGTTGTGGCGCCTTGCGCTTGTTGTCGTTTTGCTGCTGTCGTCGACTGGCATCACCAGCCGGGGCTCGAGGAGCTTGAGGAGCCACTTTGCCGGATGCATCAACTTGAATCTCCGCCTTCATTAAGGAGTCGGCCGTGGCGTACTTGTCCGCTATGATTAGCAACTCGTCGAGGGTGGCCGGCTCGTCGCAGAGGAGCCGATGCTTGAGCAGGGTGCCCTCTCGACACCCGGCGGTGAAGTATTCGATGGCTTGCACCTCATGAACCCCCTCGCAGGAGTTCCGTAGCTCAGCCCACCGCGTGAAGTACTCGCGGCTGGACTTGCTCTAGCCTTGGACGCACAGAGAGAGCTGGCGAGGCTTGGGAGGCTGCTTGTAGGTGCTGGTGAAGTTGCGGATGAAAACTTCGGTGAAGTCCAGCCAGTTGTTGACGCTGTAGGGCTTGAGGCTGTTCAGCCACGTCCGGGCCGTGCCCTGGAGCATGAGCGAGACATACTTCACGGCGACACGCTTGTTGCCGTTCGCTATGCTGACGGCTGTGGAGTAGTCGACCAGCCAATCTTTCGGCTTCACAGAGCCGTTGTACTTGGGCATATCTCTTGGGAGAGTGAACCCTTTGGGGAAGGGCTCGTCACGGATGCATGGGCCAAAGCAAGGCGGACCCAATGCGTCTTCTTCTTCTAGCGCCAGGGACCGGTTGAGGCGGTCGATTCAGTGGCGGGCATCGTTCTCCCCGACTCCTTCTCGGCGGCCAAGGCGGTCGCCGAGTGTCGGGTGGTCGACAGGCGGCAGGGAGGCGTGCCTTTCCCTGCATGGGGGAGGCGGATGACCATCCTGCCGTTCCACTGCTCGTGGGCGGCCGTCTTGGTCGCGCTCAATGGAGATGCGGGTGCGGCTGCGGCTAGCAGCCGGCTCTGGGTCTCTTCCATCGCGGGCGCCGTTTGTCGGCGTCCGGGAGGTCGCGCCATGCTCTCGGCGAGGGGGAAGGTTCCCGGCCTGTAAGCCAGGTTCCATCGTGCGGCGGCCAGCTTCTTGCTGCGCGGCGGCCGCATCGATGAGCTGTTGCACGCGCTGCGTCATGCAGCGCCGCTCGTTGCCCTCTAGGTGGTCCAGTTCTTCTGCCGCTGCCTGGACGGCGCGCAGGTTCTCCATCGGCGTGGCATAGACTGGGCGGTCGGCCCCCAACATGCTGGCGATGGCCGCACCACGCTGTCGGACCATGCCCGCGCGGCTAGGCTCGCCAGCAGCCGGCGTGCCACAGACGGCGCGGTTGACCTCGTGGTGGTATGCCTCGGTGAGGCGTCTCATGGCCGCCAACTTGTTGGCGCTGTCGAGGAGTGCGACACGGCACACTTCCAGCGTTTCGCTGTTCGCACCGGGTGCTACGGGCGCGGACAGGTCCCGCATTGCCGCCTGCAGCGGGTCCTGGCCACTTCCGCCAGAGTGCTCGCCATGCCCGATGACAAGCACCTCCGTGACGGTGCCTCCGCCACCGTCCGCGCGAGGGAGCAGCTCGTCATAGACCACCATGCTGGCGGGGAATGTGTCGAGCGACGCCATGTCGGAATCGACAAGCATCGGGTCGGAGGAACCAACCGACTCCAAGTCCGCAACAGGCTTGCTGCCGACGTGGAGCTGGTCGAGGAGGTCAACGAGGCGGCTCTCGGGGTCATCCGCGCCTGCGTCAGATACAGGCTCGTCGGGAAGGCGGATCCCGCCAACAAGATCGGCGAGGCAACTTGCCGCGCAGACGACCTCCACACCGCGCAGCGCGTCGGCGCAGACGCTGTCTGGCGTGCCGGGTTGGCTGCGCTCGCCGGGAAGGAACAAGGTTCCCGTCCAGAGCAGATCTTCGGATGACGGTGCACCTAGTTCCACGGTGGGCGCCAAATGTCGGGTGTTGGGTGCGACATATGCCAAGGGATGGCTTATCATGGTGGGAGCTAGTAGAACGTCGCCGGTGCCTGGAAGCGGGATGTGGCGTAGACACGATCGCCGGCGCGCTTTACCCAAGTTCGGGGCTCTCCGGGGAGATAACACCCCTAGTCCTGCTCTGCGGGGTCTCCGCATGATCACTAAGGCACTAGTGAGTACAATGGTGCTCCTCGAGCTGTATGCCAGAGGTAGAAGAAAGCAGGGCCGGCTCCCTCCTCCCTCTGAGTGAGTCTAGGTCTAACTGGTTTCTGAACCCCTTGCATGGGTGCCCCGGGGGGGGGGGGGCTTATATAGGCCTACCCCCCCCCCAGGGGTACAATGGTAATCTGGTCGGGCGTAGGGCCCGGCCTTCAGTGTCTCTGGCCACCGGCTTCTCCGCTGGCTGCTGGGGTCCGCCACCGGGTGGACCCCGCCGACTGGTCCGGTACGTGGCCGTGACGTTGGTGACGCAGGCTTGGTCAGGGGAGCGTGGCTACCGTCCCATCCGCTGACGGGAGATCACTGTAGCCACTCCGTGTCCCATCTGGTTAATGGCGTGCGGACCCCGAGGAAGGAGATGGCCGCCTGCTTGAGGCCGGCCTCCCTCAGGTCCAACTGGCCAGACTCCTGCCGTCCTCTGGGCTCTCACTGTCTGGTAGGGCCCGCCGCCTGCAGGCCGTACTGACAGGCCATCGTGGAAACAGGGTTCTGCCTGTCAGGGGTGACGTCAAGGGCGGAGTGGCAACAGGGCCGCGCCGGGCGGAGATCTCCGCCCGTACGGAGCACCGTGGCATGTCCTGCCCTGGATACAGGGGGGATGGGCTACACTGTAGCCTCACCCTGTCTCGTCTCTTTAATGGAGGCGCAAACTCTGAGGGCGCCGTGGGCCAACCGCCAGGAGCCGGCCTCTCTGGAGGCCGCCTGGGAGGAGTCGGCCTGTCTTGATGCAGTCTTCTGGAGCTCGGCCGTCTTCGGGCAGCCGGCTGCTCGGGCCAGCCGGCCGTCAGAAGGCGGAGCTTCATCTTGGAAGTTCGTGGGCGTAGCCGGCCCAATGTCTTGAAGAGCTCAGGGACTCGGGTTATGCTACCCGTGGCCCATTACTTCGACACGAGTCCAGGCGGACGTCATCGCGGTAGCGATGTCGGACGCCGAGACGAGCACGTGACACCACTGCCACCCTGTCTTAGGGTAACGCGAGTCAAGGTGGTCGTCATCGCGGTAGCGATGACGGACGCCGAGACGAGCACGTGACACCACTGCCACCCTGTCTTAGGGTAACACGAGTCAAGGCGGACGTCGTCGCGGTAGTGACGATGGACGCCGAGACGAGCACGTCCCACCAGTGCCACCATGTCTTAGGGTTACGCGAGTCGAGGCTAACGTTGTCGCGGTAGCGACGACGGTCGCCGAGATGAGCACGTGACACCACTGCCACCCTGTCTATCTTAGGGTAACGCGAGTCGATGTGGACGTTGTTGCTGTAGCGACGACGGACGCCGAGACGAGCACGTGACACCACTGCCACCCTGTCTTAGGGTAACGCGAGTCGAGGCGGACGCCGACCACTGCCACCTTGTCTATCTTAGGGTAACATGAGTCAAGGCAGATATCATCGCGGTAGCGACGACGGAAGCCGAGACGAGCACGTGACACCACTTCCACCTTGTCTATCTTAGGGTCATGCGAGTCGAGGCGGACGTCGTCGCGGTAGCGGCGACGGACGCCGAGACGAGCACGTGACACCACTCCCACACTGTCTATCTTAGGGTCACGCGGGTCGAGGCGGACTTTGTCGCGATAGCGACGACGGACGCCGAGACAAGCACATGACACGACTCCCACCCTGTCTATCTTAGGGTCACGCGAGTCGAGGCGGACGTCGTCCCGGTAGCGACGACGGACGCCGAGACAAACATGTGACACGACTCCCACCCTGTCTATCTTAGGGTCACGCGAGTCGAGGCGGACGTCATCGCGGTAGCGACGACGGACGCCGAGATGAGCATGTGACACCAGTGCCACCCTGTCTATCTTAGTGTAATGCGAGTCGAGGCGGACGTCGTCGCGGTAGCGACGACGGACGCCGAGACGAGCACGTGACACCACTGCCACCCTCTCTATTTTAGGGTAACGTGAGTCGACGCCGACGTCATCGCGGTAACGACGACGTACACCGAGACGAGCACATGACACCACTGCCACCCTGTCTATCTTAGGGTCACGCGAGTCGAGCCGGACGTCATCGCAGTAGCGATGACGGACGCCGAGAAAAGCACGTGACACCACTCCCACCCTATATATCTTAGGGTCACGCGAGTCGAGGCGGACATTTTCGCGGTAGCGACGACAGACGCGGAGACTAGCACGTGACACCACTGCCACCCTGTCTATCTTAGGGTCACGCGTGTCGAGGCGGACGTTGTCGCGGTAGCGACGATGGACGCCGAGACGAGCACATGACACCACTGTCACCCTATCTATCTTAGGGTAACGCGAGTCGAGGCGGACATCATTGTGGTAGCGATGACGGACGCCGAGACGAGCACGTGACACCACTGCCACCCTGTCTTAGGGTAACGCGAGTCGAGGCGGATGTCGTCGCGGTAGCGACGACGGACGCTGAGACGAGCACGTCGCGGTAGCGACCACGGACGCCGAGACGAGTATGTGACACCACTGCCACCCTGTCTATCTTAGGTTAACGCGAGTCGAGGCGGACATTGTCGCGGTAGCGACGACGGACGCCGAGACGAGGATGTGACACCAGTGCCACTGTGTCTTAGGGTTATGCGAGTCAAGGCGAACGACGTCGCGGTAGCGATGACGGAAGACAAGACGAGCACGTGAGACCACTACCACCCTATCTATCTTAGGGTAACGCGAGTCCAGGCGGACGTCAACGTGGTAGCGACGACGGACGCCGAGACGAGCACGTGACACCACTCCCATCCTGTCTATCTTAGGGTAACGCGAGTCGAGGTGGACGTCATCGCGGTACCGACGACGGACATCGAGACAAGCACGTGACACCACTCCCAACCTGTCTATCTTAGGGTCACGCGAGTCGAGGCGGATGTCGTCGCGGTAGCGACGACAGGCGCGAAGACTAGCACGTGACACCACTGCCACCCTGTCTATCTTAGGGTCATGCTAGTCGAGGCGGACATCGTCGCGGTAGCGATGACGCACGCCGAGACGAGCACGTGACACCACAGCCACCCTGTCTTAGGGTAACGTGAGTCGAGGCGGATGTCGTCGCGGTAGCGACGACGGACAACGAGACGAGCATGTGACACCACTGTCACCCTGTCAATCTTAGGGTAACAAGAGTCGAGGCGGACTTCGTCGCGGTAGCGACGACGGACGCCGAGACGAGCATGTGAGACCACTGCCACGCTGTGTTAGGGTAACGCGAGTCGAGGTGGACGTCGTCGCGGTAGCGACGACGGACGCCGAGACAAGCACGTGACACCAGTGCCACCCTGTCTTAGGGTTACACGAGTCGAAGCGACCGTCGTCGCAGTAGCGACGACGAACGCCGAGGCGAGCACGTGACACCACTGCCAACCTGTCTTAGGGTAACGCGAGTCGAGGCGGACATCGTCGCGATAGCAACAACGGACGCCGAGACAAGCATGTGACACCAGTGGCACTGTGTCTTAGGGTTACGCGAGTCGAGGCGAACGACGTCGTGGTAGCGACGACGGAAGACAAGACGAGCACGTGAGACCACAGCCACCCTATCTATCTTAGGGTAACACTAGTCGAGGCGGACGTCAACGTGGTAGCGACGACGGACGCCGAGACGAGCACGTGACACCACTCCCATCCTGTCTATCTTAGGGTAACGCGAGTCGAGGCGGACGTCATCGCGGTAGCGATGACGGACGTCGAGACGAGCACGTGACACCAGTGCCACCCTGTCTATCTTAGTGTAACTTGAGTCGAGGCGCACGTCGTCGTGGTAGCGACGACGGACGCCGAGACGAGCACGTGACACCACTGCCACCCTGTCTATTTTAGGGTAACGCGAGTCGACGCGGACGTCGTCGCGGTAGCGACGACAGGCGCGGAGACTAGCACGTGACACCACTGCCACCCTGTGTTAGGGTAATGCGAGTCGAGGCGGACGTCATCGCGGTAGCGACGATGGATGCCGAGACGAGCACGTGACACCAGTGCCACCCTGTCTTAGGGTTACATGAGTCGAAGCGAACGTCGTTGCGGTAGCGGCGACGAACGACGAGACGAGCACGTGACACCACTGCCACCCTGTCTTAGGGTAACGCGAGTCGAGGCGTACGTCGTCGCGGTAGCGACGACGGACGCCGAGACGAGCACGTCGTGGTAGCGACCACGGACGCCGAGACAAGTATGTGACACCACTGCCACCCTGTCTATCTTAGGGTAACGCGAGTCGAGGCGGATGTCGTCGTGGTAGCGACGACGGACGCCGAGACGAGCATGTGACACCAGTGCCACCGTGTCTTAGGGTTACGCGAGTCGAGGCGAACGACGTCGCGGTAGCGACGACGGAAGACAAGACGAGCACGTGAGACCACTGCCACCCTATCTATCTTAGGGTAACGCGAGTCGAGGGGACGTCATCGCGGTAGCGACAACGGACGCCGAGACGAGCACGTGACACCACTCCCACCCTGTCTATCTTAGGGTAACGCGAGTCGAGGCGGACATCATCGCGGTAGCGACGATGGACGCCGAGACGAGCACGTGACACCCGTGCCATCCTGTTTATCTTAGTGTAACTTGAGTCGAGGCGGACGTCGTCGCGGTAGCGACGACGGACGCCGAGACGAGCACGTGACACCCCTGCCACCCTGTCTATTTTAGGGTAACACGAGTCGACGCGGACGTCGTCGCGGTAGCGACGACGGACGCCGAGACGAGCACATGACCCCACTGCCACCCTGTCTATCTTAGGGTCACGCGAGTCGAGGCGGACGTCGTCGCGGTAGCGACGATGGACACCGAGACAAGCACGTGACACCACTCCCAACCTGTCTATCTTAGGGTCACGCGAGTCGAGGCAGACGTCGTCGCGGTAGCGATGACAGACGCGGAGACTAGCACGTGACACCACTGCCACCCTGTTTATCTTAGGGTCACGCGAGTTGAGGCGGACATCGTTGCGGTAGCGACGACGGACAGCGAGACAAGCACGTGACACCACTGCCACCCTGTCTTAGGGTAACGCGAGTCGAGGCGGACGTCATCGCGGTAGCGACGACGGACGCCGAGACGAGCACATGACACCACTGTCACCCTGTCTATCTTAGGGTAACAAGAGTTGAGGCGGACATCGTCGCGGTAGCGACGACGGATGCCGAGACGAGAACGTCAGACCACTGCCACTCTGTGTTAGGGTAACGCGAGTCGAGGCGGACGTCATCGCACGTGAGACCACTGCCACCCTGTCTATCTTAGGGTAACGCGAGTCGAGGCGGACGTTGTCGCTGTAGCGACGACGGACGCTGAGACAAGCACGTGACACCACTCCCACCCTGTGTTAGGGTAACGTGAGTCGAGGCGGACGTCGACCACTGCCACCCTGTCTATCTTAGGGTAACGTGAGTCAAGGCGGATGTCGTCGCGATAGCGACGACGGACGCCGAGATGAGCACGTGACACCACTTCCACCTTGTCTATCTTAGGGTCACACGAGTCAAGGCGGGCGTCGTCGCGGTAGCGACGACGG
>JAAAXO010000394.1:145914-159715 GCA_011799875.1 Thinopyrum elongatum
GTGACACCACTGCCACCCTGTCTATCTTAGGGTAATGCGAGTCGAGGCGGATGTCGTAGCGGTAGCGACGACGGACGCCGAGACAAGCACGTGACACCACTCCCACCCTGTCTATCTTAGGGTAACGCGAGTCGAGGCGGACGTCGTCGTGGTAGCGACGACGGACGCCAAAACGAGCATGTGACACCACTGCCACCCTGTCTCTCTTAGGGTCACACGAGACGAGGCGAACGTCATTGCGGTAGCGACGACGGACGCCCAGACGAGCACGTGACACCTCTCCCACCCTGTCTATCTTGGGGTCACGCGAGTCGAGGCGGCCGTCATCGCGGTAGCGACGACGGACGCCGAGACGAGCACGTGACACCGATGCCACCCTGTCTTAGGGTAACGAGAGTCAAGGCGGACATCGTCGCGGTAGCAACGACGGACGCCGAGATGAGCACGTGCCAGCAGTGCCACCCTGTCTTAGGGTTACGCGAGTCGAGGCGAACGTCGTCGCGGTAGCGACAACGGACGCCGAGACGAGCACGTGACACCACTGCCTCCCTGTCTATCTTAGGGTAACGCGAGTCAAGGCGGACGTTGTCGCTGTAGCGACGACGGACGCTGAGACGAGCACGTGACACCACTCCCACCCTATCTTTGGGTAACGTGAGTCGAGGCCGACGTCGACCACTGCCATGCTGTCTATCTTAGGGTAACATGAGTCAAGGCGAATGTCATCGCACTAGCGACGACGGATGCCGAGACAAGCATGTGACACCACTTCCACCTTGTCTATCTTAGGGTCACGCGAGTCGAGGCGGACGTCATCGCGGTAGCGACGACGGACGCCGAGACGAGCACGTGACACCACTTCCACACTGTCTATCTTAGGGTCACGCGAGTCGAGGCAGACTTCGGCGCGGTAGCGACGACGGACGCCGAGACAAGCACGTGACACCACTGCCACCCTGTCTTAGTGTAATGTGAGTCGAGGCGGACATCGTCGCGGTAGCGACGACGGACGCCGAGACAAGCACGTGACACCACTGCCAGCCTGTCTTAGTGTAACGTGAGTCGAGGCGGTTGTCGTCGCGGTAGCGACGATGGACGCGGAGACGAGCACGTGACACCACTCCCACCCTGTCTATCTTAGGGTCACGCGAGTCGAGGCGGACATCATCGCGGTAGCGACAACGGACGCCGAGACGAGCACGTGACACCACTGCCACCCTGTCTATCTTAGGGTAATGCGAGTCGAGGCGGATGTCGTAGCGGTAGCGACGACGGACGCCGAGACGAGCAGGTGACACCACTCCCACCCTGTCTATCTTAGGGTAACGCGAGTCGAGGCGGACGACATCGTGGTAGCGATGACGGACGCCGAGACGAGCATGTGACACCACTGCCACCTTGTCTTAGGGTAACGCGAGTCGAGGCGGACGTTGACCACTCCCACCCTGTCTATCTTAGGGTAACGTGAGTCAAGGCGGACACCGAGACGAGCACGTGACACCACTTCCTCCTTGTCTATCTTAGGGTCACGCGTGTCATACGCGGTCGAGGCGGACGTCATCGTGGCAGCGACGACGGACACCGGAGACAAGCACGTGACACCACTCACCCACACTTCTATCTTAGGGTCACACCAGTCGAGGCGGACTTCATCGCGGTAGCGACGACAGACGCGAGACAAGCACGTGACACCACGGGGGCCCCTCATTCTTAGTGTAACATGAGTCGAGGCGGACTTTCGTTTGCATTAGCGACGACGACGCTGAGACGAGCACGTACACCACTGCCAACCGCTGTCCTATGTAAACTCTGTCGAGGGGCGGACAGTCGACCAACTACCCACTCACCCTGTCTATCTTAGGGTAAACGGAGTCAAGGCGGACACCGAGACGAGCACGTACACCACTTCCTCCTTGTCTAATCTTAGGGTCACGCGATCGGGCGACGTCATCGCGTCAGCGACTACGGACACCGAGACAACCGTGACACACTCCCACAACTGTCTATCTTAGGGGTCACTCGATTCCGAGGCTGACTTCCGTCGCGGTACGATGACAGACCCCGAGACAAGCACAACTGACACCACTCCCCCGGCCATTCTTAGTGTACCATAGTCCGAGGCGGACGTCGTTGCAGTAGCGACGACGGACACCGAGACAGCCGTGACACCACTGGCCACCTATCTTAGTGAACGTGAGTCGAGGTGGACATGTCTCGGTGGCGACGTACGGACGCACGATACGAGCACGTCCAGGCACTGCCACCCTGTGTGCGTGTAACTCGAGTCTAGGCGGACTCGCGTCGTGGCGACACGGACGCCGATACGAGCACGTGAGGCCACTGCCTACCCCCTGTTCTTGGGTTACGCGGTCGAGGGCGGACGTCAACCACTGCGACCTGTCTATCTTAGGGTCACGCCTGTGGCGACTCGACGACACTGAACAGCACGTTACACCACCTGCCCACCCCCCCACTGTCTTAGTGTAACGCTAGTCCAGGCGGACGTCGTCGCGTAGCGATGACGGACCCGAGACGAGCAACGTGACACCACTCCCCCCCCCTGTCATCTTAGGGTCACGCGCAGTCGAGGCGGACGTCGTCTTCGGAAGCGACGACGGACCCGAGACGAGCACGTGACACCCTGTCACCCTGTCTATCTTAGGGTAATGCGAGTCAGGCGGAATGTCGTAAGCTTATCGCGCCGGACGCCGAGACAATCACGTGACATCCCGACTCCACCGCTGTCTATCTTAGGTTAACCGAGTCGAGGTCGGACGTCGTCTTGGTAAGCACGACGTACGCCAAAAACGAGCATGTGACACCACTGCCACACTCTGTCTCTCTGGGTCACACGAGACAGGGCGAACGTCCATCGCGGTAGCGCCGCGGACGCCCAGACGTCACGTACACCTCTCCCACCCTGTCTATCTTAGGGTCACGCAAGTCGAGGCGGCCGTCATCGCGGTAGCGACGACTGACCCGAGACAGCACTTGACACCGCTGCCAGCCACCCTGTCTTAGGGTAACGAGAGTCCAGGCGGCCTCGTCGCGGTAGCAACGACGGACGCCGAGAATGACACGTGCCACCGTGCCACCACTGTCTTAGGGTTACGCGAGTCGAGGCGAACGTCGTCCGCGTTTGATCCAACAGGACGCCAAGACTAGCACGTGACACCACGTCCTCCCTGTCTATCTTAGGGTAACGCGAGTCGATGTTGACGTTTTTCTCTGTAGCGCTACGGACGCTGAGACGATCACGTGACCCACTCCCACCCTATCTTCGGGTAACGTGAGTCGAGGCGGACGTCGACCACTGCCATGCTTCTATCTTAGGTTAATGTGAGTCAGGCGAATGTCATCGCAGTAGCACGACGATGCCGAGACAAGCACTGACACCACTGCCACTTGTCATCTTAAGGGTACGTGAGTCAAGGCAGATCGTCGCGTTAGCGACGACGGACACCGGAGACGGCAGGTGACAACCACTCCCCCCAAACTGTCTATCTTAGGGTCACGCGCGTCGATGGCAGACTCACATCGCGACGTGGGGGGTTCCTCTTGCCTTCCACCGAGACAAGCACGTGACCCACTTGCCACCTCGGTCTTATTGTAACGTGAGTCGGCGGACATCGTCGCTGTATCGACGACTGACTCCTAGGGACGAGGCACTGTTACACCACTGCACCCTGACTTAGTGTACTCGAGTTGAGGCGGCTTGTCGTCGCGGCAGCGACGCGGATGCGGAACGAGACGTGACACACTCACCACCCTGTCTAGCTATGGTCACGCGAGTCTAGGCGGACGTCCATCGGCGGTAGCGACAACGTTCGCCTGAGACGAGCAGTTGACAAACCACAACTCGGGCCACCCTGTCTATCTCAGGGTCATGCGAGTCCAGCGGATGTCAGTAGCGTAGCTACGACGGACGCCGAGACGAGCATGTGGACACCGCTCCCCCCACCCTGTCTATCTTAGGGTAAAGCGAGTCGAGGACGGGACGACATCGCGGTAGCGCCGACGGACGACGAAACGAGCATGTGACACAACTGCCCTTGCTTAGGGTAACGCGAGTCGAGGCTGACGTTGTCGCTGTAGTGACCACGGACGCCGAGACGAGCACGTGAACCACTGGCCACCCTATCTTAGGTAACCGCGAGTCGAGGCGGACGTCGACCACTTGCCACCCTGTCTATCTTAGGGTAACGTGAGTCAAGGCGACACGCATACGAGCACGTGACACCACTGTCACCCTGTCTATCTTAGGGTAACAAGATTAAGGCGGATATCGTTCGCGGTAGTCGGCGACGGACGCCGAACGGCACGTCAGGCCACTGCCACCGTCTGTGGTTATGGTAACGCGAGTCCGAGCGGACGTCGTCGGTGTCGGTATCGACTACGGACGCCGAGACGAGCACATGAAACCATGCACCCCGATCTTTAGGGTTACTGAGTCAAAGCGAACTCGTCGCATTTGCGATGACGGACGCCGAGACGACACTTGACACCCACTGCCATCATCCACCAATGCCTATCTTAAGGTAACGCAATCCGGGCGGACGTTGTCGCTGAGCGACTACGGACTCCGAGACGAGCATGACCACCGACTGCCCACCCTCTGTCTAGGTAACGTCGGAGTCGCGGCGGACGTCAACACTCTGGCGACCCTGTCATCTTATGGTCATACTCGGTAGCGACGACGGACGCCGATACGAGCACATGACACCATGCCACCCTGTCTTAGTGTACGCGAGTCGAGGGCTGACGTCTCGCGTAGCGACGACGGACGCCGAACGAGCACTGGACAACACTCCCACCCTGTCTATCTTAGGGTCACGCGAGTCGAGCGGGAAAAAAAAAAACCCCGGTTCCCCCCCCCCCGCGGAAGCGCCGACGGACGCCGAGACGAGCACGTGACAACCACTCCCACTCTCTGGCCACCTCTGTCTCTCCTTAGGGGTAATGTCGATGTCTGGTGTGGATGTCGTAGCGTTAGCGACGACGGACGCCGAGCAAGCACGTGACCACTCCCACCCTGTCTATCTTAGGGTAACGCGCGTCGAGGGGACGTCGTCGTGGTAGCAAACACGCGGACGCCGAAACGAGCCTGTACACACCATAGCCAACCTGTCTTCTTAGGTTCCCGACACGAGTCAAGCGAACGTCATCGCGGTAGGCGACTACGGACGCCGAACAAGCACGTGACAGACCACTCCCACCCTGTCTATCTTGGGTCACGCGAGTCTAAGTGGGCCGTCATCATCGCGGTAGCGACTACGAACCAGACGAGCACGTGACACCACTGCCACCCCCCTGTCTTAGGGTCACGCTGTCAGGCGACATCATCTCTGGGTAGCAACGACTGACCCTAGACGAGCACCGTGCCACCAGCGCCACCCTGTCTTATGGTTACGCGAGTCCGAGGCAACGTCGTCGCGGTACGACCACGACCCGAACGAGCACGTGACCCACTCTGCCTCCCTGTCTATCTTAGTATAATGCGAGGCTAGGCGGACGTTGTCGCTGTAAGCGACGACGGACGCTGAAAGCACATGACACCACTCCCACCCTGTCTTATGGTAATGTGAGTCGAGGCGGACGTCGTACCACTGCCAACCCAATATGCTGTATCTCTTAGGGTAACGTGGTGAAGGCGTACTGTCGTCGCCGTAGCGACGACGGCGCCGAGACAAATCACTTTACATCCACTTCCACCCTTGCTATCTTATGTCACCTATCGATTTGGACTCCGTCGCGGCGCGACGACGGACGCCGAGACGAGCACTTGACACCACTCCCACACTGTCTATCTTAGGGTTCATGCGAGTCGAGGCAGACTTCGTCGCGTAGCGACGACGGACGTCCGAGACAAGCACGTGAAACCACTGCCACCCCTGTCTTAGTGTAATGGGAGTCGAGGCGGACATCGTCGCTGTATGCGACTGACGGACGCCGAGAACGAGCACGTGACACCTCCCCCTGTCTATCTTAGGGTCACGCAGTCGAGGCTGACGTCGTCGCGGTAGCGACACGGACCCGAGACGACCCGTGACACCGACTGCCACCCTGTCTATCTTAGGTATGCGATTCGAGGGCGGATGTTCCGTAGCGTTCTCGACGACGGACACCGAGAACGAGCAGTGACACCACTGCCGCACCCTGTCTATCTTAGGGTAACGCGAGTCGAGGCGGACGACATCGTGGTAGTACGACGGACGCCGAGACGAGCATGTGACACCACTCCACCTGTCCTTAGGGTAACTACGCGAGTCAGGAGGCGTCGGTTGTCGCTCTACTGTGACGACGGACTGTCTAGACTAGCACGTGACACCACGCCACCCTGTCTTAGGTACGCTGAGTCTAGCCGGACGTCGACCACTGCCCCCGTTCTATCTTAGGTTCACGTGAGTCCAAGGCGTGAGCACCGAGACGAGCTGTGCACCCACTTCCTCCTGTCTAATCTTAGGTCACGCTAGTCGAGGCGTACGTCGTCGCGTCGCGACGAACGGACGCCGAGACAAGCACGTGACACCCACTCCACACTGTCTATCCTAGGGTCAGCGAGTCTACGCGGACTTCGTCGGCGGTAGCGAATGACAGACGCCGAGACAAGCACGTGACACCCTCACTGTCCACCCTCTGTTTAGTGTTACATGATCGCGGCGACGTCGTTGCAGTAACCGACGACAGACGCCAGACGAGCACGTGACACCACTGCCATCCTGTCTTATTAGTGTAACGCGAGTTCGAGGCGGACATCGCGTGGTAGCGACGACGGACGACGAGACAGCCACTTTACACACTGTCACCACTGTCTATCTTCTGCCGGGTACAAAGTCGAGTCGGACATCGTCTCGTTAGTGAAGACGGACACCGAGACGAGCACGTGAGGCCACGCCGGAACTCGCTTTGTTAAGCGTAACGCGATCGAGGCGGACGTCGTCGCGGTAGCGACGACGGACGCCGAGATGAGCACGTGACCCCGTGCCAGCCACCCTGTCTTAGGGTTATGCGCGTCAAGCGAACGTCGTCGCGTATCGATACGGACGCCGAGACGAGCACGTGACACCACTGCCACCGCTGTGTTATTGGACGCAGTCGAGGCGGACGTCTTCCTGTGGCACGACGGACGCCGATAACAGCACTGAGCCAGTCCACCCTGTGTTAGTGTAACGCGATTCGAGGCGGACGTCGTCGGCGTGCCGACGACGGACGCCGAGACGAGCACGTGAGGCCACTGCCACCGACTGTCTTAGGGTTACGCGAGTCTAGGCGGACGTCAACACTGCGACCCTGTCTATCTTAGGGTCACGCGGGTGGCGACGACGGACACTGCGACGAGCCGTACACACTGCCACCCTGTCTAGTGTAACGCGAGTCGAGGCGGCGTCGCGGGGTAGCGATGACGGACACTCGAGACTATCACGTGACACCACTCCCCACCCTGTCTATCTTGTCAACGCGAGTCGAGGCGGACGTCGTCGCGGAAGCGACACGGACGCCGAGACGAGCACGTGACACCACTGCACCCCTGTCTAGCTTAGGGTAATAATGCGAGTCGAGGCGGGATGTCTAGCGGTAGCGACGACGGACGCGAGACAACACGGACACCACTCCCAACCTGTCTATCTTAGGGTAGACGCGAGTCGAGGCGGACTCGTCGTGGTAGCACGCGTACGCCAACACGCGGCATGTGACAGTGACACCAGCGCCACCCACCCTTATCTCTCTTAGGGTCACACTAGACGAGGCAACGTCATCGCGGTAGCGACTACTGAACCCCAGACTAGCACGGTGCACCTCTCCACCCTGTCTATCTTGGGGTCAACGCGAGTCGAGGCGCCGTCATCGGCGGTACGCGACGACGTCGAGACTATCCGTGACACCCGCTTCCCCGCCACCTGGGCGCTCTACCGCGCACGTCTTAGGGTACGAGAGTCAAGGCGGATATCGTCGCGGTAGCAACGACGGACGCCGATGAGCACGTGCCACCAGTCCACCCTGTCTTAGGGTTTAACGCGAGTCGGGCAAACGTCGTTCGCGGTAGAGACACGGGACGCCAAGACGATCACGTGACCACTGCCTCCCTGTCTAATCTTAGGGTAACTCGAGTCAGGCGGACTTGTCGCTGTACGAGACGGACGCTGAGACGAGTCACTGACACCACTCCCACCCTTCTTAGGGTAACGTGGAGTCTTGGCGGACGTCGACCACATGCATGTCTGTTCCTATCTTAGTGTAACTTGAGTCAGGCGAATGTCATCGCAGTAGCGACGACGGTGCCGAGACCAGCACGTGACACATCCACTTCCACCTTGTCTATCTTAGGGTCACGCGAGTCGAGTCGTACTCATCGCGGTAGCGACGACAGGACGCCGAGACGAGCACGTGCACCACTTCCACACACTGTCTATCTTAGGTCACGCGAGTGAGGCAGACTTCGTCACGGTAGCGATTGACGGACGCCGAACCAGCGCAAACTGACACCCACTGCCACCAACCTCTGTCTTAGTGTATGTGAGTCAGGCTACATCGTCGCGTTAAGGCGACGACTGGACGCCTAGACGAGCACGTGACACCACTTGCGGATCCTGTCTAGGTGTAAAACGCGTCGATGCGGTTTGTTTGTCCAGGTAGGCGACGATGGACAGCGGAGACGTAGCACGTGACAACCACTCGCACCCTGTCTATCTTATGGTCACACAGTCGAGGCGGCCCATCGTCGCGTTAGCGCCAACGGACGCCGAGACGATCACGTGCCCCACTGCACCCTGGTCTATCTAGGGTAATGGCGAGTCGAGGCGTGATGTCGTAGCGTACGACGACGGACGCCAGAGACGAGTCAGTGACACCACTCCCACCCTGTCTATCTTAGGGTCGTCGAGTCGCGGCGGACGACAATCGTGGTATCGACTACGACGCCGAGACTAGCATTTTGACACACTGCCACCCTTGTCTTTAGGGTAAACGCGAAGTCTAGGCGGACGTTGTCGCGGTAGTGACAGATGGACGCCCCGAGACGAGCACGTGACCACCACTGGCCCACCACTGTCTTGGCTAATCAAGTCGAGGCGGACGTCGACCACGTTCCCCCCCTGTTCTATCTTAGTGTACTGATCAAGGCTGACACCGAGATGAAGCAAGTGACACCACTTCCTCGTTGTCTATCTTAGGGTCACTCTATTCCGAGTCGGAACGTCGTTCCGCGGCGCGACGACGGACGCCGAGACAAGCAACATGACACCACTCCCCCCACTGTCTATCTTAGCCACGCTAGTCGGGCGGGGACTTCATCGCGTAGCACCGACGACGATTGCTGAGACGAGCACATACACCACTCCCACCGCTGTATTGAGGGTAATTACAAAAAACCATGGGAAAAAGTCGAGCTGACGTCGACCACTGCCACCCTGTCTATCTTAGGGTACATGAGTCAAGGCGGAGGTCGTCGGTTTGCGGTAGGCGATGACTGGACGCCGAGACGAGCACGTGAAACCACTTCCCCTTATCTATCTTAGGGTCACGCCGAGTCAAGGCAGACATCGTCGTGGTATCGACGACGGACACCACCGAGACGAGCACGGACACCACTCCCACACTGTCTATCTTAGGTCACGCGAAGTCGAGGCAGACTTCATCATCGCGGTAGCGATGACGGACAGTCCGAGCAAGCACGTGACATCCACTGGCCCCCTGTCTTAGTTTACGTGAGTCGAGGCGGACATCGTCCGCGGTAGCGACGACGGACTCCGAGACACGCGTGACCCATCTGCCCCCTGACTTAGGTGTAACGCGAGATTAGGCGGTTTGTCTTCGCGGTAGCGACGACGGATGCGGAGACGAGCACGTGACACACTCTCCCCCCCCCTGTCTATCTATGGTCCCGCTAGTCGAGGCGGACGTTCATCGCGGTAACTACAACGGACTCCGATACGAGCACGTGACACCCACTGCCACCCTGTCTATCTTAGGGTCATGCGAGTCAAGGCGGCTGTCGAGTCGGTAGCGACGACGGACGCCGAGACGACAGGTGACACCCCAGCGCACCACCCTGTCGATCTTAGGTACGCGAGTCGAGGCGGACGGACTCGTGGTAGCGACGACGGCCCGGATACGCATGTTGACACACTTGCCACCTTGTCTTAGTGTAACGCGAGTACGAGGCGGACGTTGTTCGCTGTAGTGACCGACGGACGCCGATACGATCACGTGACACCCTTGCCACCCTATTCTTAGGTAACGCGATCGAGGCGACTTCGACCACTGCCACCCTGTCTATCTAGGGTAAGTGGATCAAGAGCGGACACCGAGATCGACCACGTGACACCACTGTCACCCTGTCTATCTTAGGGTAACAAGAGTCCAAGGCGGATAATCGTCGCGTAGCGACGACGTACGCCGAGACATCACGTCCGGCCACTGCCACCCTGTGTAGGGTAACGCGAGTCGAGGCGGACTCGCGGCGGTAGCGACGACGGACGCGAGACAGCACGTGAACCGCAGTGCCACCCTCGTCTTATGGTTACGTGAGTCAAAGCGACGTCTGCGCATTTGTCTATGACGGACGCCGAGACTAGCACGTGACCACTGGCCACCTGCCTATCTTAGGGACGCGAGCGAGCGGACTTTGTCGCTGTAGGCGCGACGGACGCCGAGACGAGCATGTAACACCCACTGCCCCGCTGTCTTATAGGGTAACGCGAGTCGAGGCGACGTCAACCACTGGGCGACCCTGTCTATCTTATGGTCACTTCGTTAGCGGACGAGACCCGAGACGAGCACGTGACCCACTTCCCCACTGTTCTACTAGGGTCACGCGAGTCGAGCAATTCGTCACGTACATGACGGAACGCCGAGACAAGCACGTGACACCACTGCCCCCGACAAACCTAACTGTCTTATGTAATGTTGATCGAGGCGGACATCGTCGGCGGTGCCGACGGACGCCGAGACAGCACGTGACACCACTGCGATCCTGTCTTAGTGTAACGGTCGAGTCGAGCTGTTGTTGTCATGGTAGCGACATGGACAACGGAGACGAGCACAGTGACACCACTAACCACTCGCACCCTGTCTATCTTGGGTCACACCGAGTCCGAGGCGACATCGTCGCGTTAGCGACAACGGACCGGAGACGAGCACGTGTACACCCACTGCCACCCTGTCTATCTTAGGGTATGCGAGTCGCGTCGGATTCGTAGCGTATAGCGACGACGGACGCCTAGACGAGCAGAGTGACACCTACTCCCACCCTATCTATCTTAGGGTACGCGAGTCGGAGGCGGACGACATCGTGGTAGCGACGAACGGACGCCCGAGACGGAGGCATGTGACACCACTGCCACCGTTTGTTCTTAGGTAAAACGCGAGTCTAGGCGGACGTTGTCGCTGTAGTGACGAGATCGACCCGATTACGAGCCGTGACAACCACTGCCACCGCTGTCTTAGTAATGCAAGTCGAGGCGGACGCGACCACTGCCCACCACTGTCTATCTTAGGTGTAACGTGAGTCAAGGCGGACACCGAGATGAGCACGTGACAACCCACTTCCTCGTTGTCTATCTTAGGTCACGCGAGTCGATGCGGACGTCGTCGCGCAGCGACACGGACGCCGAGACAAGCAGCATGACCCACTCCCCTCGCACACTGTCTATCTCGGGCCACGCAGTCCGAGGCGGACTTCATCGCGGTAGCGCGACGGACGCTGAAACAGCACCTGACAACCACTCCCCACCCTGTATTAGGGTAACATGAGTCTAGCGGACGTCGACCACTGCCACCCTGTCTATCTTGGGTAACATGATCAATGCGGATGTCGTCGCGGTACGATGACGGACGCCGAGTCGAGCACGTTAAACCACTTCACCACTTCCCCTTGTCTATCTTAGGTCACGCGAGTCAATGCATGACATCGTCCTATAGCGACGACGGACAACCTAGACGAGCACTTGACACCACTCCACCACGTCTATCTTAGGGTCACGCGCGTCGAGTCAGACTTCATCCGGTAGCGATGACGGACACCGAACAGAGCACGCGTGACAAACCACTGCCACTCCCCTGCTTAGTTGTACGTGAGTCAAGGCGGACATCGTCGTCTGTAGGCGACTTACGACGCCGAGACGAGCACGTGACACCAGCTGCCACCCTGACTTAGTGTATACGCAGTTAGGCGGTTGTCGTCGCGGTAGCGACGACGGATGCGGAGACGAGGCACTTGACACCACTCCCACCCTGTCTATCTTATTGTCACGCGATCGAGGCGGACGTCATCGCGGTAGCGACAACGACGTCCGAGACGAGCACGGACACCACTGCCACCCTGTCTATCTTAGGGTCATGCGAGTCAAGGCCGGAATGTCGGTAGCGGTAGTCGACGACGGACCCGAACGAGCAGGTGACACCGCTCCCACCCTGTCTATCTTAGGTAACGCTAGTCGAGCGGACTGACATCGGGTAGCGACGACGGACGCCGAGACGAGCATGTGACACAACTGCCACCATTTTCTTAGGGTAACCCGAGTCGCGGCGGACGTTTCGCTGTAGTGACCACGGACGCCGAGACGAGCACGTGACACCACTCCACCCTGTCTTATGTACCCGAGTCCGAGGCGACGTCGACCACTGCCACCCTGTCTATCTTAGGGTAAGGCGTGAGTCAAAGGCGGACAACCGAGACTATCACGTGACACCCACTGTCACACTGTCTATCTTTAGGGTAACAAGATTCAAGGCGGATATCGTCGCGGTAGCGACGACGTACGCCGATACATGCACGTCAGGCACTGCACCCTGTGTTATGGTAAAACGCGAGTCCGAGGCGGACGTCTCGTGGTAGTCGACGACGGCGCCGAGACGAGCACGTGAAACCAGTGCCCACCCGTGCCTTAGGTACGTGAGTCAAGCGAACGTCGTCGCATTTGCGATTTACGGACGCGAGACGACACGTGACACACTGCCACCATTCCTATCTTAGGGTACGCGAGTCGGGCGACGTTGTCGCGTAGCGATCATACTGACTCCGAGACGGCATGTAACACCACTGTATCACCACTTAACAGCCCAAACAGACCACTGTCTTAGGGTAACGCGAGTCGAGGCGGACGTCAACGCACTGCGACCCTGTCTATTTATGTCACGCGGTAGCGACGACGGACGCCAAGACGACACGTGACACTCACTGCCCGACCCACCCTGTCTTAGTGTACGCGAGTCGAGGCGGACGCCGTCGCGGTAGCGACGACGGACGCCGAGACGATCACGTGACAATCACTCCCACCCTGGTTCTTTTCAATCCCCTTAGGGCACCGAGTCGAGGCGACGTCATCGCGGAAGCGACGACGGACCCCGAACGAGCACGTTACAAAACCACTACCCTTGTCCACCCCTGTCTTCTTAGGGTAATTCAGTCAGCGGATGTCGTAGCGGTAGCGAGACGGACTCCGAGACAATCACGTGACAACCACGCCCACCCTTTCTATATCTTAGGGTACGCGAGTGGGCGGACCGTCGTCGTGGTAGCCGACGGACGCCGCCCCCGAAACGACATGTGACACCACTGGCCAACCCTGTCTCTCTAGGGTCACCGATCAAGGCGAACGTCATCTGCGTAGCGACGACGGACGCCGGACGAGCACGTGACACCACTCCCACCCTGTCTATCTTGGGGTCACGCCGAGTCGAGGTGGCCGTCAATCGCGGTAGCGACTACTACCCGAGACGCGCACGTTACACCACGGCCCACCCTGTCTTAGTGTAACGCCGTCAAGGCGGATGTCATCGCGGTAGCACCGACTGACGCCGA
>JAAAXO010000394.1:163905-185980 GCA_011799875.1 Thinopyrum elongatum
TCGGCGTCAGTCGGTGCTACCGCGATGACATCCGCCTTGACGGCGTTACACTAAGACAGGGTGGGCCGTGGTGTAACGTGCGCGTCTCGGGTAGTAGTCGCTACCGCGATTGACGGCCACCTCGACTCGGCGTGACCCCAAGATAGACAGGGTGGGAGTGGTGTCACGTGCTCGTCCGGCGTCCGTCGTCGCTACGCAGATGACGTTCGCCTTGATCGGTGACCCTAGAGAGACAGGGTTGGCCAGTGGTGTCACATGTCGTTTCGGGGGCGGCGTCCGTCGGCTACCACGACGACGGTCCGCCCACTCGCGTACCCTAAGATATAGAAAGGGTGGGCGTGGTTGTCACGTGATTGTCTCGGAGTCCGTCTCGCTACCGCTACGACATCCGCTGACTGAATTACCCTAAGAAGACAGGGGTGGACAAGGGTAGTGGTTTTGTAACGTGCTCGTTCGGGGTCCGTCGTCGCTTCCGCGATGACGTCGCCTCGACTCGGTGCCCTAAGGGGATTGAAAAGAACCAGGGTGGGAGTGATTGTCACGTGATCGTCTCGGCGTCCGTCGTCGCTACCGCGACGGCGTCCGCCTCGACTCGCGTACACTAAGACAGGGTGGGTCGGGCAGTGAGTGTCACGTGTCGTCTTGGCGTCCGTCGTCGCTACCGCGTGACATAAGATAGACAGGGTCCGCAGTGGTTGACGTCCGCCCTCGACTCTCGTTACCCTAAGACATGGCTGTTGGCTGTTGTGGTGTCAGTGGTGTTACAATGCTCGTCTCGGGTCACGTAGATCGCTACAGCGACAACGTCCGCCCGACTACGACGCTTACCCTAAGATAGGACATGGTGGCATGTGGTCACGTGTCGTCTCGCGTTCCGTAATCGCAAATGCGACGACGTTCGCTTTGATCACGTAACCTAAGCACGGTGGCCACTGGTTTCACGTGCTCGTCCGGCGCCGTCGTCGACTACCACGAGACGTCCGCCTCGGACTCGCGTTTTACCACTAACACAGGGTGCATGGCCTGACGTGCATCGTACTCGGCGACGTCGTCGCTACCGCGACGATATACCCGCCTTGAATCTCGTGTTACCCTAAAGATAGACAGTGTGACAGTGGTGTGCACGTGATCGCTCGTGTCCGCCTTGACCTCACGCCTTACCCCTAAGATAGACAGGGTGGCAGTGGTCAAGACGTCGCCTCGGACTCGGTTACATAAGACAGGGTGGAGTGGTGTCACGTGCTCGTCCTCGGCGTTCCGTGGTCACTACAGCGACAACGTCCGCCCGACTCGGGTTACCCTAAGAAAATGTGGCAGTTGTTGTCACATGCCTCGTTCTCGCGTTCCGTCGTCGCTACCCGACTGTCGTCCGCCTCGACTAGTTCCGTTACCCAAGATAGCCAGGGTGGGAGCGGTGTTCCACCTGCTCGTTCGGCTCCGTCGTCGCTAAAAACCGCTACCGACATTCCGGCTTGACTTCGCATGACCCTAAGATAGACAGGGTGGCATGTGGTGTCACGTGCTCGTCTCGACTTCGTTGTCGTCTACAACCGCGATGACGTCCGCCTCGATCGCGTGACACATAAAATAGACGGGTGGGAGTGGTGTCAACGTGCCTCGTCTTCCGCATCCGTCGTCGCTACCGCTACGACAACCGCCTCAACTCGCGTTACACTAAGTCAGGTGCGCTGGTGTCACGTGCTTCGTCTCCGGCGTCGTCGTCGCCTAACCCAGCGACGATGTCCGCCTTGACTCACGTTTACAACTAAGCCAGGGAGGGCAGTGGTTGTCCTCGTGCTTGTTCGGTGTCTCATCTCGCTACCGCGATGAAGTCTGCCTCGACCGCGTGACCCTAAGATAGACGTGGTGGGAGGGTGTCAACGTGCTCGTCTCGGTGTCCGTCGTCGCTAAGACAGCATCAGGTTACTATGTCTTTTCACTTGACTCGCGTGACCCTAAGATAGACAAGGGGAGTGGAAGTGGTTTAACGTGCTCGACTCCGGGCGTCCGGTCATCGTACCGCGACACATCTCCGCTTGACTCATGTTACCCAGATAGACAGGGTGGCAGTGGTCGACGTCCGCCTCGACTCATGTTACCCTAATACAGGGTGGGAGTGGTTGTCAGGTGCTCGTTTCAGCGTCCGTCGTCGCTACCGCGATGAAGTCCGCCTCGACGTACTCGCGTGGCCCGAGATAAGACAGTGTGCAGGGAGTGGTGTCATGTCTTGTCCTCAGGCGTCCGTCGTCGCTGCCGCGACGACGTCCGCCCTCGACTCGCGTGACCCTAAGAAGACAACGAGGAAGTGGTTGTCACGTGCTCATCTCGTGTCCGCCTTGACTCACGTTACCCTAAGATAGACAGGGTGGGCAGTTGGTCGCGTCCGCCTCGACTTGTCCTTACTAAGACAGGGTGGCAGTGGTTGTCCCGGCTCGTAACTCGGCGTCGATCTCGTCACTACAGCGACAACTCCGCCTAGACTCGCGTTTTACCTAAGACAACGGCGGCATGGTGTCACATGCCTCGTCTCGGGCGTCCGTCGTCGCTACCCGACGATGTCGTTCCGCCTCGACTTCGCGTTACCACTAAGATAGATAGGGTGGGAGTGGTGTGCACCTGCTCGTCTGGCGTCCGTCGTCGCTATACGCTACGAATCCGACGCCGACTTTCGCATACCCTAAGATAGACAGGGTGGCAGTGGGTGTCACTGCTCGTCTCTGCGTCACGTTGTCGCTAACGGACGTGTCGCCTCGGCTCGGTTGACCCTAAGATAGACAGGGTGCGGGTAGTGGTGTCCTGTGCTCGTCTCCGTTGTCCATTGTCGCTACCATGACAACAACCGCCTCGACTCGCCGTTACACTAAGACAGGTCGCAGTGTGTCACGTGCTCGTCTCGGCGTCCGTCGGCTACCATGCCGACGATGTCCGCCTCGTCAACCTTACATAAGACGTTAGGTGTCGGGCCGTGGTGTCACGTGGGGCCTTGTCTCGGCGTCCGTCATGCTACCCGTGACGAATTGCCTCGTACTCGCGTGACCCTAGTAGACAGTGGGGAAGTGGTCACGTGCTCGTCTCGGGCTCCGTCCGCTAACGCAACTGCTGACCATAAGATAGACAGGGTCGCCAGTGGTTGACGTCGCCTCGACTCGGCGTTTACCCTTAAGTACAGCGGGGCAGTGGTGTCATACATGCTCGTCTCCGGCTTCCGTCGCGCTACAAAGCGACAACTCCGCCCTCGACTCGCGTCCCTAAGATAGGCATGGTGGCCAGTGGTGCACGTGCTGTCTCGGCCGTCCGTCATAGCAAATGCGCACGACGTTTCGCTTTGACTCACGTACCATAGACGGGGTGGTCACTGCGGTTTCACGTGCTCGTCTCGCGTCCGTCGTCGCTAAACCGCCCGCGACGTCCCGCCTCGACTCGCGTTACCCTAACACAGGGTGGCAGTGGCCGACGTTGATGTCTCGGCGTACCGTGCGTCGCTACCGCGACGATATCCGCCTTGGACTCTTGTACTACCCCTAAGATAGACAAGGGTGGATCAGTGGTGTCACGTGGTCGATCTCGGTGTCCGCTCTTGATCCACTTACCCTCAGATAGACAGGGTTGCAGTGGTCGAGTCCGCCTCGACGCGTTACCTAAGAATAGGGTGGCAGTGGTGTCACGTGCTCGTTCGGCGTCCGTCGGTCACTACAGCGAACAACGTCCGCCTCGTACTCGCGTTAACCTAAGACAAGGTGGCAGTTGTGTCAACATGCGATCCGTCTCTGCGCCGTCGTCGCTACCGACGAGTCGTCCGCCTCGAGTCGCGTATCCTAAGATCAGACAGGGTGGTGCGCGAGCGGTGTCACCCCTGCTCGTTCTCGGCGTCCGCGTCGCTACCACCTACGACAGCCGCCTTGACTTCGCTGATCCCCTCAGATAGACAGGGTGGCAGTGGGTGTCCGTGCTCGTATCGGACGTCCGTTGTGTTACCGCATGAACGCTACCCAACGTGACTAGAGGGACGATAGTAGACATGGGAGATTTCTTTCTCTACCGCTTCTCCACGAGAGGAGGAGTGGTGGGGTCACGTGCTCGTGCTCCGCATCGTCGTCGCTACCCGACACGGACACAACCGCTCAACTCGCGTTACACCTAAGTCAGGGGGTCAGAGTGGTGCACTGCTCGTGTCTCGGCGGCCCGTCGTCGCTCCGCGGACGATGTCCGCCTCGACTCACTTACACTAAGACAAGGGGGCCAGTGGATGTCCACGTGCTTTGCCTCGGACTGTCCGTCATCGCTACCGCGATGATAAGTCCTGCCTCGACTCGCGTGACCTAAGATAGACTGTGGGAAGTGGTGTGCCGTGCTCGTCTCGGTTGTCCGTCGTCGCTACCCACGACGATGTCTGCCTTGACTCGGCGTGACCCTAAGATAGATAAGGTGGAAGTGGGTTTCACGTGCTCGTACTCGGCGTCCAGTCATCGCCTACGCAAACCGCGACCTCCGCCTTGACCATGTTACCCCTAAGATAGACAGGGTGGCACAGTGGTCGACGTCGCTCGGACTTCCAAGGTTTGTATTACCCTCAATACCAGCGGTGGGAGTGTTGTCATGTGCTCGTCTCAGCAATCGTCGCGGTGCTACCCCCATAAGTCCCGCCTCGACTACTCGTGGCCTAAGATAGACAGTGGGGGAGTGGTGTCAATGTGCTTGTCTCGGCGTCCGTTCGTCAGCGCCGCGACGACGTTCCGCTCGGATAGGTGGACCCTAAGATAGACAACGAGGAAGTGGTGTCACTGTGCTCATCTCGGTGTCACGCCTTGACTCAGTTACACTAAGATAGACAGGGGGGGAACGTGGTCGACGTCCGCCTTCGACTTGATTAGCAAGACATGGCTGGGCCAGTGGTGGTCACGTGCTCCGTCTCGGCGTCCATCTGTCACTACCGCGACAACGTCCGCCTACGACTTGCGTTTACCCTAAGACAGGTGGCAGTGTGTCAACATGCCTGTCATCGGCGTCGTCGTCGTACCACGATTGTCGTCCGCCGTCGACTCGCTACCCTAAGATAGACAGGGTGGGAGTGGTGTCACCGCTCGCTCGGCGTCCGTCGTCGTAACAGCTACGACATCCGCCTCGACTCGCATTACCCTAGATAGACCAGGGTGCAGTGGGCACGTGCTCGTCTCGGCGTCCGTTGGCGCTGTCGACGATGGGCCGCCTCGACTGTGTGACCATAAGATAGACAGGGTGCGAGTGGTTGTCCACGTGCTCGTCTCCGCTGTCCATCGTCGCCTACCTGGACAAACAAACCGCATCGACGCGTTTTACACCTAGACAGGATCCGCAAGTGGTGTCACGTGCTCGTCTAGGCGTCCAGTCGTCGCCTTAACGCGACGATGTAGCCTGACTCACATACACTAAGACAGAGGTTGGTGGCAGTGGGTGTCAGTTTGCGCTGGTTCGGCGTCCGTCAATCGCTACCGTGACGAAGTCTGCCTCACTCGCGTGACCTAAGATAGACAGTGTGTGGAAGTGGTGCACGTGCTCGTCTCGGCGTCCTGTCGTCGCTACCGCGATGAGTACGACTCGACTCGCGTGACCCTAAGATAGACAAGGTGGAAGTGGATGTGTCACGTGCTGGTCTCGGCACCGTCGTCGCTACTGCGATGACATTCGCCTGACTCAAGTTACACTAAGATAGGAACAGACATGCATGTGGTCGACGTCCGCCAAGACTCCACGTTACCCTAAGAAGGGTGGGAGTGGTGTCAGTGACTCGTCTCAGCGTCCGTCTCGTACAGCGACAAGTCCGCCTGACTCGAGTTACCCTAAGATTAGACAGGGAGGCAGTGGTCACGTGATCGTCTTGGCGTCCCGTGTCTCTACCGCGAACGACGTTTGCCCGACTCGCGTTAAACCCTAAGACAGGGTGGACTGGTGGCACGTGCTCATCGGCGTCCGTCGTTGCTACCGCGACGATATCCGCCTTGACTCTCGTACCCTAAGACGTGCGCGGTAGAGCGCCCAGGTGGCGGGGAAGCGGGTGTCACGGATAGTCTCGACGTCGTCGCGTACCGCCGATGACGGCGCCTCGACTCGCGTTGACCCCAAGATAGACAGGGTGGAGAGGTGCACCGTGCTAGTCTGGGGTTCAGTAGTCGCTACCGCGATGACGTTGCCTCGTCTAGTGTGACCCTAAGAGAGATAAGGGTGGGTGGCGCTGGTGTCACTGTCACATGCCGCGTGTTGGCGTACGCGTGCTACCACGACGAGTCCGCCTCGACTCGCGTCTACCCTAAGATAGACAGGTTGGGAGTGGTGTCCGTGTTGTCTCGCGTCCGTCGTCGCTACCGCTAGACATCCCGCCTCGACTCGCATTATTACCCTAAGCTAGACAGGGGTGCAGTGGTGTCACGTGCTCGTCTCGGCGTCCGTGTCGCTTCCGCGACGACGTCCGCCTCGACTCGCGTTGACAAGATAGACAGGGTGGGGAGTGGTGTCACGTGATAGTCTCGAGTGTCCGTCATCGCTACCCCGCGACGCCGCCTCGACTCGCGTTACACTAGACAGGGTGGCAGTGTGTACGGCTCGTCGCAGTGTCCGTCGTCGCCACCCGCGTGACCCTAAGATAGACAGGGTCGCAGTGTTGACGTCCGCCTAGACTCGCGTAACCCTAAGACAGTCGGTGGCAGTGGCCTCACGTGCTCGTCTCGGCGTCCGTCGTCGGCACGCCGACGACGTCCGCCTCGAATCGCGTTACACTAACACAGGGTGGACTGGCTCAGTGCTGTTATCGGCGTCCGTCGTGCCACAGGAAGACGTCCGCCTCGACTGCGTCCAATAACACAGCGGTGGCAGTGGTGTCACGTGCTCGTCTCGGCGTCCGTATCGATACGCGACGACGTTCGCTTGACGCGCATAACCCTAAGACAGGGTGGCTGGCACGGGGTCACGTGCTCATCTCGGCGTCCGTCGTCGCTACCGCGACGACGTCCGCCTCGATCGCGTTACGCTTAACAAAGCGAGTTCCGGCGTGGCCTCACGTGCTCGTCTCGGTGTCCGTCTTCACTAACGAGACGATGTCCGACTCGACTTTGTACCCGGCAGAAGATAGACAGTGGTGACAGTGTGTAAAGTGGCTGTCTCGTCGTCCGTCGTCGCTACCACGCGATGTCCGCCTCGAACTCGCGTTACACTAATAAGACAGGATGGCAGTGGTGTCACGTGCTCGTCTGGCGTCTGTCGTCGGTTACTGCAACGACGTCGCCGCGATCATGTAACACTAAACAGAGGGTGGACAGTGAGGGTGTCACGTGCTTGTCTCGGCGTCTGTCATTCGCTACCGCCGACGAAGTCCGCGTAGACGGACGCCGAGACGAGCACGTGACACCACTGCCACCCTGTCTATCTTAGGGTAATGCGAGTCGAGGCGGATGTCGTAGCGGTAGCGACGACGGACGCCGAGACAAGCACGTGACACCACTCCCACCCTGTCTATCTTAGGGTAACGCGAGTCGAGGCGGACGTCGTCGTGGTAGCGACGACGGACGCCAAAACGAGCATGTGACACCACTGCCACCCTGTCTCTCTTAGGGTCACACGAGACGAGGCGAACGTCATCGCGGTAGCGACGACGGACGCCCAGACGAGCACGTGACACCTCTCCCACCCTGTCTATCTTGGGGTCACGCGAGTCGAGGCGGCCGTCATCGCGGTAGCGACGACGGACGTCGAGACGAGCACGTGACACCGCTGCCACCCTGTCTTAGGGTAACGAGAGTCAAGGCGGATATCGTCGCGGTAGCAACGACGGACGCCGAGATGAGCACGTGCCACCAGTGCCACCCTGTCTTAGGGTTACGCGAGTCGAGGCAAACGTCGTCGCGGTAGAGACAACGGACGCCAAGACGAGCACGTGACACCACTGCCTCCCTGTCTATCTTAGGGTAACGCGAGTCGAGGCGGACGTTGTCGCTGTAGCGACGACGGACGCTGAGACGAGCACGTGACACCACTCCCACCCTATCTTAGGGTAACGTGAGTCGAGGCGGACGTCGACCACTGCCATGCTGTCTATCTTAGGGTAACGTGAGTCAAGGCGAATGTCATCGCAGTAGCGACGACGGATGCCGAGACAAGCACGTGACACCACTTCCACCTTGTCTATCTTAGGGTCACGCGAGTCGAGGCGGACGTCATCGCGGTAGCGACGACGGACGCCGAGACGAGCACGTGACACCACTTCCACACTGTCTATCTTAGGGTCACGCGAGTCGAGGCAGACTTCGTCACGGTAGCGATGACGGACGCCGAGACCAGCACGTGACACCACTGCCACCCTGTCTTAGTGTAATGTGAGTCGAGGCGGACATCGTCGCGGTAGCGACGACGGACGCCGAGACGAGCACGTGACACCACTGCGAGCCTGTCTTAGTGTAACGCGAGTCGAGGCGGTTGTTGTCACGGTAGCGACGATGGACACGGAGACGAGCACGTGACACCACTCCCACCCTGTCTATCTTAGGGTCACACGAGTCGAGGCGGACATCGTCGCGTTAGCGACAACGGACGCCGAGACGAGCACGTGACACCACTGCCACCCTGTCTATCTTAGGGTAATGCGAGTCGAGGCGGATGTCGAAGCGGTAGCGACGACGGACGCCGAGACGAGCAGGTGACACCACTCCCACCCTGTCTATCTTAGGGTAACGCGAGTCGAGGCGGACGACATCGTGGTAGCGACGACGGACGCCGAGACGAGCATGTGACACCACTGCCACCCTGTCTCTCTTAGGGTCAAACGAGACGAGGCGAACGTCATCGCGGTAGCGACGACGGACGCCCAGACAAGCACGTGACACCTCTCCCACCTTGTCTATCTTGGGGTCACGCGAGTCGAGGCGGCCGTCATCGCGGTAGCGACGACGGACGCCGAGACGAGCACGTGACACCGCTACCACCCTGTCTTAGGGTAACGAGAGTCAAGGCGGACATCGTCGCGGTAGCAACGACGGACGCCGAGATGAGCACGTGCCACCAGTGCCACCCTGTCTTAGGGTTACGCGAGTCGAGGCGAACGTCGTCGCGGTAGAGACAACGGACGCCAAGACGAGCACGTGACACCACTGCCTCCCTGTCTATCTTAGGGTAACGCGAGTCGAGGCGGACATTGTCGCTGTAGCGACGACGGACGCTGAGACGAGCACGTGACACCACTCCCACCCTATCTTAGGGTAACGTGAGTCGAGGCGGACGTCGACCACTGCCATGCTGTCTATCTTAGGGTAACGTGAGTCAAGGCGAATGTCATCGCAGTAGCGACGATGGATGCCAAGACAAGCACGTGGCACCACTTCCACCTTGTCTATCTTAGGGTCACGCGAGTCGAGGCGGACGTCATCGCGGTAGCGACGACGGACGGCGAGACGAGCACGTGACACCACTTCCACACTGTCTATCTTAGGGTCACGCGAGTCGAGGCAGACTTCGTCACGGTAGCGATGACGGACGCCGAGACAAGCACGTGACACCACTGCCACCCTGTCTTAGTGTAATGTGAGTCGAGGCGGACATCGTCGCGGTAGCGACGACGGACGCCGAGACGAGCACGTGACACCACTGCGAGCCTGTCTTAGTGTAACGCGAGTCGAGGCGGTTGTTGTCACGGTAGCGACGATGGACACGGAGACGAGCACGTGACACCACTCGCACCCTGTCTATCTTAGGGTCACACGAGTCGAGGCGGACATCGTCGCGTTAGCGACAACGGACGCCGAGACGAGCACGTGACACCACTGCCACCCTGTCTGTCTTAGGGTAATGCGAGTCGAGGCGGATGTCGTAGCGGTAGCGACGACGGACGCCGAGACGAGCAGGTGACACCACTCCCACCCTGTCTATCTTAGGGTAACGCGAGTCGAGGCAGACGACATGGTGGTAGCGACGACGGACGCCGAGACGAGCATGTGACACCACTGCCACCTTGTCTTAGGGTAACGCGAGTCGAGGCGGACGTTGTCGCTGTAGTGACGATGGACGCCGAGACGAGCACGTGACACCACTGCCACCCTGTCTTAGGTAATGCAAGTCGAGGCGGACGTCGACCACTGCCACCCTGTCTATCTTAGGGTAACGTGAGTCAAGGCGGACACCGAGATGAGCACGTGACACCACTTCCTCGTTGTCTATCTTAGGGTCACGCGAGTCGAGGCGGACGTCGTCGCGGCAGCGACGACGGACGCCGAGACAAGCACATGACACCACTCCCACACTGTCTATCTTAGGGCCACGCGAGTCGAGGCGGACTTCATCGCGGTAGCGACGACGGACGCTGAGACGAGCACATGACACCACTCCCACCCTGTATTAGGGTAACATGAGTCGAGGCGGACGTCGACCACTGCCACCCTGTCTATCTTAGGGTAACGTGAGTCAAGGCGGATGTCGTCGCGGTAGCGATGACGGACGCCGAGACGAGCACGTGAAACCACTTCCACCTTGTCTATCTTAGGGTCACGCGAGTCAAGGCAGACATCGTCGCGGTAGCGACGACGGACACCGAGACGAGCACGTGACACCACTCCCACACTGTCTATCTTAGGCTCACGCGAGTCGAGGCAGACTTCATCGCGGTAGCGATGACGGACACTGAGACAAGCACGTGACACCACTGCCACCCTGTCTTAGTGTAACGTGAGTCAAGGCGGACATCGTCGCGGTAGCGACGACGGACGCCGAGACGAGCACGTGACACCACTGCCACCCTGACTTAGTGTAACGCGAGTTGAGGCGGTTGTCATCGCGGTAGCGACGACGGATGCGGAGACGAGCACGTGACACCACTCCCACCCTGTCTATCTTATGGTCACGCGAGTCGAGGCGGACGTCATCGCGGTAGCGACAACGGACGCCGAGACAAGCACGTGACACCACTGCCACCCTGTCTATCTTAGGGTCATGCGAGTCAAGGCGGATGTCGTAGCGGTAGCGACGACGGACGCCGAGACGAGCAGGTGACACCGGTCCCACCCTGTCTATCTTAGGGTAACGCGAGTCGTGGCGGACGACATCGTTGTAGCGACGACGGACGCCGAGACGAGCATGTGACACAACTGCCACCTTGTCTTAGGGTAACGCGAGTCGAGGCGGACGTTGTCGCTGTAGTGACCACGGACGCCGAGACGAGCACGTGACACCACTGCCACCCTATCTTAGGTAACGCGAGTCGAGGCGGACGTCGACCACTGCCACCCTGTCTATCTTAGGGTAACGTGAGTCAAGGCGGACACCGAGACGAGCACGTGACACCACAGTCACCCTGTCTATCTTAGGGTAACAAGAGTCAAGGCGGATATCGTCGCGGTAGCGACGACGGACGCCGAGACGAGCACGTGAAACCAGTGCCACCCGGTCTTAGGGTTACGTGAGTCAAAGCGAACGTCGTCGCATTTGCGATGACGGACGCCGAGACGAGCACGTGACACCACTGCCACTATGCCTATCTTAGGGTAACGCGAGTCGAGGCGGACGTTGTCGCTGTAGCGACGACGGACGCCGAGACGAGCATGTAACACCACTGCCACCCTGTCTTAGGGTAACGCGAGTCGAGGCGGACGTCAACCACTGCGACCCTGTCTATCTTATGGTCACGCGGTAGCGACGACGGACGCCGAGACGAGCACGTGACACCACTGCCACCCTGTCTTAGTGTAACGCGATTCGAGGCGGACGTCGTCGCGGTAGCGACGACGGACGCCGAGACGAGCACGTGACAACACTCCCACCCTGTCTATCTTAGGGTCACGCGAGTCGAGGCAGACGTCATCGCGGAAGCGACGACGGACGCCGAGACGAGCACGTGACACCACTGCCACCCTGTCTATCTTAGGGTAATGCGAGTCGAGGCGGATGTCGTAGCGGTAGCGACGACGGACGCCGAGACAAGCACGTGACACCACTCCCACCCTGTCTATCTTAGGGTAACGCGAGTCAAGGCGGACGTCGTCGTGGTAGCGACGACGGACGCCGAAACGAGCATGTGACACCACTGCCAACCTGTCTCTCTTAGGGTCACACGAGTCAAGGCGAACGTCATCGCGGTAGGGACGACGGACGCCGAGACGAGCACGTGACACCACTCCCACCCTGTCTATCTTGGGGTCACGCGCGTCGACGTGGCCGTCATCGCGGTAGCGACGACGAACGCCGAGACGAGCACGTGACACCACTGCCACCCTGTCTTAGGGTAACGCGAGTCAAGGCGGACGTCATCGCGGTAGCAACGACGGACGCCGAGACGAGCACGTGCCACCAGTGCCACCCTGTCTTAGGGTTACGCGAGTCGAGGCGAACGTCGTCGCGGTAGCGACAACGGACGCCGAGACGAGCACGTGACACCACTGCCTCCCTGTCTATCTTAGGATAATGCGAGTCGAGGCGGACGTTGTCGCTGTAGTGACGACGGACGCTGAGACAAGCACATGACACCACTCCCACCCTGTCTTAGGGTAATGTGAGTCGAGGCGGACGTCGACCACTGCCACCCTGTATATCTTAGGGTAACGTGAGTCAAGGCGGATGTCGTCGCAGTAGCGACGACGGACGCCGAGACAAGCACGTGACACCACTTCCACCTTGTCTATCTTAGGGTCACGCGAGTCGAGGCGGACGTCGTCGCGGTAGCGACGACGGACGCCGAGACGAGCACGTGACACCACTCCCACACTGTCTATCTTAGGGTCACGCGAGTCGAGGCAGACTTCGTCGCGGTAGCGACGACGGACGCCGAGACAAGCACGTGACACCACTGCCACCCTGTCTTAGTGTAATGTGAGTTGAGGCGGACATCGTCGCTGTAGCGACGACGGACGCCGAGACGAGCACGTGACACCACTCCCACCCTGTCTATCTTAGGGTCACGCGAGTCGAGGCGGACGTCGTCGCGGTAGCGACAACGGACACCGAGACGAGCACGTGACACCACTGCCACCCTGTCTATCTTAGGGTAATGCGAGTCGAGGCGGATGTCGTAGCGGTAGCGACGACGGACACCGAGACGAGCAGGTGACACCACTCCCACCCTGTCTATCTTAGGGTAACGTGAGTCGAGGCGGACGACATCGTGGTAGTGACGACGGACGCCGAGACGAGCATGTGACACCACTGCCACCTTGTCTTAGGGTAACGCGAGTCGAGGCGGACGTTGTCGCTCTAGTGATGACGGACATCGAGACGAGCACGTGACACCACTGCCACCCTGTCTTAGGTAACGCGAGTCGAGCCGGACGTCGACCACTGCCACCCTGTCTATCTTAGGGTAACGTGAGTCAAGGCGGACACCGAGACGAGCATGTGACACCACTTCCTCCTTGTCTATCTTAGGGTCACGCGAGTCGAGGCGGACGTCGTCGCGGCAGCGACGACGGACGCCGAGACAAGCACGTGACACCACTCCCACACTGTCTATCTTAGGGTCACGCGAGTCGACGCGAACTTCGTCGTGGTAGCGATGACAGACGCCGAGACAAGCACGTCACACCACTGCCACCCTGTCTTAGTGTTACATGAGTCGAGGCGGACGTCGTTGCAGTAGCGACGACAGACGCCAAGACGAGCACGTGACACCACTGCCATCCTGTCTTAGTGTAACGCGAGTCGAGGCGGACATCGTCGTGGTAGCAACGACGGACGCCGAGACAAGCACGTGACACCACTGTCACCCTGTCTATCTCAGGGTAACAAGAGTCGAGGCGGACATCGTCTCGGTAGCGAAGACGGACACCGAGACGAGCACGTGAGGCCACTGCCACCCTGTGTTAGGGTAACAGGAGTCGAGGCGGACGTCGTCGCGGTAGCGACGACGGACGCCGAGATGAGCACGTGACACCAGTGCCACCCTTTCTTAGGGTTATGCGAGTCGAAGCGAACGTCGTCGCGGTAGCGATGACGGACGCCGAGACGAGCACGTGACACCACTGCCACCTTGCCTATCTTAGGGTAACGCGAGTCGAGGCGGACGCCGAGACGAGCATGTGACACCACTGCCACCCTGTCTTTGGGTAACGCGAGTCGAGGGGGACATCGACCACTGCGACCCTGTCTATCTTAGGGTCAAGCGGTAGCCGACGACGGCCGCCGAGACGAGCACGTGACAACCACTTGAACCACTGCCAACCGGCTGTTCTTAGTGGTTAACGCTAGTCGAGGCGGACGTCGTCGCGGTAGCGACGACGGACGCCGAGACGAGCACGTGACACCACTGCCACCCTGTCTATCTTAGGGTAATGCGAGTCGAGGCGGATGTCGTAGCGGTAGCGACGACTGACGCCGAGACAACCACGTGACACCACTCCCACCCTGTCTATCTTAGGGTAATGCGAGTCGAGGCGGATGTCGTAGCGGTAGCGATGACGGACACCGAGACGAGCAGGTGACACCACTCCCACCCTGTCTATCTTAGGGTAACGCGAGTCGAGGCGGACGACATCGTGGTAGTGACGACGGACGCCGAGACAAGCATGTGACACCACTGCCACCTTGTCTTTGGGTAACGCGAGTCGAGGCAGACGTTGTCGCTGTAGTGACGATGGACGCCGAGACGAGCACGTGACACCACTGCCACCCTATCTTAGGTAACGCGAGTCGAGGCGGACGTCGACCACTGCCACCCTGTCTATCTTAGGGTAACGTGAGTCAAGGCGGACACCGAGACGAGCATGTGACACCACTTCCTCCTTGTCTCTCTTAGGGTCACGCGAGTCGAGGCGGACATCATCGCGGCAGCGACGATGGACGCCGAGACAAGCACGTGACACCACTCCCACACTGTCTATCTTAGGGTCACGCGAGTTGACGCGGACTTCGTTGCGGTAGCGACGACAGACGCCGAGACAAGCACGTGACACCACTGCCACCCTGTCTTAGTGTAACGTGAGTCGAGGCGGACGTCGTTGCAGTAGCGACGACAGACGCAGAGACGAGCACGTGACACCACTGGCATCCTGTCTTAGTGTAACGCGAGTTGAGGCGGACGTCGTCGCGGTAGCGACGACGGACGCCGAGACAAGCACGTGACACCACTGTCACCCTGTCTATCTTAGGGTAACAAGAGTCGAGGCGGACATCGTCACGGTAGCGACGACGGACACCGAGACGAGCACGTGAGGCCACTGCCACCCTGTGTTAGGGTAACGCGAGTCGAGGCGGACGTCGTCGCGGTAGCGACGACGGACGCCGAGACGAGCACGTGACACCACTGCCACCATGCCTATCTTAGGGTAACGCGAGTCGAGGCGGACGCCGAGACGAGCATGTGACACCACTGCCACCCTGTCTTAGGGTAACGCGAGTCGAGGCGGATGTCAACCACTGCGACCCTGTCTATCTTAGGGTCAAGCGGTAGCGACGACGGACGCCGAGACGAGCACGTGACACCACTGCCGCCCTGTCTTAGTGTAACGCGAGTCGAGGCGGACGTTATCGCGGTAGCGACGACGAACGCCGAGACGAGCACGTGACACCACTCCCACCCTGTCTATCTTAGGGTTACGCGGGTCGAGGCGGACGTCTTCGCGGTAGCGACGACGGACGCCGAGACGAGCACGTGACACCACTGCCACCTTGTCTATCTTAGGGTAATGCGAGTCGAGGCGGATGTCGTAGCGGTAGCGACGACGGACGCCGAGACAAGCACGTGACACCACTCCCACCCTGTCTATCTTAGGGTAACGCGAGTCGAGGCGGACGTCGTCGTGGTAGCAACGACGGACGCCGAAACGAGCATGTGACACCACTGCCACCCTGTCTCTCTTAGGGTCACACGAGTCGAGGCGAACGTCATCGCGGTAGCGACGACGGACGCCGAAATGAGCACATGACACCACTCCCACCCTGTCTATCTTGGGGTCATGCGAGTCGAGGCGGCCGTCATCGCGTTAGCGACGACGGACGCGGAGACGAGCACGTGACACCACTGCCACCCTGTCTTAGGGTAAGGCGAGTCAAGGCGGACATCGTCGCGGTAGCAACGACGGACGCCGAGACGAGCACGTGCCACCAGTGCCACCCTGTCTTAGGGTTACGCGAGTCGAGGCGAACGTCGTCGCGGTAGCGACGACGGACGCCGAGACGAGCACGTGACACCACTGCCACCCTGTCTATCTTAGGGTAACGCGAGTCGAGGCGGACGTTGTCGCTGTAGCGACGACGGACGCCGAGACGAGCACGTGACACCACTGCCGCCCTGTCTTAGGGTAACGCGAGTCGAGGCGGACGTCGACCACTGCCACTCTGTCTATCTTAGGGTAACATGAGTCCAGGCAGATGTCGTCGCGGTAGCGACGACGGACGCCGAGACAAGCATGTGACACCACTTCCACCTTGTCTATCTTAGGGTCACGCGAGTCGAGGCGGACATCGTCGCGGTAGCGACGATTGACGCCGAGACGAGCACGTGACACAACTCCCACACTGTCTATCTTAGGATCACGTGAGTCGAGGCGGACTTCGTCGCGGTAGAGACGACGGACGCCGAGACAAGCACATGACACCACTGCCACCCTGTCTTAGTGTAATGTGAGTCGAGGCGGACATCGTCGCGGTAGCGACGACAGACGCCAAGACGAGCACGTGACGCCACTGCCATCCTGTCTTAGTGTAACGCGAGTCGAGGCGGGCGTCATCGCGGTAGCGACGACGGACGCCGAGACAAGCACGTGACACCACTGTCACCCTGTCTATCTTAGGGTAACAAGAGTCGAGGCGGACATCGTCGCGGTAGCGACGACGGACACCGAGACGAGCACGTGAGGCCACTGCCACCCTGTGTTAGGGTAACGCGAGTCGAGGCGGACGTCGTCGCGGTAGCGACGACTGACACCGATCATCACGTGACACATGCCACCCTGTCTTAGGTTACGAGTCGAAGCGAACGTCGTCGCGGTAGCGATGACGGACGCCGAGACAGCACGTGACACCACTCCGCCACCTTGCCTATCTTAGTGAACCGAGTCGAGGCGGACGTCGACCACTGCGACCCTGTCTATCTTAGGGTCAAGCGGTAGCAACGACGGACGCCGAGACGAGCACGTGACAACACTGCCACCCTGTCTTAGTGTAACGCGAGTCGAGGAGGACGTCGTCGCGGTAGCGACGACGAACGCCGAGACGAGCACGTGACACCACTCCCACCCTGTCTATCTTAGGGTTACGCGAGTCGAGGCGGACGTCGGCGCGGTAGCGACGACGGACGCCGAGACGAGCACGTGACACCACTGCCACCCTGTCTATCTTAGGGTAATGCGAGTCGAGGCGGATGTCGTAGCAGTAGCGACGACTGACGCCGAGACAAGCACGTGACACCACTCCCAACTGTCTATCTTAGGGTAATGCGAGTCGAGGCAGATGTCGTAGCGGTAGCGATGACGGACGCCGAGACGAGCAGGTGACACCACTCCCACCCTGTCTATCTTAGGGTAACGCGAGTCGAGGCGGACGACATCGTGGTAGTGACGACGGACGCCGAGACGAGCATGTGACACCACTGCCACCTTGTCTTAGGGTAACGCGAGTCGAGGCGGACGTTGTCGCTGTAGTGACGATGGACGCCGAGACGAGCACGTGACACCACTGCCACCCTGTCTTAGGTAACGCGAGTCGAGGTGGACGTCGACCACTGCCACCCTGTCTATCTTAGGGTAACGTGAGTCAAGGCGGACACCGAGACGAGCATGTGACAACACTTCCTCCTTGTCTATCTTAGGGTCACGCGAGTCGAGGCAGACATCATCGCGGCAGTGATGATGGACGCCGAGACAAGCACGTGACACCACTCCCACACTGTCTATCTTAGGGTCACGCGAGTTGACGCGGACTTCGTCGCGGTAGCGACGACAGACGCCGAGACAAGCACGTGACACCACTGCCACCCTGTCTTAGTGTAACGTGAGTCAAGGCGGACGTCGTTGCAGTAGCGACGACAGACGCCGAGACGAGCACGTGACACCACTGGCATCCTGTCTTAGTGTAACGCGAGTCGAGGCAGACGTCGTCGCGGTAGCGACGACGGACGCCGAGACAAGCACGTGACACCACTGTCACCCTGTTTATCTTCGGGTAACAAGAGTCGAGGCGGACATCGTCGCGGTAGCGACGACGGACACCGAGACGAGCACGTGAGGCCACTGCCACCCTGTGTTAGGGTAACGCGAGTCGAGGCGGACGTCATCGCGGTAGCGACGACGGACGCCGAGACGAGCACGTGACACCAGTGCCACCCTGTCTTAGGGTTACGCGAGTCGAAGCGAACGTCGTCGCGGTAGCGATGACGGACGCCGAGACGAGCACGTGACACCACTGCCACCATGCCTATCTTAGGGTAACAAGAGTCGAGGCGGACGCCGAGACGAGCATGTGACACCACTGCCACCCTGTCTTAGGGTAACGCGAGTCGAGGCGGACGTCGACCACTGCGACCCTGTCTATCTTAGGGTCAAGCGGTAGCGACGACGGACGCCGAGACGAGCACGTGACACCACTGCCACCTTGTCTATCTTAGGGTAATGCGAGTCGAGGCGGATGTCGTAGCGGTAGCGACGACGGACGCCGAGACAAGCACGTGACACCACTCCCACCCTGTATATCTTAGTGTAACGCGAGTCGAGGCGGACGTCGTCGTGGTAGCGACGACGGACGCCGAGACGAGCATGTGACACCACTGCCACCCTGTCTCTCTTAGGGTCACACGAGTCGAGGCGAATGTCATCGCGGTAGCGATGACGGACGCCGAGACGAGCACGTGACACCACTCCCACCCTGTCTATCTTGCGGTCATGCGAGTCGAGGCGGCCGTCATCGCGTTAGCGACGACGGACGCGGAGACGAGCACGTGACACCACTGCCACCCTGTCTTAGGGTAAGGCGAGTCAAGGCGGACATCGTCGCGGTAGCAACGACGGACGCCGAGACGAGCACGTGCCACCAGTGCCACCCTGTCTTAGGGTTACGCGAGTCGAGGCGAACGTCGTCGCGGTAGCGACGACGGACGCCGAGACGAGCACGTGACACCACTGCCACCCTGTCTATCTTAGGTTAACGCGAGTCGAGGCGGACATTGTCGCTGTAGCGACGACGGACGCCGAGACGAGCACGTGACACCACTGCCGCCCTGTCTTAGGGTAACGTGAGTCGAGGCAGACGTCGACCACTGCCACCCTGTCTATCTTAGGGTAACATGAGTCCAGGCGGATGTCGTCGCGGTAGCGACGACGGACGCCGAGACAAGCATGTGACACCACTTCCACCTTGTCTATCTTAGGGTCACGCGAGTCGAGGCGGACGTCGTCGCGGTAGCGACGATTGACGCCGAGACGAGCACGTGACACCACTCCCACACTGTCTATCTTTGGATCACGTGAGTCGAGGCGGACTTCGTCGCGGTAACGACGACGGACGCCGAGACAAGCACATGACACCACTGCCACCCTGTCTTAGTGTAACGTGAGTCGAGGCGGACATCATCGTGGTAGCGACGACGGACGCCGAGACGAGCACGTGACACCACTGCCACCCTGTCTTAGTGTAACGCGAGTCGAGGCGGACGTCGTCGCGGTAGCGACAACAGACGCCGAGACGAGCACGTGACACCACTCCCACCCTGTCTATCTTAGGGTCACGTGAGTCGAGGCGGACATCGTCGCGGTAGCGACAACGGACGCCGAGACGAGCACGTGACACCACTGCCACCCTGTCTATCTTAGGGTAATGCGAGTCGAGGCGGATGTCGTAGCGGTAGCGACGAGGGACGCCGAGACGAGCACGTGACACCCTGTCTATCTTAGGGTAGCGCGAGTCGAGGCGGACGTCGTCGTGGTAGTGACGACGGACGCCGAGACGAGGATTTGTCACCACTGCCACCCTGTCTATCTTAGGGTCACACGAGTCGAGGCGGACGTCAGCGCGGTAGCGACGACGGACGCCGAGACGAGCACGTGACACCACTCCCACCCTTTCTATCTTGGGGTCACGCGAGTCGAGGCGGCCGTCATCGCGGTAGCGACGATGGACGCCGAGACGAGCACGTGACACCAGTGCCACCCTGTCTTAGGGTAACGCGAGTCATGGCAGACGTCGTCGCGGTAGCAACGACGGACGCCGAGACGAGCACGTGCCACCAGTGCCACCCTATCTTAGGGTTAATCGAGTCGAGGCGAACATCGTCGCGGTAGCGACGACGGACACCGAGACGAGCATTTGTCACCACTGCCACCCTGTCTATCTTAGGGTAACGCGAGTTGAGGCGGACGTTGTCGCTGTAGCGACGAAGGACGCCGAGACGAGCACGTGACACCACTGCCACCCTGTCTTAGGGTAACCCGAGTCGAGGCGGACGTCGACCACTGCCAACCTGTCTATCTTAGGGTAACGTGAGTCAAGGCGGACGTCGTCGCGGTAGCGACGACGGACACCGAGACGAGCACGTGACTCCACTTCACCTTGTCTATCTTAGGGTCACGCGAGTCGAGGCGGACGTCATCGCGGTAGCGATGACGGACGCCGAGACGAGCACATGACACCACTCCCACACTGTCTATCTTAGGGTCACGCGAGTCGAGGCGGACTTCGTCGCGGTAGCGACGACAGACGCCGAGACAAGCACGTGACACCACTGCCACCCTGTCTTAGTGTAACGTGAGTCGACGCGGACATCGTCGCGGTAGCGACGACGGACACCGAGACGAGCACGTGACACCACTGCCACCCTGTCTTAGTGTCACGCGAGTCGAGGCGAACGTCGTCGCGGTAGCTACGACGGACGCCGAGACAAGCACGTGACACCACTCCCACCCTGTCTATCTTAGGGTAACGTGAGTCGAGGCGGACGTCGTCGCGGTAGCGACAACGGACGCCGAGACGAGCACGTGACACCAGTGCCACCCTGTCTATCTTAGTGTAACACGAGTCGAGACGGACGTCGTCGCGGTAGCGATGATGGACGTCGAGACGAGCACGTGACACGACTGCCACCCTATCTATCTTAGGGTCACGCGACTCGAGGCGGACGTCGTCGCGATAGCGACGACGGACGCCGAGAATAGCACGTGACACCACTGTCACCCTGTCTATCTTAGGGTAACGCGAGTCGAGGCGGACATCGTCGCGGTAGCTATGACGGACGCCGAGACGAGCACATGACACCACAGCCACCCTGTCTATCTTAGGGTAACACGAGTCGAGGCGGACGTCGTCGCGGTAGCAACGACGGCCACCGAGACGAGCACCTGACACAACGGCCACCTTGTCTTAGCGTAACGTGAATCGAGGCGGATGTTGTCGCTGTAGTGACGACGGACACCGAGACGAGCATGTGACACCACTGCCACCCTGTCTTAGGGTAACGCGAGTCAAGGCGGACGTCGACCACTGCCACCCTGTCTGTCTTAGGGTAACGTGAGTCAAGGCGGATGTCGTCGCGGTAGCGACAACGGACGCCGAGATGAGCACGTGACACCACTTCCTCCTTGTCTATCTTAGGGTCACGCGAGTCGAGGCGGACGTTGTCGCGGCAGTGACGATGGACGCCGAGACAAGCACGTGACACCACTCCCACACTGTCTATCTTAGGGTCACGAGAGTCGAGGCGGACTTCGTCGCGGTAGTGACGACAGACGCCGAGACAAGCACGTGACACCACTGCCACCCTGTCTTAGTGTAACGTGAGTCGAGCCGGACGTCGTTGCGGTAGCGACGACGGACACCGAGACGAGCACGTGACACCACTGCCATCCTGTCTTAGTGTAACGCGAGTCGAGGCAGACGTCGTCGCGGTAGCGACGACGGACGCCGAGACGAGCACGTGACACCACTGTCACCCTGTCTATCTTAGGGTAACAAGAGTCGAGGCGGACATCATCGCGGTAGCGACAAAAGACGCCGAGACAAGCACGTGAGACCACTGCCACCCTGTGTTAGGGTAACGCGAGTCGACGCGGACGTCGTCGCGGTTGCGACGACGGACGCCGAGACGAGCACGTGACATCAGTGCCACTCTGTCTTAGGGTTACGCGAGTCGAAGCGAACGTCGTCGCGGTAG
>JAAAXO010000394.1:188595-200212 GCA_011799875.1 Thinopyrum elongatum
ACGGACGCCGAGACGAGCACGTGACACCACTGCCACCCTGTCTATCTTAGGTTAACGCGAGTCGAGGCGGACATTGTCGCTGTAGCGACGACGGACGCCGAGACGAGCACGTGACACCACTGCCGCCCTGTCTTAGGGTAACGTGAGTCGAGGCAGACGTCGACCACTGCCACCCTGTCTATCTTAGGGTAACATGAGTCCAGGCGGATGTCGTCGCGGTAGCGACGACGGACGCCGAGACAAGCATGTGACACCACTTCCACCTTGTCTATCTTAGGGTCACGCGAGTCGAGGCGGACGTCGTCGCGGTAGCGACGATTGACGCCGAGACGAGCACGTGACACCACTCCCACACTGTCTATCTTTGGATCACGTGAGTCGAGGCGGACTTCGTCGCGGTAACGACGACGGACGCCGAGACAAGCACATGACACCACTGCCACCCTGTCTTAGTGTAACGTGAGTCGAGGCGGACATCATCGTGGTAGCGACGACGGACGCCGAGACGAGCACGTGACACCACTGCCACCCTGTCTTAGTGTAACGCGAGTCGAGGCAGACGTCGTCGCGGTAGCGACAACAGACGCCGAGACGAGCACGTGACACCACTCCCACCCTGTCTATCTTAGGGTCACGTGAGTCGAGGCGGACATCGTCGCGGTAGCGACAACGGACGCCGAGACGAGCACGTGACACCACTGCCACCCTGTCTATCTTAGGGTAATGCGAGTCGAGGCGGATGTCGTAGCGGTAGCGACGAGGGACGCGGAGACGAGCACGTGACACCCTGTCTATCTTAGGGTAGCGCGAGTCGAGGCGGACGTCGTCGTGGTAGTGACGACGGACGCCGAGACGAGCATTTGTCACCACTGCCACCCTGTCTATCTTAGGGTCACACGAGTCGAGGCGGACGTCATCGCGGTAGCGACGACGGACGCCGAGACGAGCACGTGACACCACTCCCACCCTTTCTATCTTGGGGTCACGCGAGTCGAGGCGGCCGTCATCGCGGTAGCGACGATGGACGCCGAGACGAGCACGTGACACCAGTGCCACACTGTCTTAGGGTAACGCGAGTCATGGCAGACGTCGTCGCGGTAGCAACGACGGACGCCGAGACGAGCACGTGCCACCAGTGCCACCCTATCTTAGGGTTAATCGAGTCGAGGCGAACATCGTCGCGGTAGCGACGACGGACACCGAGACGAGCATTTGTCACCACTGCCACCCTGTCTATCTTAGGGTAACGCGAGTTGAGGCGGACGTTGTCGCTGTAGCGACGAAGGACGCCGAGACGAGCACGTGACACCACTGCCACCCTGTCTTAGGGTAACCCGAGTCGAGGCGGACGTCGACCACTGCCAACCTGTCTATCTTAGGGTAACGTGAGTCAAGGCGGACGTCGTCGCGGTAGCGACGACGGACACCGAGACGAGCACGTGACTCCACTTCACCTTGTCTATCTTAGGGTCACGCGAGTCGAGGCGGACGTCATCGCGGTAGCGATGACGGACGCCGAGACGAGCACATGACACCACTCCCACACTGTCTATCTTAGGGTCACGCGAGTCGAGGCGGACTTCGTCGCGGTAGCGACGACAGACGCCGAGACAAGCACGTGACACCACTGCCACCCTGTCTTAGTGTAACGTGAGTCGACGCGGAGATCGTCGCGGTAGCGACGACGGACACCGAGACGAGCACGTGACACCACTGCCACCCTGTCTTAGTGTCACGCGAGTCGAGGCGAACGTCGTCGCGGTAGCTACGACGGACGCCGAGACAAGCACGTGACACCACTCCCACCCTGTCTATCTTAGGGTAACGTGAGTCGAGGCGGACGTCGTCGCGGTAGCGACAACGGACGCCGAGACGAGCACGTGACACCAGTGCCACCCTGTCTATCTTAGTGTAACACGAGTCGAGACGGACGTCGTCGCGGTAGCGATGATGGACGTCGAGACGAGCACGTGACACGACTGCCACCCTATCTATCTTAGGGTCACGCGAGTCGAGGCGGACGTCGTCGCGATAGCGACGACGGACGCCGAGAATAGCACGTGACACCACTGTCACCCTGTCTATCTTAGGGTAACGCGAGTCGAGGCGGACATCGTCGCGGTAGCGATGACGGACGCCGAGACGAGCACATGACACCACAGCCACCCTGTCTATCTTAGGGTAACACGAGTCGAGGCGGACGTCGTCGCGGTAGCAACGACGGCCACCGAGACGAGCACCTGACACAACTGCCACCTTGTCTTAGCGTAACGTGAGTCGAGGCGGATGTTGTCGCTGTAGTGACGACGGACACCGAGACGAGCATGTGACACCACTGCCACCCTGTCTTAGGGTAACGCGAGTCAAGGCGGACGTCGACCACTGCCACCCTGTCTATCTTAGGGTAACGTGAGTCAAGGCGGATGTCGTCGCGGTAGCGACAACGGACGCCGAGATGAGCACGTGACACCACTTCCTCCTTGTCTATCTTAGGGTCACGCGAGTCGAGGCGGACGTTGTCGCGGCAGTGACGATGGACGCCGAGACAAGCACGTGACACCACTCCCACACTGTCTATCTTAGGGTCACGCGAGTCGAGGCGGACTTCGTCGCGGTAGTGACGACAGACGCCGAGACAAGCACGTGACACCACTGCCACCCTGTCTTAGTGTAACGTGAGTCGAGCCGGACGTCGTTGCGGTAGCGACGACGGACACCGAGACGAGCACGTGACACCACTGCCATCCTGTCTTAGTGTAACGCGAGTCGAGGCAGACGTCGTCGCGGTAGCGACGACGGACGCCGAGACGAGCACGTGACACCACTGTCACCCTGTCTATCTTAGGGTAACAAGAGTCGAGGCGGACATCATCGCGGTAGCGACAAAAGACGCCGAGACAAGCACGTGAGACCACTGCCACCCTGTGTTAGGGTAACGCGAGTCGACGCGGACGTCGTCGCGGTTGCGACGACGGACGCCGAGACGAGCACGTGACATCAGTGCCACTCTGTCTTAGGGTTACGCGAGTCGAAGCGAACGTCGTCGCGGTAGTGACGACGGACGCCGAGATGAGCACGTGACACCACAGCCACCCTGCCTATCTTAGGGTAACGCGAGTCGAGGCGGACGTTGTCGCTGTAGCGACGACGGACGCCGAGATGAGCACGTGACACCACTGCCACCCTGTCTTAGGGTCACGCGAGTCGAGGCGTACGTCGTCGCGGTAGCGACGACGGACGCCGAGATGAGCACGTGACACCACTCCCACACTGTCTATCTTAGGGTCACGCGAGTCGAGGCGGACGTCGTCGCGGTAACGAAGATGGACGCCGAGACGAGCACGTGACACCATTGCCACCCTGTCTTAGTGTAACGCGAGTCGAGGCGGACGTCGTCGCGGTAGCGACGACGGACTCCGAGACGAGCACGTGACACCACTCCCACCTTGTCTATCTTAGGGTCACGTGAGTCGAGGCGGACGTCGTCGCTGTAGCGACGACATACGATGAGACGAGCACGAGACACCACTGCCACCCTATCTATTTTAGGGTAATGCGAGTCGAGGCGGATGTCGTAGCGGTAGCGACGACGGACGCTGAGACGAGCACGAGACACCACTCCCACCCTGTCTATCTTAGGGTAACGTGAGTCGAGGCGGACGTCGTCGCGGTAGTGACGACTGACGCCGAGACGAGCATGTGACACCACTGCCACCCTGTCTACCTTAGGGTCACACGAGTCGAGGCGGACGCCGTCGCGGTAGCAACGATGGACGCCGAGACGAGCACGTGACACCACTCCCACCCTGTCTATCTTGGGGTCATGCGAGTCGAGGCGGCCGTCATCGCGGTAGCGACGATGGACGCCGAGACGAGCATGTGACACAACTACCACCCTGTCTATCTTAGGGTCACACGAGTCAAGGCGGACGTCATCGCGGTAGCGACGACGGATGCCGAGACGAGCACGTGCCACCAGTTCCACCCTGTCTATCTTAGGCTAACGCGAGTCGAGGCGGACATCGTCGCGGTAGCAACGACGGACACCGAGACAAGCACGTGACACCACTGCCACCCTGTCTTAGGGTAACGCGAGTCGAGGCGGACGTCGTCGTGGCAGCGATGACGTATGCTGAGACGAGCACGTCGCGGTAGAGGCCACGGACGCCGAGACGAGCATGTGACACCACTGCCACCCTGTCTATCTTAGGGTAACGCGAGTCGAGGCGGACGTCGTCGCGGAAGCGACGACGGCCACCGAGACGAGCACGTGACACCACTGCCACCTTGTCTTAGGGTAACGCGAGTCGAGACGAGCACGTGACACCACCACCCTGTCTATCTTAGGGTAATGCGAGTCAAGGCGGATGTCGTAGCGGTAGCGACGACGGACGCCGAGACGAGCATGTGACACCACTCCCACCCTGTCTATCTTAGGGTAACGCGAGTCGAGGTGGACTTCGTCGCGGTAGCGACGACAGACACCGAGACAAGCACGTGACTCCACTGCCACCCTGTCTTAGTGTAACATGAGTCGAGGCGGACGTCGTTGCGGTAGCGACGACGGACACCGAGACAAAGCACGTGACACAACTGCCATCCTGTCTTAGTGTAACGCGAGTCGAGGCAGACGTCGTGCGGTAGCGACGACGGATGCCGAGACGAGCACTTGGCACCACTGTCGCCCTGTCTATCTTAGGGTAACAAGAGTCGAGGCGGACATCGTCGTGGTAGCGACGAAAGACGCCGAGACGAGCAGGTGAGACCACTGCCACCCTGTGTTAGGGTAACGCGAGTCGAGGCGGACGTCGTCGCGGTTGCGACGACGGACACCGAGACGAGCACGTGACACCAGTGCCACCCTGTCTTAGGGTTACGCGAGTCGAAGCGAACGTCGTCGCGGTAGCGACGACGGACGGCGAGACGAGTACGTGACACCACTGCCACCCTGCCGATCTTAGGGTAACGCGAGTCGAGGCGGACGTTGTCGCTGTAGCGACAATGGACGCCGAGACGAGCACGTGACACCACTGCCACCCTATCTTAGGGTAACTCGAGTCGAGGCGGACGTCGACCACTGCCACCCTGTCTATCTTAGGGTAACGTGAGTCAAGGCGGATGTCATCGCGCTATTGATGACGGACGCCGAGACAAGCACATGACACCACTTCCACCTTATCTATCTTAGGGTCACGCGAGTCGAGGCGGATGTCGTCGCGGTAGCGACGGACGTACGCCGAGACGAGCACGTGACACCACTGCCACCCTGTCTACCTTAGGGTCACGTGAGTCGAGGCGGACGTCGTCGCGGTAGCGACGACTGTACGCCGAGACGAGCCGTTACACCACTGCCACCCCCCTGTCTATCTTATGGTAATGCGATCGAGGTGGATGTCGTAGCGGTAGCACAACGCCGGACGCTAGCACGATCACCGTGACCACCACTCCACCCCTGCTATCTTAGGGTACGAAGAGTCGAGTCGGACGTCATCGTGTTACGCGACGACGGACGCCGAGACGAGCAATGTGAGGCACCACCCTGCCACCCTATCTATCTTAGGGTCACACGAGTCGCGGAGGCGGAACGCCATCGCTTTAGCGACGACGGATGCCCAGACAAGCCGTGACACCACTCCCACCCTGTCAATCTTGGGGTCACGCAGTCGAGGCGGCCGGTCCTCACGGTACGCGACGACGGACGCCGAGACAAGCAAATTGTGACCCACTCCGACCCTGTCTCATCTTAGGGTCACGCGAGTCGAGGCGGAACGAGTTTTTTTTTGGTTCGTCGCGGGACGGGGGACGATGACGCCGAGAACGAGCACGCCACCAGTTCACCCGACTTCTATCTTGAGGAACGCGATTCGAGGCGGACATTCGCGGTAGAACGACGGACGTCCGATACGAAGCACGTGACACAAACCACTGCCACTTCTTAGGTGTAACTGTCGAGCACATCGAGCGTGGAACGTACGCGGCAGCGACGAGACGCCTGAGCACCGCCTGGTAGGACAACGGTCGGGAAGTGTGCGTCACACGAGCCGCGACGACGCACGTGCACAACCACTCCCGACCCTGTCTATCTTAGGGTCACGAGTCCAGCAGGACGTCGTCGCGGGCGACGAAACGGCCACTCGAGACGAGCACGTTGACACCTCAGCCCACCACTCTGCACTTCTTAAGGGTATGCGTTAGGTCGGATTCGTAGGTACACGTAGACCGCGACCCTCACCCTGTCTATCTGAGGTATGCGCGAGTCAGAGGCGGATCGTCCGACGTGTAGGACGACGACGCCGAACGAGGCACGTGACACACTGACCCACCCTGTCTATCTTAGGGTAACGTAGGTCGAGGCGACGTCATCGCGTAGCGACGACGGACGCCGAACAAGCGGACACCCACTTCCACCCTTCTATCTTGGGGGTCACGCGAGTCGAGGCGCCGTGATCGCGGTAGCGACGACGGACGCCGAGACGAGCAACTGACACCACTCCACTCCCACCTGTCTATCTGGGTCACGCGAGTCAGGGCGGACGTCTCGCGGTAGCACGACGGACGCCGAGACAGCACGTTGCACACCATTGTCCCACCCTGTCTTATGGTAACTCGAGTCGAGGCGGACGACATCGTCGCGGTAGCGACGACGACCCGAGACGAGCCGTGACACCATCTCCACCTTGTCTATCTTAGGGTACGCGAGTCAGAGGCGGACGTCGTCGCGGTAGCGAGACGACTCGAGACGAGCACGTGGCACCACTGCCACCCTGTCTAGTCTTCGGTACGGCGAAGTCCGGGCGGAACGGTCGTCGTCGGTAGCGACGACGGACCCGAGACACTGACCCACTATGCTGGCACACTCCACTGCCACCCCTTCTATCTTAGGTCACAGCGAGTCGAGGCGGACGCATCCGCGGTACACGACGGACGCCGAGACGAGCACGTGACACCACTCCCACCCTGTCTATCTTGGGGTCATCGCAGTCGAGGACGGCGTCAGCGCTCGCGGTAGCGCGACGGACGCCGAGACAGGCACTGTGACACCATTGCCACCCTGTCTATCTTAAGGGTACAGTCGAGTCGAGGCGGACATCGTCGCGGTAGCGACGACGGACATCCGAGACGTAGCACGTGACCCACTGACACCTGTCTTAGGTACGCTGAGTCGAGCGAACGTCGTCGCGGAGCGTACGACGTGCGACCGGACATCGCCGGAGCGCAGACCACGATGACACCACTCATCCCCCTTCTATCTTAGGGTACGTGAGTCGAGGCGGACGTCGTCGCGGAACATGAGGCCACGGACCTCGAGAGAGCCGTAACATGCCACACCCTGTCTATCTGTTACAACGAGTCAACGACGTTGCTTATGAGGCGCAGACGAGCCGTGCACGACCACACCCTGTCTATCTTTAGGGTAAGCGAGTCGCGGATGTCGTCGCGTAGCGGAGCGAGGACGCCGAGACAAGCATCGTGACCCCACTCCCCCTGTGTCTATCTTAGGGTAACCGAGTCTGAGGTCGTACTATCGTCGCGGTAGCGACGACAGACGCCGAGACAAGCACGTGACAACCACTGCCACCCTGTCCTTAGTGTAACGGATCGAGGGCGTACGTCGTTGCGGACGACGACGGACACCACCGAAACGAGCACGTGACACAACTGCCATCCTGTCTATGTAACTTAGTAGGCAACGTCGATTCGGTAGCGGACGACGGACACCGAGACGAGCACTGGCACCACTGTCGCCCTCTATCTTAGGGTAACAAAGTCGAGGCGGACATCGTCGTTATAGCGACAAAGACTACGCGAGACGAGTCAACGTGAGACCACTGAGCCACCACTGTGTTATGGTAAACGCGAGTCGAGGCGGTACGTCGTCGGGGTGGCGATGACGGACCCGAGACGAGCACGTGACACCAGTTGCCCCACCTGTTCTAGGGTTACGCGAGTCGAAGCGAAACGTCGTCCGCGGTAGCGACGACGGACGGTGAGACGGTAGTCGTTACACCACTGCCACCCCTCCTTCTTAGGTAACGTCGAGTCAGCCGGACGTTTGTCGCGTTTAGCGACGATGGGACGCCGAGACTAGCACGAACACCACTGCCACCCTGTCTTAGGGTAACTCGAGTCGAGGCGACGTCGACCACTGCCACCCTGTCTATCTTAGGGTAAACGTGAGTCAAGGCAGGATGTCATCGCGTACTATGCGATACGTGACGCCGAGACGACACATGACACCACTGTCCACCTTTCTATCTTTAGGTCCGCGAGTCGAGGCGGAATGTCGTCGCAGTAATGGACGACGGACGCCGAGACGATCACGTGACACTCACTCCCCACTCTATCTTATGGTCCGGCGAGTCGAGGCGGACGTCGTCCGGTAGTCGACGACGGCGCCGAGACGAGCACGTGGACACCATGCCCACCCTGTCCTTTTGTAACGCGAGTCGAGGGTCGGACGTCGTCGCGTAGCGACGACGACTGCCGAGACAGACGGACAAACCAGCTCCCAACCCTGTCTTAGGGTAACAGCGAGTCGAGGCGACTCGCCGCGGAGCGACGACGGACGCCGATAGCAGTGACACATCCCCGTCTTTCTGGCCGCGGTCGAGCGGACGCGTCGCACGGATGCGCGAACTAGCACGTGACACCACTGCCACACGGCTTCATTTAGGTGAACGCGAGTCGCAGCGGACGTCTCGCGAGTCGACGATGCACGGACCGAGACGAGCACGATGACAAGACCATGCCCACCTGTCTATCTAGGTCGGTCGAGAGCTTGGTAGCGACGAATACGAGAGACGAGCACGAGACCCACCACCCTTCTATTTAGGGTATGCGAGCAGGCGGATGTCGTAGCGTAGCGACGACGACGCAGATCGGCACGTGACCCCACTCCCACACCGTCTATCTTAGGGTACGTGAGTTCAGGGGACGTACCGGACGTCGTCGCGACGTGACGCGACGCAAAGCATGTGACACCACTGCCCACCGCTGTCTATCCTTGGGTCCACCAGTCAGGTGGACGCGTCTGTATCAGCAGGGGGGAGCGAACGACGGATCGCCGAAGACGAGCACGTGACACCACTCCCCCCTTTCTATTCTTGGTGGTCATGCGAGTCTGGTCGGCCCTCATCGTCGGTAGCGAGACGGACTTCGCGACGGCACGTACACCAATTAAACACACCCTGTTCCTTAGGTCACAGGACGAGTCGATGCGACCGTCTGATCGGTAGCGACGACGGATCCGAGACGAGCAACGTGCCACCACGTCCCACATCCTGTTCTATCTTAGGGTCACGTCGAGTCGAGGCGGACATCGCGCGGTAGCAACGACGTGACTCTATCCGAGCCATGACAAACACACTGCCACCCCACTATCTTAGGTAAAGCGGTCGAGGCGGACTGTCGTGAGCGGACTTATGCTGACCGACGACGTCCGTTAGAGCCACACGTGAGACAGCATGGCACTCACTCACCAAAAAACAACCAAATCTTCTATCTTAGGGTAACGCGAATTCGGGCGACGTTTCGCAGGTAGCGACGACGACGCCACCGAGAAAGCATCGTGACACCACTGCCCCACCTGTCTTAGGTACGATCAGTAAGTGACACACACCCTGTCAGGTATGCGCAAGCGGAGCTCGTAAATCGCGGTAGCGACACGAACGCCGAGTACGATAGCACGTTGACACCACTCCCACCCTTCTATCTTAGGGTACATCCGCGAGTCGTAAGGACGGCGTTCGCGCGGTAGCGACGGAAGACCGAGAGGACGACACCGTACCCTACCAACCTGTCTATGGTCACACATGAGTCAGGCGTGACGTCCGTTCTGAGCGGTAGACGTACACCCGAGACAAAGCACTGTAACCAAACTCCTAACTTTCCATCTCCTAGGTCACCAGTCGAGGAGACTGTCGTCGCGGTAATCGCGACGACGGATCCCGCAGACAGGCACGTGACACCACTGCCGCCCTGTCTTCTTTAGGTAACATGAGTCCGAGGCGGACTCGTTCGTGTAGCGACGAAGACGGCGAAGGAGCACAGTGAACCACTGCCACCCCCTTGGTTAGTGTACGTGAGTCGAGGGGATTCGTCGTCGCGGTAGCGACGACGGACACCGAGACAGCACGTGACCCACGTCCCACCCTGTCTATTAGGGAGTGCGAACGCTAAGTCAAGTCGCGGACGTCATCGGGCGGATCGACGACACGGAGATAGAGATCGTGACACACTGCCACCCTGCATCTTAGGGTAACAGCGAGTCGACGACTGCGTGTACCTGGCCAGAGACTGAGCACGTGACAACACTCGATCCTAAGAACGCAGGTCTATCTTTTTAAGGGTAACAACGTCAGGATCTGACGTCGCGCGCACCGTCTACTTGCGGTAAGGTAGCAATGCGATGCACCCAGACTCGCAAAAGCACATGACACCCACTGCCACCCTTTCTATCTAGGTCACGCGTTCGAGCGCGGATGTCTCCGCGGTACGACGACGATGCGCAGTACGGCACGTGACACCGACTCCCACCCTGTCCCTATCCTTAGGGTCACGCGCGTCAGGCTGGACGTCGTCGCGGTAGCCGACGACACGGACGCCGAGACGCGCAGCTTGACCCACTTCGGCCTGACCTCATGGGTCTTAGTGTAAGCGAGTTCGAGGCGTACTCGTCGCGGTATGCGACGACTACCGCACGAGCACTACACTGCACCGTCCCACCCTGGTCTACCAGGGTTACGTGAAGCGAGGCGGGACCGTCGTCGCGGTCGCGCGTACAAACGCCGCAGCGACACGTGACACGATGCCACTGTCATCTTAGCGGTAACTGCGTCGACGTGGATCAGGAGACGACGGATGTGAACACACACTCCACCCCACTGTCTTATCTAGGTAAGATCGAGGCGGAGTCGAGCCACTGTACTTAGTCGTCGGTGGATCATGCTACTTGAGCGGCGCCGAACAAGCACTGACACCACTCCGATATCCCTGTATCTATCTTAGGGTCCACGCGAGTGAAGGCGGACGTCGTCGCGGTACGACGATCGGACCCGAGACGCGCACGTGACAACCAGTCCCACACTACTGTCTATCTAGGGTACACGCAGTCGAACTGACGTCGTCGCGTTGTAGCTACGACGGACGCCGAGATGACAGCACATGAAACGACTGCGCACCACCCAGTCTATTTTAGGTACCGTCAGTCGACGCGGACGTCGTCGTCGGAGCGACGACGACACCGAGACGAGCACATGACACCACTGGCCACCCTATGCTATCTTAGGTTCCCGCGATTCGAGTCCGGACGTCTTCGGCGGTAGCGACGACGGACGCCGTGAGTCAATGCAACGTACACCACTCCCACCATAATCTATCTTAGTGTACTGAGTCGAGGCGGGTGCATTTCGCGGTAAGCGACGACAGGGAGAGGCGTCGGAGACTAGCACGTGACACCACTTCCACCACTATCTATCTTAGGGTCACGCGAGTCGAGTCGGACATCGTCGCGGTAGCGACGACCGGACGGCGAGATGAGCACGTGACACCACTTGCACTCCTGCCCAAGGGGCCACCAGCTGTCTATCTTAAGGGTAACACTAGTCGCTAGTCGGAC